>WEKY01002707.1:1149-126220 GCA_013390045.1 Picathartes gymnocephalus
CCTTTGGGCACTGCTGCTGCTTCACCTTTTCCTCTGAGGCTTTTGGCCCCTCCAGCAGCTGCCCCAGTCAGCAACTGGCCCCTCTGTCATGTTCCTCACAGCCTGTTCATACCTCTATGTGCTGTCCCAACCACAATACAGCTTGAGTTAATTGCCCAGACACTAAAATCCTATTTTTAATAAGACAGAAAGAAAATCTTTTTCGATTATTTTTTTCCCAAGGTGATGAAGGAAGCAAAGAAAGGAAAATAATCCTCATGCACGAGCTTTGGAGATACCTACTTGTTTCTAAGTAGTGCTCTTGCCTTTGAGACCCTGAATCAGTTCACCCAGGAGTTCCTTGCTCCTGTGGGGTTTGCTGACCAGGACATCGCACTGGCTGAGACTCTGAGAATGCTTTGGGAGCTTCCCCACCATTTGTATTTCTCTGCTTGAAATTACGAACTTGATTCTGTTACCAAGGCAACTCTGTTCACTGACCTATGATATTCACTTGAAAACGCTTTTTAAATTAAATTTACTGACACCTGAACACAGTTAAGCCTTTCCTCTGTGGAGGTTAAATGCACATCTAGTATCAACAAAGATGGTATCATTTATGTACACAGAAGTTGAATTAGTCTTTTCTTCTTTTTTTTTTCTTCTATTCCCTCCACTTTCTACCTCCTGTGTTTGAAATTCTTCTATCTCCTCCCTCCCTGTCCCTCACTGCCAAAGTATAAATGTTAAATGCTTAAATGCTTCCTTACATGTGGGCTTCTTTGCGGGATACCTGGAAAACAGTATTTGTCTCTGCTTGCATTCTTAGCACTCTCAAGGACAGAGACTAATCCAGTCTGAAGCTGCACAAAGAGTATAATTTGGAACCATGTGTCACAAAACTTAGAATATAGAAACTTTCTAAAAAAACAGGCACAATGACTGTGTACCTCAATTCCATGACCAGATTTAAAACAATTCAGACCCAGTATGCTGTTTCCTGTGTTGCAGCAAACTCGGAGGCTAGTTACAACAATCAATAAATAAAATTTAGTGAATCACTGTGACAGAGATGAAAACTGAGGTACTGATGTTGTCACAGGTACTGTGTTTATGTACAAGTCTAGCAGGGTAGTCATCAGCTTTCCCAGAATGGAAATCCATAACCATCTCCCCAGGGTTTTGAAATTTTGTCTGCAGCTTCTCTCTGTATGGTGAGCAGTCATAAAATATTGCGTATTCAGAATGAATTATTTCAGATACAACGTAGACTAAAATAGTGAACTTAGTTCATCAGCACTAGCCTGCACCTCCACTGAACTTTTTTGTGCTTGTTCCCATGTTCTCTGTACTGTGCTGAAATACCTTCAGCTACTTCTTCCTATCTCCAGTCTGACTGTTCTCACTCATCCTCAGCATAGGGAGCCGTATGCTGTTGTTTTTCATTCTGTGTTAAAATTTGTACAGTTTCAGTTGTGACAACTTGCACTAGAATCTTGTCCTTCTTACCCTCTGCCTTTCTAAAGGCAATTGTGGAGAAGTTCCTTTGTTAAGCTGTTCAGTCAGCTTGGGACCATTACCCAATGTGTGTAACACATAATTATAGTGCTTCTTGGATGCTTCACACGCCATAAAATATCTGACAGTTCTGTTTAAGAATTTTCTAAATTTCTCTGGCTTTGTGGCTTTGCTAAGCACAGAGGGGTTTCATAAAATTAAAATGAAGAACCCATTGATTTTCAGTCGCATGAGGCCTTTTGACTCCCTCACCCTCCATGTGAGTTAAGTGCTGTTTGGGAAGGTTCCATCTGGAAGCAGATACCAGTCTGTACATACTGCTGCTCTGTGCCCTGAGATCAGGCTGTGGCAACCTAGCTGAAGCAGATGTAATATAAAGCTGTGGGCATTTGTTAACTAATTATATATTTGAGGTCCATGAAGCCAGATTTAGCTTTACAGCTGCTGAATATGTGTGTTGAAACTTTGTATTTATGGATGCTGTTTTGTTACCTTCCGTCAGGGATTGGTTGCCCCTTAGCTGGTAGAAGAGTGAATGGTACTCAGATGAGCAGCAGCATCATTTAATGGGGTCCTGTTAGCAGCTCTTGGTGTGTTGCAGACATCTGCACATTTTTCTGCTCTACTTGTAGATATTCTGTTTCTTACATCAAATGTGGCTGACGCTGAATGTTGTTCTGTGCTTTCAGTTGATTTATCCTAGAAGACTTTTATAACAATTGTGCTTTCTCTTGTTTCATTTTCTTCCCCCCCCTTTTTTTTTAAATATGTACACACGTCTTACTGTTACCATTCCTGGGAAATGCTTTTAGGACATGCTGAATTGTTGTTTCCCAAAACCAGAATATCACTCTTGCTGAGCTAGAAATTGCACTTCTTTCCTTCATCATGATTTGTTTAGTTGGAAACCAGGAAAGAAAACAATACAAAGCATTGCTTCTGTAAGCCTCAGACAAACGTTTGTCTGTTTGCTTTACTTTAGGCCTGTGGGCAGTTTCTAAGATTATAATTTATTAAATATGTACTTTATAACAGAAGGATAATTCTGAAGGAAATAAAATACATTGCTATATTTATGTCAATACCTTCCAGAGTCCTTCAAACTCTTTAAAAAAAAAAAAAATCACGACAGAATACCTCTTACTATTTTTTGTCCTAATTCTTGTTTGAGTTTACCATTACATGGTAAATGGTTAAACAGAGGAGAGTTGTTATATAAAAAGATGTAATTTTACAGGAATTCAAAGTTATGTGGTTCTCATACGCAGTGTAGATGTTTGATGGTTAGAGAGTATCTACAGGGCTTCCTCATAGCATGCATTCTTTTGATTATTAATGTCTTTAGATGTAGGTAGGAAGAATTGCTTCCCACAGCGTCAAATACATTCCTTCCTGAAGAAAGGTGGATGCCAAGGGGAGCTGTTTGGAGGATGAAGGTGACTGTGCAAGTGCTTAAGTTGTGTCAGAGCAAACAGTTTTATTTGATGCTAACAGAATATTTGCCTGTGTAGCTGCTTAACATTTAGAAAAACTGGAGCAAAGAGGTGTGTGTGTATTACGAATAACAAATCAAAGTTAGAGTAGGTATTTAGGGAGGGGAAAAGTGCAGTCATACTTCTTCTAACGAACAATTGCTAAAGGCACAGTGTTGGCATCTTTCGAGTGAAAGCAATTCTCTTACTTACCAGATCTGTACATTGTTATGAGACAGGTGGTGGGGGGAAATGGAAAGGTTTGCCATAAAAAGGTATTATACGAGGCATCACTTCCCTTGAAATTTTCCTTTCAGTTACAGCAGGGGAGAGAGAGCACGGACTGTAAGACCAAATGTATGGGAGCTCCAAATAAATACAACTTAAAATGTAAAGGCTTTGCCGTTTCTTTTCAGATTGTGAATGTGTCACGGTTAGCTGGTGTTGATAACCCCGTGGAGCTGATCTATTTTGTGGAGGACCAAGATGGGGAGAGACTGAGCGCCCTGAAGTGCTCAGACCTGATGAACAGAGTCGACATCCAGCGGGCTGCCATCATCCTTGGATACCGCATTGAGGGCAGCGTTGCACAGCGTAAGCCCTGGCAAATCCACATTGTGCCAACTAAAGACCTTCCTGCCATTTTTGTCTCATCCTGCTAGTCCAGTATTTCCTTACAGTTTGTCTTGCCCAGGAGCTTGCACAAACCCCACAGCTGTGAGATGGGAGGCCGTCGGTATGAAATGGGTGTTTCCTTTAGCTGAGTAATGGCAGTGAAGTTTAACACAAGTCATTGCTTTTTTGTCTGAATTGCTTTTTCCGTGGAAGATGTACACTAATGGTAGTTGGGGCATTTATTTCCTCCATTGAGTGTGATTGACCTTAGTTTCATTTGTTTGTCCATCAATAATGTAATCTTTTAATGAATACAATATAAAAGTCATGTGATTTTTTTACTGGATATACATCAGAATAAATAGGATCGGTCATAAAGTCATATAATTACTTTATTCAAGAGGCTTGGTACGTAAACAATTTTCAGTAAGTAGTAAGAGAATACCTACTGAAAATTCCATGTTACAATTAGGAAAGAAACTTAAAGATATCTTAGGAACAGCCAAGTATGATCTGCAAAATACCTCACTGGTACTTAAATACCTTTTCTCATTTCTGTGCAATATGAAGACATGAGTTATATGGTACCACAGGGTATTTTGCCAACAGAACAAGCGTGTGTCTGATATTTAAAATTCTCTGCAGAAATCAAAAAAGAAAATAGTAATAATTGTACCATCTGTATGTGTTTCTAAATTTTGTCCCTCATTGAAACAGTTGTATACAGATAGGTCAGTAGCTCATATACATCTGCTTAATATCCGTTAATGGACTGTAATGCTGGTTAGACAGAAGTGAAAAAAGTTGCAAGAATAAATTCTCTTCACAGAAATCATAAATGTTGAACAAACTTCATGAAGTGTTCATAGCTTATTGTGCATGTTGAAACTTTTTATCTTTGACCTGTCATTAGAAGGTTCTTCTAAGAGTCACAGGGTCATAGAAGTCTTTAAAATGCTTCTTATTGGAGGAAACTAGACCAAGAAAAGGTTCTTTATATAACGGAAAATATAATGCCAGAAATGAGCTGTTAGATCTATGTCCCACATGTACCCACTGTGCAAAATAGAGCTAATGAAAGTTTTGTCGTTTATTTCGGTTAACTTTTTACAAGAATGACTTTTTTGATTACACTTTCCAGCAGTTTTGTTTTCTGTTTGGGGCTAAAGGATCTCACACACTGACAATGAAACAGAGAGAAGAAAAAAGGTTATCAGCCATGCAGAACTATACGCCTTGGCGGGGAGGGTCTTGCTGATTTCAAATTGATTGTGATAACAAGATGTTAAAGAGAAGAGGCAGCTGGTAATACTGCTTAAAGCAGGAAACAGGCAGCAATGTTGGAAAGTCTATCTTACCTTTGCTAGTGGCAGAGTAATTTTTTTAGACCCATTTCACTCTGTCAGCTTCGTTTTGGGTTACAGGATGATGTGGCAGAAGTGCATTTTCATTAGTACTTTAAGCACAGATCTTCAGAAGGTGGGCCAGGACAATTGATCTCCTGCCCCATGCTTCCTGAGCATGACACACCTTAACTTATAGTGGTATGACATTTCCTGTGATGTGCAGCTGGTTTCTGATAAATTCCTTAACTAGCATTTACAAGAACATAAAAATACATAACCTTGAAGTGTCCTCAGTTCTAAACCACGTAATATTGCTGTCTTCCTTTTAACTTTACAGCTGTGGAGAAGCTGAAGGAGTCCACTTCAGAGACACAGAATAGCAACCTCTGGATTATCGTTGGGGTGGCAGTCCCAGTTGCCGTGGTGCTCCTGATTGTTATTATTTTATACTGGAAGCTCTGTCGAACAGACAAGCTGGAGTTTCAGCCAGACACAATAAGCAACATTCAGCAGCGACAGAAGGTAAAAGGGGAAGCTGTGCTGAGAGGAGCTCGAGTATTCTGATCATAAATGAATGTGAGACTCTGGGGAACACCTGGCATCCTTAACTAGCATGTGTAAACACAGTTTCAGAGCATTCCAGTTTATAGGGGGAAAAAAAACGGGGGAGAAGTAGTCTAATGGTAGTTGAAGTCAAGAATCCCACAGTGTTTTATTTATTCTCCTGGGTATTTGATACTGCATTAGATGGATCCATCCTTCTGAAATGTGGGCACTGAGGCTGAAAGGAACCTTTCTTTATCACTTCATTTCAAGGCTGTGGCTGGGACTGAATAAGAAGAAATGTACTGAGTCTTGAATCACTGACCTTGTTTTCCCCAGAAGGCTGAATTTTTCTTTGGAGAGCTTTTGCTAACCAAATTTGACAGCTAGAGTGCACCACCCATCATACCTGATGCTGGAACTAGAATTTGCTAGAACCTATCCTGACTGCTCCATGTTCTGCCCGGGCTCTTTTTGTTGCAATTGTGAGAGCCTGTTGCAGTACTAGAATGTTAATTAGTGGATCTGTGTGTGCCTGCATAATTGAACTGGTTGGCCAGTGTTGGTTAGGATAGTGAGAAATTCAGTACTCTTGTCTTTTTCTTGCCCTAGACTGTAAATCAAAAAAAAATTTGTGATCCAGGATGTTCGCGAAGGGATGTATTCAGTAAAAAGAATGATAGAGTGCCTGAAAGGTCTTTTTACAACCAAAGAGAACCTATGTGTGTCAGAAATGCTTTAGAGGCATTAATAAAGGCAAAATAGTCTGCCTGTGCTGATCCTATGGTACTGCAGTCATGTTCTGCACTGTGACCTCATGTTCAGTCACACAGTTTCCTCCATAACAAGCCTTGTCTGTACACCATGCTCTCTTTCAAGATAATTAATGATGTGAAAGATGAGAGAAACAGAAAGCGCTTGCACTTCCAAAGCAGTCAGAACAAATCAATAGTAACTTCCACTTGTCTCCAGACTGCGAATTGTGTATCAGAATCCAAGCTGGCAACAAGTGGTACCCTTTGATGAACTCCACCCCTTGGTACCTTGTTTCACCTCTGCTGTGGTAATATGTAACACAGCTTTTTGACTGAGGAAGTTCCCCACAGTAGTTTTGACTCATTTGAGAAGGGTCATACAAAAAAAGGCAACAGAGGACCATTACCCTTGGTACACTGTTTGATCACATTTTCAGTACTTCTCTGCTATCACAAGCTTTTTTTTGTAAGGAATCGGCTGGGTTGTATTGGCTGTAAGGCCAGAAACATCTTTCATATAGTTACTTTCTTTTAAGAAGATGGTTCAGTTGCTTTTCCCCACTGCTTCCACAATATTCTTCATCTTAATCATTCATGAGTCAGAAGCTTCAAACTTGTTTATATGCAAGTTTCATTTTGGATTGCCCAGGGAACCTGTCACTTTGCCTTCTTAGGGGAAGTCACTGTAAGCAAACTAGAAAGAACCAGTAAGGACATCTAGTTCAATCCTTGTGCCACTGGAGGTAAAAAAGTGTCTTAAATTTCTATCACTTTGCACATCAAGGAACTCGAAGAACCTACTTTGCAAACCATTTCCTCCTTTCCCCTGAATAAAAGCAGTACTCTGGCTTCCTTAGTATCAGGCTGTCATTGGGATTTCACGTCTTCAAACAGTGGGTTGGAATTCCAGGTCAGAATAGGATGTATTTAACCACTACCAAAGACTCCCAGACAGTCAAAACAGCATACAAATTATTAGGGACATTTGATCTGATCCTGCCCTCTAAAATTGTTTGCGTATTTTATACTTTTTATTAGAGTAAATGCAAAGAAGTGACCAAAGGAGTGTCATCATGTGGTCAGGGATTTATGCCTGTAAATAAACTCCATAAAAATGGACTAGGCTTCCCCTTCCTCACCACAACCACAATTATATTTTCATTCTCTATTTTCAGAGCTTGACCTTGGTACTGAAGGAGGGTGAAAGCCTGCACTACATCTGTAAACAGAAAGATGTTTAGGTTAAAGATCTGAGTTTTTCTCTTGGAATCTATATTTCATTTTTAAAAGCATAAAGATGCATTTGTAGTGTGGTAGCTTTTCTCACTTCCATTAATATTTAACAAAAAATTCATGTAAATATAGAGTTTTTCAATAGTGTATGTATGTCATATCCATACTGGAAATAGGAGACAATACTTTTCAACCTTGTAATAAGTCTGTAATGTGTTTTGTGCTTGAAAATATGTGCTGACTGGAAGATAAGAAACTGAGACACCCGTTTCTTGTTCAGCTGAAATCGGATATCATTCTGCACTGGTGGATCTCCAGGGGTGTCACCAGTCTTTCTTCAGTGTCTTTAATTAGGCACTTTAACATAGCAGATCAGCGGGCAGCATAATAATCTGTTAGAATTCACAGTAGCAGCTGATAGCAAATTACATTACCTGTGAGTTAAAAGCCTGGAATGGCGTTGGGAGTGAGGGGAAAGCCTGTTTGCTTCATGCTGCAGAGACAAGACTAAAAGGCTGGTTCCTTGGAACATCGAGAGACAGAACTCTGTAAATGTACCGTAAATGCAGATTGCTTAAGTAAGCCACAAGTTTTGCAGGAGCTTTTCATTCTTAGTTAGAATCTCTCTTACAGAGTTGCATTATCCTCTTCAGAGAGATTCACAGACCCTACGAATTTTACTGGATTCTATCGCCTTATGTGTCAGTCACGTTTTCTTTCTTCTCTTCTTTTACTTGTTTCATTCTTTGAAACTCCTGGATTTTCCTGAAGTGTTTTGGTGTTCACTCAGACAATGTAAGTTTTATTTTCAACCTTTTATATGTAAAGGTTTACTTTTACAGAGTAGGTGTGATTTCTGTTTTCCTATGGCCACCATTAAAAGTAAGTCATAAGCTGCATAACCTCACATGTTCTGATGTTCTTCCTATGTTCTGATGAAGGAACCCAGTACTATTATCTGCTGGCAATTAGACCCTACATGCCTTTTGGTTGTGTGGGGTGTGGCTGCTTGGGTACACCTTGGTGAGCTGAAGGTCACCAGGTAGTTGTGCTACACGACAGTTCAATCATACTGCCAGCACATCGTGCCAGCAGAGCTAACTGGCTTTGGTCCCTGAAATGCTCTGTGGACAGCCCTTTAGAACAGTCGGGTCACAGTGCTTCACTTCTGATGGTCAGTAATAGCAGATTGCCCGCTTGAGTGGACATGGGTGTGTTGAAAAATACCCAGATTCTGCAGTGACAAGTCCACAGAAGTACCCAGGATTGCATCAATATTTATGTGCCACAGCAGCCTTGAAGCTGGGCTGTAGTCCAGATGTACTGCTTGGTCCTACCCTTAAGGCCAGGTCATTCTCAAAGGTTATAGATAATAGCAAGGATAATGTTTCTCCTAAGACAATGGCACGGGCTATATAGGGCAAAGGCCTGTTCTGCACATGGGATGTACCACTCCACCAGTTTGTGTTCTTTCCATCTGGCCTTCCAGCTTCGTTACAGGATCAGTGTCTTGCAGACAGGATGACACAAGGATCTGGTGTAAAAGGCTCATAATGTTACTTTCTGCAAAGAGTATAGAGAGGGAGCCTGTTATTAAGGGATTTTTTACTTATCTGCTGCTTCAGTGGATATAAACATAAATACGTGGGAAAGAAAACTTTTGTGGGAACTGATGCCAGCAAAACCAGGTTTGATCATAAAATAAGAAAAAATAAAGGATCTTGAGGTGACTGTGCTTTGCTAATCCATCCCTTTGCATCAAAACAGGATTAACAATGCCTGTAAAATGTTAGGTTTCCTTTTTCATTCTGGAGATTAAATGGGAAAACATGCTTAGATCAAAGTTATTTGTATGCTTTTTAAACTAAGAGTTAAGGAAACAGGGGAGAGCAGTGAATCTATGTAAGATTCATTGGCCTGTGCAAGGATAATTCTTTTGAAGAGATGATACTAAGATATTTAAAGGGCACATCAAATATTCATTACTTGTTCTGTAAGCCATAGCATCCTACTGGAAATTCACCTTCATGTGACCTGGGTTATTGCAGTGGATAAAGATGTCTTTGCCTTGCCAAGTAAAAAGATGCACAGGTGGAATTTTCAAATAACAAGATTTTCTCTCTTGCCGTTGCCTCGATCCGCCATAACATTGTCCCAACCTTTTGCTTGTCTCAAGCTTTTTTTTTCCTGCAAAGAAGCTGTGCCTTTTGTGGGCAACTGAATTTTTGCCATTGGTTATTTTTCTTCATGAAAAATTCAATAAATTTCTTTAATGCCCAAACCATCATTTTGCTCTGTACTGGGCCTCTGATGTTTTTGTGCAAAAGCACTCCTTTCCTCTTCACCAGAGAGCAAAAAAACATTCTACATGTTATCCACAATCAGAGTCAGCCATATTACTTCTTTTTCTGTGGACATCCAAAAATTAAAATGGAACCTGGTTTTCTAGGGGTTTCACTTTCCCTTCTGTGTACAAGCATTTGAAGAAAAATGTCAAATTCCCTCCTAGGACTTCTCAGGGATAATTTCAGCTGTAAACAGTTATTCAGGGAAAGGCTCCCTTCCCTACTGGCAAGAACTTGACACCTCTGGGCAGGCTCATTGGCAGTTCATTTAGAGGGTCTTGCATGTTCTCCTGTAAATGCTGGGTATGCTGAAGTCATTGCATTTTCAGAGATAGCTTTGAGTGACTTGCTCAGTTCCTTGTTTTTCCAAGGGCACATCCTAAAACCCATGGGAGAAAATGCCTACTTCTCCAGTCAGATGTCACTCCTGTGTGGAGCCTTCTGCATGCCACTGCGGTTTTTAAGAGACTGAATATGTGTTTCTGGCTCAGTGTCCCTCCTGTGTGTGTTTACAAGTGTCAGAGGTGGAGTGGGTTGGTCCCCACAAAGCTTTGGACAAAGTACTGCACATTCTCCTGGAGCAGCAGCACAGGTAGTGCCAGAGCAGGAGGGCTGCTGGTTTGCCTTGTGTGGCAGCACAGCTCAGCTGAGGTGTCATCATCACCTGGGGACTGTCACCAGCCCTTGCGTGTCTGCTCTAATCGGCTCACGGTCACAGGTAATGAGTCATGCCTCCTGCAAGATGTCTGAGAGGCACTTGTGTGGATTTTTGTTTTCCCCCCTAAGCAGGAATATCTGATATCCAAATGTCATGTGTCAGGTGTAACTTTACACCTCTGAATTGAGAGTTTTGCTTATTATTGTATATTCAGTAGACTCTCTTGGATGTTCCCAAGATCAGAGGCCAGCCCTGCTGGAGGCTAAATACCAGGCTTCTGCTCCTGATGCAAAGAATTCTTGTGATGTTTTGACATCCTGTAATCCTTTTGTTCATCTGTATAGTGTCAAGGTAGCAGTTCTGCATTGCAGAAAAATTCAGTCAAAAGAGACTCATGTTAAGAAAGGCAGCTGACACCATTCTTACAAAAACTACTTGAAAACTGACATGAGTTTATGTAAGAGATTCATGTTTGCATAACAAATACCATTCATTTCTAATAGCTACCTTGACTAACTATCCAAACTGTTGTCTTTTTTGGGATGGCATACAGGATCTCCTTCAGAGTCAATAGCTGGATTCTAACAAGGGATGCAGTATTCAGCATCTTAATTACTTCTCAACAATACATTTCTCTGATGGCAGTTCCTCTGAAACAGCTCTTTTGTAGTAACTCTTCTTCTGTAATGAGGATTAACTATTCACAAATGGTAGAAATAAAATACCACACTTAGATATACTGCTTAGATAAATAGGTTAAAAAAGTAAAATGTCTCCATCTGCTTTCTTACAAACATTTGAGTATCTGTCTTGTGATCCTTCCAAAAGGCCAACTATCCCAGATGCCAAAAGAAAAAGCCTAGAGAAGGGGAGAAGGACAGGGCGAGTATACGGATTGCTTTGCCTTGAGTAACTCTTCAGCCTCCAGTTATTTGTGTATCAAGGACTGTCTAGAAGTGATGATATTTAGCAACTCTCAACATCCTTCTTTTCCGTGAACTTGTTTGATCCTTCTGAACTCAGCTGCTGACAGGGGTTTCCACAGAATGTTACGTGGAAGAACCACATCCTCTTGTTTCATCCTGCTTTTGTCCTGCTACTTCTAAGTTTTCTGTAATGCCCATTAGTCCTTGTATTGGAGGGGACAGGGAACAGCTGATTCCTAGGCACTTCATCTTTGCCAATCCTGACTTTATAGACCTCTGTCATATTCCCATCTCCGTCATCTCTTTTTCCAATCAGAGGAGCCCCAGTTTTGTAATCCCTTCTTTTGAACTGGCCTTTGAACCTCTGAGTAATCTGAACATTTTCTAGTTCTATTCCATCCTTTTTAAGAGGAGGAGAATAGAATTGAATATGCTATTCAAAATGTAGATTTATAGAATCATGTTGATGTAGTGGTTACTTTTCAAAAAGAGTTAAACAGAAAGGATCTGTTTTCAAGATACAGGTAAATATACCATCCTAAACATAATAAACCTCTGAGATGGAATTAATACTGGGGTAATAAATTTTTCTCTATTAAGAAAAGATGATAGTCTACTGTAGAATTTAGCTGTTTTGGGAGAAAAGAAATGCACCAACATTAACTCATTGTTGCCTAAGGTTTTAATGTGCTACCCACTTGCAGTTGAAACTTGCAGTTTAATTTCAAAAGGCAGAATATTTCTACAGAACTTTCTGTGCACATTAAACCCCTTTTAGGTATATAAATGTATGAATCATTGAACTCAACAAAATACCAGCATGAAAAAATAAATGAAGATTGCTGACCTATGCTCTATCTTGGAAGTCTTTAGTTAAAAGTGGTAGCACTTTTCTCATTATTTGTACAGAGGGTGTGTTTTTGGACTGTGTTGTGTATATGCTCTGTGCAGATGGTGAGAGCCATGTTAGAATGTATTTGTTTGCTTCATAAGTTTAGAAAAGCGTTCCCTTAATTTGTAATTTTTTTGTGTGTTGTGCTATCTCTCTTAGAGGTTGCAGTTGGTGTTGGAGTTGTGTACATGGCCTTAGAGGAGTAATTGTTTAACTTATGGACAAAAATCTGGTGAAACTGAGACAGCATTGACCTGTCTATCCTATAAAGTTGCCAGTCTTCTTCTAACTTACTCCTAACACTTCCATCCAACCAGTGCAAAGGAACCTCACAAACTATGATTAAGATAGTATTCACCCAGCGGCATTTCTGTCTGAGAAGCAAAGCTGAGACTGTGTGATTCAGGAACAAAATTCTGCCTGTTACAGCAGTTATCTCAGTAGCCTGTGGGCATTTATGTACTCAGAGTTATGGGCTTTCAACAACATGATCCCTCTTGTATTTTGTGAAATTTACTGAGCTGTCATGGTAATATTAGTGTGGCAGGAAGAAATGCACAAAGGAGAAGAGGGATGATGAAAATTCGCGAGAAGAATCTGTCTTAAGAAAATGTTTCAGAACAGGTGTCTTGAGAATCCCAGGCTTTATAAAGTTTTGTAAGTTTCGGGGTTTCTTTATTTGTTTTTAATCCTACTCCAGAAGCAAAATTCCTGAGGTGGTATTTTCTGTGGGTTTCCTGCTTTCCTTAGTGTTTGTTTGGTGGTAAGCAGTAACACAGTTCTGACTTTCCTGTGCATGGAAGGAGGGCCAGAGGCCGTACACCAGCTTGTTCTGCTTTTCTGTGCCAGTGCTGGCTATACAGTGCACTGCTTTTTCCCTGCTTGATGGGAGAAACCAAAGCAACCCTAAGCATGTTTCTTTTCCCCAAGGACAGGTTTGCTTAACTGCTTTACCTATTCCCAGAAATGATAATAGTTGACTGAAGTGCTGTTGTGATGACAAATGGGAGATGTAATTTGTATAGAGAAATTCTTGGTCCGAGGTAAGAAAATGGGTGGTATTTTGTACATGCAGCCTCTTTTCTAGCCCTCAGATCTCAAAATCCTGCTTTTGATTTGAAGCTTGCCATAGAGGGCACAGGCTGTCACACCACTGTAATGGGAGGGTGATGGCATCCCAGGTAAGATGTAATAAATACAGGGAACTGTCATTGCACATGCCCTTCTTTTTACATACAAACACTATTACCAAGTGAAGGTATTTAAATTAGAGACTTCTTTTTGTTTTGGTGCCTAACCATATTTTCTAAACCAGCAACAGTGAAGGAACCCCTCTGCACATTTCTCAGTGATGCTTAGTGTTTTGGTTTTTTTAAACTAGACTTGGAAAATGTTTGGCTTATGGCACGAATAGGTTGCATCATATCCCACGTCAGAAGAGAGACCCAATGGCACTAAAAGACCTCAAGAGATACAAATGGGTCTTTTTTGAGTATTTTGAAGGTGGCTATGGAGTCAGAACTCTCCTTCTATGAGATCTTCTAGTATGCTTTCTTCATGAACGAAGGGGGTTTGTGTCTTAAATCAGATATGCATTATTGTCACTGAATCACATGTATAAATTGTATGCATGCTTTACAGGCAATCCTTGGCTATCATCCCAAAGGGGTTTATGTTGAAGGAGAGCAATGCAAACAAAAATACAGAGGTTGTTCTTATGTGGAAAGATATGTAGGAATGATGATAGAAAAATGAGCTGAATAAGAAAATGAGAGTCTGAAAGGTGAACATGTCTCAGTACTTCTAAATGCTTATTTATTGATAGACTGGTAGGTGTTTTGAGTATCTTGTGGAACAGTGACTGCAAACCATATGGATGAATGATCCTTGTGGGAAGATGATGTAGATGACTTCTTGGATGATATAGTTGACACATAGTGAAAAAAGAGTTAAAATTAAGAAAACACTACCAAACACACAAATTATTACCCTTTTTGATGCGTCATGAGAGTAATGCAGTGAGTTCACACTAACCCGTGTTATGGTGCCCTGGGGATATGGACAAGGGTTTGGTGGTGTGAATCTCAGGTTGTGAAGGCAGTTGGCAATGTTTAGTAGCTTTAAGCGGTCCTAAATCACACTGACTTACATCTTCAACCCACATTAATTTTAAGGACAGTGTGTCTCATTGTCTTGCTATGTTTAAGCTTGTAGACTTGCTCTTTTTTTCTGAAAAGTTTCTTTATCCTGTAACATTCTGCGTGCTAGTGTGATAGTAAGGTCGTAAGTCAGCAGAACTTCTTAATAGGGATTCTTGTCCTGTTCACAGGATATGCACTGACACTAAAGTACATGCTTAGCTCCTTTATTTCCTTAGAAATGTATGTTAACAGCTTCTGCTCAATCCAGCTGGCTCTACAAGGATCAAGGCAAGACTGTGGTATAAAATCAGTAGAAAATCGTCTTAATACTTTATTCTTCATATTATGTTGAAATTCAAATGCTGCTTGCCGGAACTATAGGGAGAATACTGAGTTGTGTTTCTTTTCTTCTGCTTTCTGCTGAAAATTACTCAGTGACCTGTGAGCAGCATTTGCTTTCTTGAGAAAACAGGTTGTTGACACTCCTGGTGTGTCTCTGCATCCCGCAAAACAATATATTGGCAACCATTTTGTATTTCAGTGGTGTGAACAGCGCTGAAACTATCTGCTTTTATGCAATAAGACTTGACTGAGGTGCACAGATTTTGTAGGTTTCTGCAGAAATTATTTGATTTTTCTATGAATTGAGCTTCAAGTACTGGTTTCGGGTTGGTTTTTTTTTTCCCATTTAGTATATAACAATAGAATTAAAACACTCTCTTGACTTTCCAATATGAAATCATCTTCCTCTAAGATTTTGGCAGGTTCTGCATTTGTATAATAATAATAATTCCTTATGAGTGCAGTAATTTAAATATGTTCATTTTGGTTGTAAGCTTCAGAGTAGTTTATCTCTTTCCCTTTCACAAATACATTAAAGATAAATGAAAATCTCTAACAACTTACATTTAAAACAAGGAATCTTTGCCAAGACTGGTTTTGTGCAGTCCTAGGTAAAGGCCCCTGAGGCTGGTGAAAAGATGCTCATTTTCAGTACCTGAGCAAGTAACAACATCAGCACAACTTAAAAAGTGCTCTTTAAAAGATACTTCTAGTGGTGATTAATATATGAGTAGTAGATGACTGATCCACAAATGATATCCTGACTACCAGTCCCAAGATGAGCAGAGGTTATACAACCTGTTACATACCTTGATAAAAAGAAAAGAAAGAATTCAGCAAGCGGCATACAGAAATTTATAAGAAAATACTGGAAACATCTTCAGACAAGAGTTACACCATTCGTTTCACTGAGCTGGTGATCTGACTGTCTGCTCTTGAAGAAAGCAGAGTTGTGGTTCAGTATCTTTCAGACACTTCTCACTGAAAATGGGGATTTTTTTTTTATATTAGTTCTCAGTTAAAAGTCATAGTGTTGTTGTGGTCTACAAGGAGAGGTATGAGAAGTGTAGATTGTTTTTTCAGGAAAGCAAAGCGAGCTTATGTCAATATTATTTCTACGGTAGTAATCCTATTAGTATTTCTATTTTTCAAATAGTATTTTTAATAAGTGATTTTATCGTTTTTTGAGGACCATCTTTTTGTATTCAGTCATGTATCATGTTGTATATGTATATATTGTCACATTTTTCTATCATGTTTTTTCATTCATATGCACAAACATACACGTGCATACAGTCTCTGTATTGGTTGGAGCTGGTAGTGCCAACTTAAGTTTTTTAGCAGGAGATATGTAGAAATGTTCGACTGTACAGAACTCTGAAAGACTTGAAGCATTCAGGCCATTTCCATTCAAGTATCAGTTTCATACTGAAACTGTTTTTTAAGATGAGAAGAAGAGTTTGTTTTCTAAAGAACAAGGTTAAAAGACAGTAAAATGCTCTGAGTTTTAAAAATTGTTGTGGAGAAGCTCTAGCACGCATTCTGAGCCTTAGGGGGTGCAGGCTGTGGGAGGAAAGAGAACAAGAAGGTTGTTTGGTGTGAGGGAAATGCTTTTGCTGATTCTGTGGGGAACTGCCAGTTTCTGACTTTGGTTTTAAAACTTTAGGAAAGTGTTTGCATGGGCTTGACAAAGACTCATTAGAGATTGACTAGTTAAATTCTCAGAGGATTACACCAATTCTGTGCATATAAGGTCTGTAGAGTTGTACCATAAAGCTGAGAGGGTTTTTTTTGCTCTGTTGTGGTATACAGAGCTTGTTATGACACCAGGTATTAAAAGTACAAAGAGTGATGAGCCTCAGTTTCTTGGATGCTGTAAAATGACGCTGGCAGGCAGAGGGAGAGGCGAGGGAGTGGGGTAGAGAGAACAGTTCTGCCTGTCAAGGAAAAGTAAAACTGAGGAGTTTACCTGGCTCTAACTTAAGGAAAATATAGCTATCGGTTCTGTGATGCCTGTGGTGGTGATAGCTGAGATTGGCCAGTCCCCTGTTGCCAGCAAGTGTCCATGAAACCCTTAAGTCTTAGCCACCCTAGCTGTAAACATGCATAAAAGACTCATCTTGCATTCCCTTCTCCTTTCATTCTGTGTTTGCCAGCTTTTGCATGAAATGAGATGGGTATCCTGCTTTTACAAATAACATTCTTACATTCTGCCCAACTTTGACCAATAGCAGAAGGCCCAGTCTTTGCCAAGGATCCAGCAGGGTGGGAGAGAGCAAGACGGTTCCTGTGGAAGCACTGAATTTATGATGTTCTAACTGAAGACTTGATTGCAATGCCTGTTTGTGAGAGGATCCAGTTGTGGTTGTTTCAGATAATCTTAGCTGCCATTTCTTACAGTGTGAGTGCTGGTCTTTGCACTACTAACAGCCTTTTAATTCAGCTGCTGTGTGGTCTGTCTTCAGATAAACATTTGTGGATACATATGCTGTGGCACATGTACACGTACACATAAACATCTCTGTTCCCATGACTGTGCTTAGATAAAAGGTTATGTTGGACTGCAACTACGAGTAAGACTATTCAAAGTTAAAAGATGAAAATTTTATTTTTTTTAATGCTTTTTAATCTCAAACAGGTTTACAAACTCAGTCTGCTGGAGTGACTGTAAGATAGGTTGAAGTTCATGCTTCAGACATGCAGCAATCTTAGTAAAACCATACTGGTAACTCCAGTATTCCTGGAATGTTTGTCTCTTCGGTTGTCCTTGCTCACCTCACCCCACCCCTAACACTATTCCTAAAGCAGTAGTAACTTTGCAGGTTGATAAGAAAAGGGTAGAACACCACCAGATTTTTTGTGGAAGAATTGCGCCCATCACATGGTGAAGACTGTCATCATCTTTGGAGCTAAGGGGCCTGGGGAGGGGGATGTAGTGAAATAGAGGATGTGATCATCAGGAAGAAGCAGCAGGACTGTGTGGGCAGGAGCAGGGGAGTATGAAAGGGTTGGAAGAAGGGAAGCCACTGAAGGTTCAAAGGAAGAGTGTTATACAGAGGAATATCTTCTAGGAGAATAGATATAACTTCAAACAGGCCATAAGTGAGGTGGGGTAACTAAGAAGTTTCAATAATCAAAGTGGCACAAGCTGGCCTGATAATTCTGACAGCAGAAGTGAAAATTTTGTCTTCAGAAGTATTTGGGGGAAGGGGTGGGAATTTTTGAAGGGTTTTCAGGCGGGGGTTTTATTAAGTAAGCAAGGTCCTGAAGAGAAACGTTTAACATGTTTGAAGGGGGAAAAATTTCAGGAAGGCTTCACTAGATGACAGTGACTCAAAAAATGGAGACACAGTTACACCTTCACCTAGTGTAGCTCCCCAGTGCCTTTTTGAATCGATGGCTGCAGTCGTTTGCATAAATTCAGTAACTGAATCACCCATAACTCTGAATTGAAGGGACTGTTGTAAAGCCCAGGACAAATGGACATAGCGGAAGACATCCAGATCTGTTAAAATAATAAGCTTACTCATTTTGTGAGAAATGAACTCCAAAACCTCAAGAGATAAACGGTTGGATTTTACAGAAGAGCTTTTATTGCCATCTACTGGCTTGAATAGGCAGCTTGCTCGACTGCATCGCCCTATCTAAGAACCATTTGGAAAATGTTTGCTTACTGAGAAAATATTTTGAAGAGATTGTTTCAGAATATTCCTTAGGCAAGCTTATCTTTGGCATGATATCAGAGGAGTCTGTTTGCAGTTAGCTGTGTTGGCATGCCAAGCTTTATGAAAGGGGGTTCATTTAAACATCTGAAACCTGACGCACCCATAAATGCACTCCAGCACATGCTTCACTTTGCAGGAAATCAGCTCTAGGAACACACAGAGGATTTTGTATGTGTGGTGTGGAGGAGGTTGTGTGTGTGTGCACCTCCAAAACTGGAGTTGTCAACATTTCTTTCTACTTTCAACTTCCATACTATATAAAATTGAGTGGGGATTGAAGAAAAACTTTCTCTTAATTAGTTAGTCAGATTTTCCAATTACTCCAAGGCCCCCAAAAAATCAGCAGAGAGCTGGAAACTTGGAGCCTTGATTAAGTCTGAATCAAGTCATTGATAAAGTGAGATGAGCTTTTTTTGTACGTACAGTTATGAAAGTAAAAGGCCGAATTCTGTGTCTTTCTCAAGCAAGATGCCCATTGAATAAGATCTTTAGGATAATTTCTCTAAATTCCAAAGCCTTTTGTATATTTTTCTGTCTGTTCAGTATGAAATTCCTAAGAGATTTTCAGTTTTTTTCTGGAGACATCAATACTGGCTGACAAGTCATTGCCAGTCTGCTGTATAACTCAGATCTGTAGAGTGTTTATCTTTCATCAGATGAACTAGGTGTTTGTACAAGCACTCCCAGATTTGGGGAGCTCAAAATGAGAAAGATCAACAGTGACATTATTCAAATTATTTAAAATCTTCATCCATTTTGGCTGGAAGAAATGGAAATATGACCTGGCAGTGGTAGCCATTTCAGTCTGTACACAGGTGTCTACAGCCTTGCACCCACAAGTACACAAAAAGCTCGTCACACAATGATTAAATTTGAAGAAATAGCAGTAAAAAATAGTAGCAGCATCAAAAGTCTATTTTTGAACTAGATTTGTTGATTTTGAATTTTAAAGTGTGTATCATATACTGCAGTAAGATGGTGGAATGGTGGAGAATTTATTTTCCGTTTCCCTGGTGCGCTCGTGTTCATTCCTGAGACTACCATAGCCTGACCATCCTCTCAATGGCCGTTGTTTGCAGGTCTGAACCAAAGCCTTTGTACTCATTGTCACTTACGGTTCCTGTTTCTTGTCTTTGTTCTTTTCTCACAGCTACAAGCCCCCAGTGTGAAAGGCTTTGATTTTGCTAAGCAGCATCTGGGCCAGCACAATAAAGATGATGTCCTGATTATCCATGAGCCAGCTCCTTTGCCAGGACCTATTAAGGATACTACCCCGTCTGAAAACGGAGATGTGCCCAGCCCCAAATCCAAGACTTCCACAAAGCCTTCAAAGACTGTTCGACACAGAGGGAGGTCGGTTCACAGAGCTAAAAACAAATTGTAGTAGACAGCAGTTTATTAAGGGCTAGTGATGGCTGTATTTTTAGGGCAATTTCAGTGGAAAGAACTGTTCCAGACCTCCGGAACTTGCATTTTCTAGTGAGCCATCAGTGTTACACCTTGCTACTCATTAGTACAAGAATTGTGAGAATGTAGTGTTCATTTTTCTCTTAAAGGGAGCACACCCAGTTAAGAGGGATATTGAAGATACTGCTGAGTTGACTGGAGTCAAGTCATTGCTTGTTTACTGGAAGCACCAAGTCTGTATTTTCCAATGCGGTTCTCTTTGTGATCTCTAGCTACTAAGCCAGAGGGTGGTTAAAAACAAATGAAAACCACTGACAAAGAGTACTATGTTTCAATCACATTAACAGCGATCAATACATGTATGAAGAGTCAGGATTTCCAAAAATAAGCCATATCTCCCAAATTCAGGGAAGATGCAGAAATGTTGATATTTTTGATTATGTGGGGGCTTTCATAGCAAATGAGCCTTATTCAGAAAAAGGAATGATAATTCACAGCTGTGCAAATGGAGAAGTGTCTGTCAACCATCAGCAGAAATTTCCTAACCTTTTCCGATAATCACATGATGTGACTGTCCCTTGCTGGAAAGGATTGTGTTTGTAGGATACATGATGTAACAAAGCTGTGCAGTCGTGAAGAATCTGTGCACAAAAAAAAGCAGGTAAGTAGGAAGGTAACGAGTGGGGAAAAAAAGTTGAACTCTGAGGGGAAGAGCCCTTCTGAACTCCACTTTCCAGAAATTCTCCGTCCTCTCCCTCACTCTCACACTTTTTGTCTCCAGCTCTGCATGCCTTGAGCTTATATACCTATGTGATACTGCACAGTGGGAGGAAAAAAAAATATGCAAACAGCCAAGGGCAGGATTGGATGTGCAGAGAAAGAAACTAATGGTGATTCTGACTGAGCTGCAGGTCTCTGCAACACAGCTTGCTCCTCTGTTCAGCCCTCTGTGCTTCCTCTAAAGCCCCAGTTGTCTTAAGATCCTTGCTTCATCTTCCCCTTGTGGGCTTCATAATGCTCAGTTTCCCCCTTCAGATGCTAGGCCTGTCTTCCTAACTCCCTATAGGCCTTGTAAATGGAAGACTGCCAGAGGTACAGAGAAGGTGGGCAAAATGGAAAAAAATGAGCTAACTAGTTTTGGTGTAGCTTGTATAAATTAACACAAAATAATACAAATCCAAAAGACTAGTGTTCTTGTGTTTTGTTTTTTTTTTTTTAAGTTCAGAAGTGGCCTAGAACAGAGATGATATGGGGGGGAAGGGAAAACATCTGTATTTATATGCAAATAAGCATAAGAAAAAAGTTTAAGTTTGAGGTTGCTCCTGTATTTCATCTAGAATAATTCAGAAAATTAAGCAGGAAAAATTTCAGAAGCCAGCATTTTAATGATACACCGTGATCCCATTGTAAAAGGCCACCAAGTAATTCAGATGTTATTTGCCCTTAGTGAAGCCATGTTCACTGTCACCAAACCCCTTCTTATTTTTCATGTACCTTAGCATAGTTCCAGGACAATCTGCTCCATGATCTTCCTAGGCACAGAGGTGAGAGTGACTGACCTGTAGTTCAGACACTTGAAATGTTTTCAAAAGAGAATCTACCTCTTCTCCCTCATATTCCCTTAAGAACAAATCTTCCTTTAGGGTTAGCTATGGAGATGTTGCCATCGTCTCCCTACCATGCTGATGTGCCCATGTCAGCCTGCGATTGGAAACATTTATTCCCCAAGGCAGAAGTTGAAATGTGAAATGGTTGTATTGGGTTTAGCTGCTTGATGTTTTGTGAAGAAATACAGAACTCAGTTCATCACAGTTCAGCTCAGGATTGTATGTTACATGCCAGGAAATCTAGTGGTGATGTGAGTACACATTCTGTATCTGTAAGAAATAACAAACAAGAGCAGAAGAGTTCAGAAAGCTCAGCATCCCTAGGCTCCAGCTGAGAGTTGGACCTGTTGTTTTGGCTTGAGAGTACACCACTGCATATTCCTCAGCACTTAACAGAAATGGCTGATGTTGACTCAACACTATTTATGTTCCTATAACTTGGTGATAATATGGATATGCTGAGAAAAGAGTATAAAGAGGAATACAGGGCACAATGAGATGAAACAGAAAGTCAGTAAGAGATCTGGAAACAGAACTCCAGCCTCATACTCTGCTGAACCAAGACAAAGGTGACGGAGATGATAGCTCTGCACACCCTCTCCCCCACAGAAAAAGGTGGAGTAGTGCAGATCTCTAAGCTCATTGAAGACCATTTATCCTATTTTCCCTGCTATTATTTTTTTAATTGGGATGTGACATTAGTATTACAGTCCTGCTGATCAGGGCATTGTTTAGGGAGGAGAAAAAGGGAAGTTGAATTCAGGGCTGCAAGGAGTAGATTTAATTTCAATGGACTTGTCAGGCTGCATATAGTTGCCTTAGTCTGTGGGCTCTAGGCAGGTTGATGTTTAGCCAAGAGCCTCAGTAACTAATTCAGATACCCATCTAGCCCAAGCAAATCCTGCACTAATGAGGTTAATGCACAGACATGTGCACACTTTCCATGATTAACTCCCTGCCAGAATAGGAGTGTTCACAGGACAAAATGGTCACTAGAAACACTATCACAAAGGCTGATCCCATGTGAAAAGTCAGGCTTTGGTGGGGGCCCTGTATTTTTTCTTTTTTTAATACTGTCAGAATAATTTTACAGCTGAAGTACTTTCTTGGGGAAAATCGTGGTGGTTTTTTATTTTTCTATATTGCCTACAAAAGCTGCGAGTACTGAGATTGTCATTTTTAGATAACATTTTCTTAAGAATCTTGTGACTGCATGGAATAAATATGCAAAATAAGCATTTTTGAATAGCCTTCCATTTGACTAGTCAGGAGAATATTCACATAGATTAGTATTGTTAGCAAAAGAACAAGTTAGTAAGGCTGAATGTTAGACTAGTTACCTATAAGGGTTTCATACTCTTAGTATAATTACTTTCTTTCTGAGAGGTAAATTGCTGGTTACAAGTGCAGAGCTTTTTCTTGCAGTATATTTTAAGGGAAAGATTACTTAGTAGCATTGTCACGTGTGAATCCTGTGTACTGTTGTACACACAACAGAACATCGCGGCAATGAATATCTAGCTATGATAATGTATTATAAATTTACTTACAAACAGAGGAAAATTTTAGCAGACTTCACAGGATATTTTAGCACAGGATTGTTTGCGTATGAGAATTGTGTCGCCTTGCAAAGGTGTGATACGTGTTGGTTTGTTTGTTTTTCAATATTTGTGGCAGAATTTCTCCGTCAGATGCCGAATCCACAGCAAGTGAACAATCCAGCGGGAGAGAGACAGGAGAAGAAAGTGCAAGACCATCAACTGTTGCAAACGAGGGCAAGCCACGCAGAGCAGTGAAGAAGGGTTTGTTACTTTTTTTTTTCCTCCTTGTGTGCTCTAGTGCTTTACTCAGGTTGAAGAGTTACTCTGATGCTGTAACTTTTCAAAACTCATCTTTGGCTGTTGATTTTCCTGCTTTTTGCCACAGAAAATCCCTTCCTATTTGGTTTAGTTTCTTCTGTTGAAACTGAAGGGCTACACATTCCTTTCGTTCCAGCAAGCTTTTGAAATAAATGGCTTAGCAGGAATGAATCTTGCCTCCTTTTGTCCCACACACACCCCCAGCAGAACTCTTCCCTGCTAGGCGTAATTGTGTGTCTCATGGTAGCAGAATTGCAGGCAGTTACATGGGCAGTAGAGGTCACAGCAGAACTTCAGACCACAGGGGTGTGTCTGTAACAGTAACTTCGAAAAAGTGATATGAAAAAAACGACACCAGAGAGGTAAAAGTATTACAAGTGAGTTGTAATTCAGTCATCAAAATGCCTGCATGATTGTACATTAGAACGATCAAAATTCAGTGCTAATCTGTTAATAATACTGGTATTTTTTTATAAAGAACCATCTTGCTTCCAGTTAAAGGGCCACTATTTTCCTTGGAGGTACCCTAAAAAATATGTATTTATGTATTTGAAAAGTTGATAAATCATCTCAGGAGAGTTTGAGTTCCTACAGCCTGTCTGACCTCAGTTCTGTTGCTCTGTTTTAGTATTCTTCCATTTCCTCGTACCTGGGAACTGCATATTCATCTCTTCATTTTCTGTCTGGCTTAAAACTTTATGTAAGGTTTAAAATTTCATTTTGGTGTAGAAATGTTACATGTTGCTGCATCTGAATTACCAGTAATGGCAGCAAGGGGACTGCGTAAATTGTGTCCTTTCAACTTATCGTGCCCTTACTGGGTAAAATGCACTATTTTTTCAGCATTTGGTGCCTTTAGTTTGCAAATCATAGGGACTATTTTTAGCATTCAGAATTGGAGGCACTGTCTGCAGAGAGCTCTCTACTAAATGGGAGATTCAATTTCCTTTCTGTGCAGCTGAGATTTGGCAGTTTGATCCAAGTTCATGCATTTCATTCAGAAGTAAATGCAATCATCTTACTGCTGTGGTTTTTTTCCAGTTGCCATTCCAGCTAAATTATTTGTCATAATTACTGTGTTGTCTCTTCTTTTTCCTTTATGTTGTCAGGAGCAAACAGAGTGGGTAAGTAACCAGAGCTGGTAGTTGAGTACAAATATGAATAGAGGTGTTGGGGTAGCTGCAATTATGTCTTAAGGATTGGGAGAGTTTGTCTTCTGAGTCTAAGAAAATAAAATTGCTTTTGAGCTATTGAAGTATAAAAAAAAGTCTCAGTAACACAAATTATAGTAATCCAGTACATTTTTTCTAATTTTTCCCTCCCAATTCTTTCAAATTATTGAGGAAAACATCACTGTGAAAGAAGCAAAACTAAGGCAGCTGTTGGTCCTGAAACCAGCTTTGTATAAACAAGTTGGATATAATGTTAGAATTAGTGTCTTTACTTGAAGCCCAAGAAAAACAGGAGCTGCCTGCAAAGAAACACGAATATTTCGTTGTGAACTAGTGTTTTCTCTGCCAGGACTGAGAAATGGCGAACACAGGGCAGGAGAAAGCTGATGCTGTCTTTGATAATGTATAACACATCTAGTGATAAAATAAGGACTGTGTCCTCTAATAGCACTGATCATCTTATCACGTCCGTCCTTCTGTACAATGGTGCTTTCCATTGGTGGGTGTAATGAGTCATCAGCTGCATCCTAGGGATGTCACCTGCTGGGATACAAAGAAACTGTGTGAAATTCATCTCTAATTGCATACTCTGGCCTGATTAAGATACCCACGGATGAGTTGAAGAATGCCATTGACTTTATCTGAATTTGGATGAGGCGTTATGCACCTGGGTGCTGTGTCTCTCGGGGGTGCAGGAAGCAGTAGTCTTTCTCTGTCTCCCGTTGCATTGGTTTTCTTATGAAACCACAGCTTCCTGACATTTCAGTTTAATTAATGGTTTCAGCTCAGGGAGTAGTGATGAACAGTTATCTGGCATGTGACCTGTATGGACTAGTTGTTTAAACATGATCTGATGAGTATTGGGGTATTAATTACCTCTCCATTATTTTTTAGCCTCAGCTGAATTATTCTGAAATCAAAATTTCATTCATGTAGTGCCATCTGATAGCCTAATAAGGAAGATTTTCTAAACATGAATAATAGTGTAATATAAGAACTTTGAAATGAGAAATTACACTTATTCTTTCTGTCAAAACTTCTATAGGACCTCGTTCATGTGTTGAGTTAGAAACCATTTCTCCTTTTGTTGTATGTATACAGTGCTATGCAGTTCCTGACTTTATCTACTTTTCTGTACTTCCTTCTTGGTTTGTATGTATAGACACATTCAATGTATACACACAGAGAGGATTTAAAAGTCAGATGCAGCTTATGAGGGTTTTTTGTGTTTATCTTTTCTGAAGAAGGGAGTAACGTGATTTTACTGTAGAGCCTTACCAGAATTTGTCAGTGGGACTTCTGTTTTACAAGATGAGTTTAAGAACCCTTTCAGCTAAGAGGCCCCTGCCAAGCACTTGTTTATGTGCATACAAGGGAAAGTTATGGATGAAATTGTAAAGATTCAGAGTGAATGCTCAGTGTAATTGAATATATTGGACCTTGCTAACAAAGTGATACAAAAATATCTTTAAAATTTTATGTTGGAGTTCAGTGAGCTTGGGAACGGCTGATAGAGTGAAGAGTTTGGTAAAAAATGGCTAATGTATGGGGAAGATGGATGCAGAAGTTCAGATTTCTATTGACTACACAATTGCTCTAAGGGATTCACACTAACTGCTTGATGTATCTTGTGCCCCTCTCTGAGAGGCAATGCTTGCACACTCCGGAGAAATGCAGGAAGATGGGCTGTGAAGATGACAAATGGTTAAGATGATATAAGTAGCTGCAGAAGAGAGATGGATATGTTTCATTTAGGCTCTGTGTCTTGCAAAACATTTGGGACACAGAGGTCTTGAATGGAACTGTTTACCTTCTTTTTAAGAACACTTCCACAGAAAAATCACATTTATAAATGATGCACGCCTTTTATAAATGTGTGTTTGACAATGCCTTGATCAAGTTCGAGAGATATGAATAGGGATTTTGCTTAACTTGTGGCCATATTGCTTTCCAGCCCAAAAGTGGTGTGCTGTGAATATAATAAAGCATACCGTTCCTTTCTTCTCCTGCTCCCTTGTGGTGCTAGAAGAGGGAAGCAAAGGAGCAAGTCATCTACTGTGACCTTCTACAGAAGATAGGATTCACTCCTCTTCTGAACCCTATCCTGCATTATCAGCACATGTTGCAACAGGATCACAGCAGTGCCTATTTAATTTCTCTTTTTGTCTGTTGTAGTTGGATCATGTTGATCAACAATTGATTCTGTATCACAATGACATTAGATTTCTCTCCTGATTTGAATCTTGAGAATCACATCCCCTTATTAGAAGTCTGTGCAAGGATGTGGGTCTGTGTCCCTCCACACTGTGGTGTTCCTTCATAAGGAGAGTCACAAGTCTTGATCTCTCACTGCTTGTATTTCATGGTGAAAAGCAGTTTGAGCATTTGTGGCTTTATCACATGGATAAGACGAAAGGTTTTTCCCTTGGTTTTCAATAGTTTTTGCAAGCCTCATCTGCATAACAGTTTCTGATTTAAGTCTAACTTGGAAAAAAAGTTATTAAATCTGTGCTTAACTGCAAATCACTGGGGTGATCCTACAGATTTCGAGTCTTTTGAGGGAGATGACCCATTTCTATTGAAGTAATTAACTGTTGGCCGGACCTGGGGTACACTTCTATGTATACTGGTTTTCATAATGTCTTTTGCTGATTGTATTTGAGTTGGTTTAACCTCTTCAACAAATTACAACATGACAGTATTTATGCAGCTTGCTTATTATTATGTGAACTATTTATCCAGTCAGAAGAAATCTGCTTTAAAAGCTTTTATCAGTAATATGTCTATAAAATTCTTCGTGTTTTCTGTGGATTTCTAAGGTATTTTTTTTCTCCTGTGTCACTGCCATCACTTAAGAAAGGCACTTTGCATTGAGACTTCTTCCATTGCTCTTTGAAACGCCTATTTAAGCAATCTGCGTCTCCTTAAGTACTGATAAGAGGAATCATTAGCAGAATGTACTTAAACAGCTTTTTATGGAGTAAAGTAGATTGAGATTTTGGTGATTTGGAAGTGCCAAGAGCTTGATTTACAGAAATAAAGAATGGCAGCTCACCTTCTGGAAATATAATGGGAAAATGTTTATAGTTTGCAAACCACGGGGTAAACTTGTTGTACAGTAAATCTGAGTCAGCTGGAAGGCCTGTAGGGCAAATTAGACACAGATGGAAAACAGGGTGTAGTTTTGTAGCACAGCATCTGTAGAGCTTAACATTTGACTGTGATAACCCTGGCAGCACTTCTTCACTTTGTCTTTGTTCTGATGATTTAGGACCTCCTCAGACCAGCAGTGGAAACGAGCAGCACTCCTCAGCCTCTATCTTTGAACACGTGGACAGGATGTCCCGTTCCTCGGATGCCAGCAGACGGGTCCCAAGCAAGATCCAGCTGATTGCCATGCAGCCCATGGCAGCACCTCCAGTTCAGAACTCGGTGCTCTCTGATCGAGTAGCAGAGACTAACAAAATTAATAAAGAGGTATTTTTTGAAGTGCTTTGAATGTTTTTGGAGGGCTGCGTGCCTAGCCAAGAGGGAAGTGAAAAGCGTCCAGTTTCAAGTTATCAGGAGTACCTTGTAACTTCCTGAGGAGTTAAATCTTGACAAGTTACAGGAATAATCCTGTTTGCATCCAGAGAAATTATCTGACCTGTTTTTAAGAGATGCCTAAACCAAAAATTAAACACAGAGGATTTGATGGTCAGGATACTTTTGTGTTAGCATCCTTTTGCCAGTCAGCAGGCCATGACTTAAAAAGAATTGTGCTAATTTATGTATGAGAGTTGGAACATGTGTCTCACCTTGGTTTTCATTCTACACTATTGTTTTACTTTTCAGATCTCAGGATTGTTCATTATAAAATGAAGTTTTATCAAAACATTCTGGGGTGTGAATTTGCAGCCCAGTTTATTGTTTTCAAGTTCTAATGTGTTTACCTGACAGTAAACATACAAAATTTCCTGCTTACACTGAGGGTCACATTACTGTAAGCAGAATATGAGCATGCCTGGGTCACGAGGAGAGGTGATGTTCTATAAAACCACATCATACACTGCCTGACAGTGCCACATACATGCATCCTGGTTTGGTACTGGATAGAAGGTGACATCTTTTCATAATTCAGAGTTGAAGATTGCTCAAACCCGTAACTGAGCTTTGTTAAAAAGTTTGTGTTTCTCAGTACCTTACTGAAGAGAGACAAATACATATATCTAGGATACAGAGGCAAGAGGAGCCACAAAACAGAAATCTATCTATATGGGCAGAAGACATATGATTCTAACTATAAACATAAAGAGCAAGTCTTACTTGTGTCCTATATATGCTTTTTAAACCAATTTTTATTTGGTTCTTAATTTGCTGATGTAGATGTGTTCCAGAACTAGTCCAGCATAGGCAGACTAGTTGTTGCTACCTAATTTGGTGCTCAGGTGTTTACCAGTGGCAAGCATGTGTCATGGTTCGGAAACCATTTCAGTGGGTGTTGGGCCAGGACTTACAAAGTGTGGTTTTACAACAGCTTTATCCAGATGATGAGATGCACTCCATGAAATTTGAAAAGAGGTAGGAGAGAGGCATGAAAACTCAGCCTCCAAGATGATGTAAAGCTGACAGTGCCATGTTCATCTGGGGACCTGGGCCCCTGTGTTGCTGCTGTGTTCCTACATAGCTTATGGCAGCCTCTCATGCACAGCAGAGGCACTGAGTTATGAGCTCAGTTGGCTCTGTAAGTTCTTACTTCTTATGTGATGAAGGTCATTAAAGAAAAGGGTGGGAGATTTTAACACTGTTGATCAAATATATATCTGTTTGCCTAGCATAGCTAACGACAGACTGGTTAGTCTTATTTTTTCAGAGCAGTATTATGTCTGGCAGACAACAGGAGATTTTTGTTTCTCCTGCGTTTTGTTAACAAACTGCCACTTCCCTCTAGTTGCACCTGCTGTGCTGGCAATTGTGTTGTGTATAATAGTACAGCTACCTGGGGAGACAATGGGGAGACTGCAAAATATCCAGAAAAGAACGTGTGTTCATAAATTGTGTGACTTATTTTAGTCCTTCAGAGACTTGGAGGAGGAGGGAGGCGGGGACAGGCAGAGAGGTGGGGAGCAGAGGGTTACAGAAGAGCAGCAAAATCCAGTTTGAAAAATATACTACTGAAAAAATATTCCTTTTTTTTTTTTTTTTCCCTTGTCCTTCCTTCTTTAAGATACAAACAGCCCTGAGGCATAAATCTGAGATCGAGCATCACCGCAACAAGATTCGCCTCCGCGCCAAGCGTAAAGGGCACTATGAATTTCCAGTGGTGGATGACGTGGTGGTGGTTGACTCCAAAGAACAGCACAGAATATATCGCAAGGCACAGATGCAGATTGACAAGATCTTGGACCCTGGAGGCAGTGTGCCTACTGTCTTCATAGAGCCCAGGAAGAGGTAGGAATTTCAAAGATGGAACGAACAATTTTCTTTCAGAGTCAGTGCCCAAAGTACATCAAAACTGTACTTTTCAATTGTCTGGGCTTAAAATCTTTTTGATCACTTGTTGAATTTATCTAGGGGAAAAGGATTGGGCTGTTCTAAACACTTGTATTTATTTCAGTATATGCCACTTCGTTTTGTTTTCAAATTATTTTTTTACAAGTTCTCAGCAGTGAATCTTGATAAATAAGCCCAAATGTATGAAAAAAGTCTTAAAAAAATTTAGTATTTGCTCTGCTATTTGTTTGAATAGTTCTTGTGTGGTATAGAGAGATCAAAATTGCAATATCAGCACTAAAAAAGAAACCTGCAAGTAATATATATGCAAGTAATTTTTTAAATTGAAAATAATATCTTTATAAAGCGGGGGTTGGGGGGTTGAAATATGCAAAATAAGGAAAACCTTGAACAACTTAAGAAGCATGAAGATTCTGAATGTTAAAGACAAATTCACAAATCAATGAGATTACCCAGAGGGAGTACATAAAAGGTTATGAGGCACATCTGTCATCCTCACAGATCTGCCTTCCTGGCCTTGTATTTCCAGAGAAAGTTTTCCCTGGGTTCTGTTTTGGGTTTATGGATACCAGCACTTTGTTCCTGGAGCACTGGTGCCCTGTGAGTGCTTCTGCACTGATAGAAAGTAGCTTTTCTCCAGTGGTGTGGGTTCCTCAGCTGGTTTGCTTGGTGGGGTTAAACCCTCTGTACCAAGCACAAAGCCTTGTTGGCAGTGTGGTCTGTTGGTTCTGCGGCTGCCAGTGTGTCACACATTGGGTTGAGGGGCTGTAACACAGGCAGCTTTGACAGCTGAATGTAGGGGGGAGGTGACTCTGGAGTGAGTTTAAGGGAAGAATGAGACGTTCTGGAGAGTTGCCAATGGGAATGTTCTTAAGAGAAGCTTGAGGAAAGATATTTGAGCTACCCAATGGGACTGGCATGAAAAACTGGGAAAGGGAAGAGAAACAGGACTGAGCAATGGGCAGAGGAATTCAGCCTTGAGTGGGATGAGAAGAACAATTTTAAAAATAAAAGCAATTACCTTTCTCTCTCTTTTTGTTTTCTTCCTGTTAAGTTCTCGTGCAAAACGTTCTCCCAAGCAGCGCCGTCGCCATCAGATAAATGGGAGTCCGATTGATGCAGAAAAGGACAGGTTAATCACAACTGACAGTGATGGGACATACAAAAGGCCTCCAGGAGTCAATAATTCTGCATATATTGTATGTATGTCTCTTGAATGGCAGGAATGTTCTGATAATGATGATAGTTGTGACGTTGGGAGGTTTTTTACCTTTTGTTTATGGTCCATATGATATGTTAGTTTCAGTCATGTAGTTAGCATGTAAATCAAAGTGAGATAAGGATTTCGTTGACAGTCTGTCAGTATTAAGCAGTACAATTCTGCCAAGTATTCCTTGATATTACAGAGGCCAAGAACCAAAGCCTTGTTTTCATTAATACCACTGTGTTATGCACATGAAAGTGTGCTTGGCATGTTCCACAGTATCTTGAACATAGTTGCACTCTAGTCCAATTTGCTGGATGTTATATATTCATGTGTTACAGAAAAATTCATCCTTTGCTCTTACAGAGTGAAAGACTCAGTTCTTTTTGTGAGAAATTTTCTCATCTTTCAAATGTGGGAATTAATTATTAATGAAAGAGAAACAAGTCTTTGTACTACAGTAACTTGAAACAATTCTAGTGCAATGTCTTGAAAATTAATTTTGTTTCACATCTAAAGAAAAGAAAGACGTTGGAGAATACTTCTGTTCAATCATATCCATGTCACAAACAGTATTTAGGCATCTTTAACCACTTCTAAGCAGATTTCATGAAGCCAGATGCTAATATTGGAAGCCCCTGGACAGTTCTCATCTTTAAAGATGGTTTAATAATTTTAAGAATTTCACTGTTAGCCGCATATGCGGTCAGGTGACTCTGGTGTTGGTTTCTGCAGTTTGCCTTCAAACATGAGTGTGATGATTTAATGTCATGCTGCAGTAGAATGAATTATCATCTGAAGCTGTTTAATTAAGACATGGCACACAGCAGGCTCAGCCCCTTTGGCATCTGCAGTGAGACTGCTCAGAATGCTAAGTTCTGATAAAGTACAGGCTTGTGCCTCTTGACGACTGATTTTGCAGTCTGCATGCAGTGGTAAGAATGAGCTCTGATAATAAGTCTGCTGCTGTAAAGCTCCTTTAATTTCCTCTCACTGATGAACAATAAGCCCATGTGGTAAGATCCCAGGTAGTAATTATGATGCATGCTTAAGGTATTGCTGCAATGAAGCACTTACATGAATCCCATTCAGGTGATGCACCCAAGTTCAAGTTCTATGCAGGTAACCACTTAGTTCCTTAACAGCTTCCTTTGTGTGTTTTTCTAGGAAGTGATAATTGTTTAATGTTACTGCTGATGTGGTCAGTTATAGGCTAAAGACTGAATTAATTTCTTAGAACTGCAAAAGCTGCAAAGAAGTCAAAGACTTAGAGCTGATTGTTTTTTCTGGGCGGAGAAATGTTCTCTGCATGACTTCACTACGTGCTTGCAAACCACAAGATTTCTGTTATAGCTGAGTAGTAACTCCTGCACAAAGCTCTGCTGCCTTACCTGAGATGAGAGTCGTTCAGATCACACTGAATGAAGTATTTGAGCAGCCGGTGTTATGTATGTGCATGCAGAAGTGGGGAGGGTAAGGCCAGGCGCTGTGGTTCTGGCAAAAGACAGTGTTGCTCAGACTGAAGGGGCGTGGAAGCTGCTTAGATCTTCTCTAACTGTGGCTGTCCTTTACCTTCTTTCTGTTTCCTCCAGTCTGATCCAGACTTGCCTCCCGAGCCGCAGACATCATCCTCAGCGGATCTGGGGAAGTTCCCTGGCTTGCCCTCGCACCCGGTGTCGCAGTACGTGCCCCCGCAGCCCTCCATCGAGGAGGCTCGGCAGACCATGCACTCGCTGCTGGATGATGCCTTCGCCCTGGTGGCCCCCAGCAGCCAGGCAGCCACTTCCACGGCGATGGCCCCTCCCGGGGTCCCCGCAGGACAGCCGGTAAACAGCTGCTGGGCAGGGACAGAGCCCCGTGCACCCGCTGGGGATCACCTCACGGGCCGGCTCGGGCAGTGAACAGCACATTCGTGGTGCAGTTTAAAAGGCCTTTCTGGGCAGGGGGTTAGCACCGGTTGAGCCATGGCCACTGGTGGTGTGCCCTTGCTGCCAGGACTTACCACAGAGGTGGAACATTCCTGGAACAAGGAGAATTAAGAAATGACCATTGCAAGATGGTGAACTTGCTTTCTATGTGGTTTGATTTCTTTTCCCTTTTCCCATCTCAGCCACAAGAGAAGATAGGAGTTCTTCTTTAGGGTAACTTCAGTTCTTCTCAGTTAGGATCTTTCACAAGTCAGTCTTGCTGTGTCCAAGAGTAAAACTTTTTTTTTTTAATATGTGTGGTAGTTCGTATTTTAACAATGAAAAAAAGAATGTGTTTGGCATAGGTCGTATTTTTCAGCAGGATATCCAAAAGCTTTCAGGAAGTGAGGGATAGGGAAGCAGTATTTCTGTGTATGATTTTTCGCTTTTGATGGAGCATTGAAACACATGGATAATCTTGTAGGTCATGCCAAGTTCTTTTGAGTCTGAGCCCTGTGGTCTCTGCTGCAGTCTGATGCTGCTTGAGGTTGAAAGAGTTTTCCAAATGTAAAGCTTGGTTTTTAGCTAAGTAGACATTGGAGCCGCGCTTGATCTTCTGCAAGTGAGAAAAAATATTTCTGAAAGGTTTTTAATTTAAGACTCTGATCACACAGAAGAGACTGTAGCCCACTGTAGCAATGATTCCCAGATCTTCTTGTGCTCCTTTGTTTGTAAAACTTTAATTCTTACGGCTGCCATCAAGTCATACATACAGGCTTAGTGATCTCTGCCATTCATCACTTAAAAGGCTGACTGTGGAATTCCCAGGGTATGGATCTTGATTTTAATTTGGTGGTTTTTTTCATTCTTCTGACAGAGATACATGGAATTTGGAATGACTCCGCCAACAGCACCAGGTCTTCTACCGAGGTAGCTTTTTACTGATAAAATTATCATTTATTGTTTTCCTTGGAATTACTCCAGATTTCTTACAGGCACTGGTATATTATTATGCAAAGTTCTGTATAATGAGAAGTATCAGGAGTCCAGATCCAGTCTGTGTAATTTATTTATGTAGCATAAATGACATATGCATGCGGTATGGAATCCAAGCCTCTCTTTAAAAGAAATGTGTTTCTAGCCCCTCAGCTGTAGAGATATCCTTCCAAATATTCAGTAAACCACTGAGTTTGAGCTTTTGGAGAGCCTGAAACAATTACTCAGATGCCTGTAATTCTCCCAATACTCTTGCTTTCATCTTCTTTCTGTATCCTCAGGGCAACACTCACAACAGCTTTCATATGACGAGCAGATTCATTCTATTTTTAACCGAGTTGAGAACAAATGACAGCACAGTGACCCTCACAGAGAAAGTCTGCCTTGCAGCCCTATTATTATAAAATCAGGGGAAGAACAAATTTTCCATCTTCTCCTGCCTTTGCTGTAGGACAATTGTGTAAAGGGGAGAAAACGATTTCCCAGGTGATTATTAATTTTCACATTTGGTTTGTGTGTTTTAACCACATGTGAAGTTGGACTCTTGAATCATGGTACTCACTGTGGTCAGACTTGTCTCATCCTCTGCAAGCTGCTGCAGCCAGGCTGCTGAAATAGTAGCCTTGTGCTGCTCCCTGATTACCTTCTTAGAGTTCCTCATATGAGATGAAATCCTGCTGCTATTCATGTCATTCATCAGATTTCATCTGAAGTCTTCATTTCCTTGGAAAGCTGATGGTAAAATGGCTGTAAAGAACTTTTCTTCCTTTATTGTTCTGCAACCTGATTTTGAAAAGAGCTAGTAGAAAAGGAGGAGTTTCTAAGCATCTTGCTTAGCTCTTGTGTGAGTGGAATGTACATGAAATGGCACGCAGTATGATATGTGGTGTACCCTTTGTAATTTAGGTTACCTTGAAGATTATGAGCTTTGAGACTGCCAGTGTAAAGCATAACCATTTGTTTGTTATTGAGGAGATTCTGTCTTTGTTGGCCTGTTACATATTCAGGGAAAATGTGATAATCATGAAAGTGCTGTAGTCCATGTTAATGCACTTGAGCAAGATAGTGTCTTCACAACGTATTTTTTGTTCAAAAGTTTATCATTCTTTGGCATAGGCAGTCTGAATTTATGTAAATCACAAGTTAATGGCAGCATGATTAAACGTTCAAATGCTGGCTTTGCTAATGCCAACAGATTAAGCTAACAATCTTCAAAGTCATTGATCTTAACAGAAAGAATTCCTCTAAGTTTCCATTAAAATAGAAAGTTTCCTAAAGCTTGATGAGTAGAAAACAAGAAAAGAATTGTCATGGTTGGGCAGTGGGAATTATTCTCAAAATCTGATGATAATGATAAACAAATTGATAGAAGCAGTGCACCAGTTAGAGGAAGGAAAAACCTGAGGTCAATGTGATTAGGTGGCGTATATCAATGTCATAGTCCATTGGGTTAAATATCCAGTGCATGGAATAATAGTTGGGTGAGCATGCTGTTCTCTTCTCTATAATAACACAATCAGCATCTTTAATGGGGTGGAACCAACTTGGGGAAAAAATTAAATGTAGAAGACCTAGGTCACGTAACAACTAGGCAGACATAAAGGCACGATGAACAGCTTTTGCCAGAAAATGGATATTGCCTCGTGCGACAGAGATAGAGATATTTAGCTATAGTGGATTAGTGGTGTAAAATTGATTTTTGGAGCAGTATCTCCTGACTTAAATGACTGGAGATAATTTTGGGGTTTTTTTGGATGTGCAAAAATCGAAAGCTGAGTTTCATTCTGGAAATAGGAAGGAGCACTAGAAAGCCTGTATGATACAGATGCAGAGCTGTATCCTGGTTTTATACTTTTATGTTGATCTTGACTTTACAGAGAAGCTATATCTATCTACTATAAAGAAGATTGAGAAGGTGAAGGCTTATTAAATGTGAACCTTTCAAGTGCAAACACATCAGCAATAAAGAATTTACTTCCTGTCCTTTGAAAAATTGGCACAAAAAGAATACATTTGTAGTAATGTTGAGAAAATATTTTCTTTAGACAACATAAAAAATTGTAGCAATTCATCAGCTTCAAAATTCCAGCTCAACACTGCAGTCATGAAGGGCCAGATAATCACATCCTTTACTGATTACAGTGATTAACATAACAGAACTGATATTGTTAAACATTACCTACCTACTGAAGCATTTATTTTAACTAGCTTATGTGGTTGGAAATGGTTTCCTCTGGATCTGCTGAGTGGACAGGTGGGGATTGCATGTGAGGGAACTGGGGAAATTCTAGCAGTTCCACAATGAGATTGTTACAGCTTGAAGCCCTAAAACCTCCTCCATTTAGTAATGCTGTATGCCAAATTGATGGTACTTTTATCTACAATTACTTGTTTGTGCTTTATTAGGCAATTTATTATGTCAACTTTCTCTGCTATCTGGCTGCCATATGAAGGTGGGTAGTTTTCCAAATAAAGCACAAATCAAAAACAGTCTGAATAGATGCAGTCACATGATTTTGCAGTAAAACAAAGGAGTGTAAAATTGAGATCTTGAGGAATAGGATACACTGTAGACTGTAACCTAGGAGGGCTAAGATGCCATTGTTGTAAAAGGCATGTAAAGCTCATCCCTAGCCCTCACTTTGTGTAGTTCCATGTACCTGAGTTTGGATGCTTGTCTCACTTTCCTTCACTTACACTCACACAGTTAGTGAAGGTAGATGGATTACAGTTTCTAATCAAATAGGTAACAGTGACTACCAGCCCCAGCCTGACTGATAGGAAACATTAATTTCAGTATTCATGGCGTTTCTTCATATGTGCTAATGACAGTTTTGAGTCGTTTCATGGATCTTGAAGATTTTGAAAACTTCCTGGAAAATTATCAGAATACTTCATTGAAAAGTAATTGTTCATGAAATACACGTGTAATGCGGTTTATATGTTGGTTTAGACCAAAAGTGTGTGCCCAGAAACTCTTTGAGTAGAGTCAGCTTTGTTGCTGAGGTAAGCAGCTACATCACTGCTGAAGTCTTACTTTTCTTTCTTTTTTTTTTTTTTTTTAAATTGAAGATTTTTTTTCCCCCCAAGGGGAAAACAAGATCTCAATATCTGTGAACTTTTGTCTTTGCATTGAGGAGACTGCAACATGTGAAAAACACTCGTGTAAAATTTTGTGAAAACATGTTCTTCAGATGTAAATATTTTCCTCAACATTGCAGGTTACAATTACATTAAAAGGCATAAAGAGTAGCTGTATGAGGTACACCTACATTATTGTTTCTAATTAGGGATTTCACTTATTTTAATCGTGAGTCCTTTTCCACAGGCAGAACTTTGGGCCAGGTTTTCTTCAGCCTGCAGAGTTAATGCACGGAGAGCAGCCACCACCTGAGGTTCAGTATTCCTCCAGAGGGATGTACTCAGAGGATATGCCATCAGTGGCACGGCCACGACCAGTTGGAAGCACTGCAGGTACACTTCACTTACGTTCAATATGCCGTAAAATAACTGATCCTTTTCTGTATCTGCTCTTTTATGCCAAGGTCACCACTAAGACATCATTCTCCTTTAGCTGCTGCATGTGATATGTGATCTTTGTCCTCGAAGCCCCCCAAAAAAAAGATTACAAAGTGAGGTTAACTTCACTTTCATAGGACCTTGCAGAAAAAGCAAGTGCTTTGCCCCATTTTTTAATATCTTACAAGCACTGGTTCTCACACAGCATATTTTCAGAAAACCCATTCTCTAAGAATGGAAAATCACTTGTTTTAAAGAGTACAATGTATGCTAACTTTCCATTTCAAACTCCTCCTTTTGTGCTAAATGAACTAATTGATGCATCCCAAATCAGCATGCTAAATAGCAAAATTTTTTAATACTTTTCTACATCTGTGTTTCTCATTTCTCTTCATAGAATTGTGTGCATTAATGCAATCTCTGTTAGTTTTAGATTGTATTACCTATTGCTGCTGTCCTATATGAAATCCCCTTCCCTGATTTGGTTGAGGTAATTTTGATAGCAGCAACCAATATTATCATGATTAAGGTGCTAACATCACATGGCAGTTAACAGGCTTCCAAGAATAAAGGACTGTATTGCTATACAAATGTTACAGTTAATGTTCTCCCAGATAAATGTTTTCTTCCTTGAAAAAGACTGGAAATATGATCATATGCTTATGTCAGAAGCCTAGTTTTGATAGTTGCTCTCATCTCTCTTAAATGTTAAATGAATGAGAATAGTAGGAATGTAGTAACTATTGCAGCTTAATGTCCAAATGTTCATATGTATTTTGCTTTAAAGTTCGAAGGTATTTTTAAATTTAGTTTCTGTTCTCATCATGATTACATGTAAATATCAAACTTCTCATATATTGGGGGGTTTTGAGAGGAAAACAGGAAAGTGTTCTAAATGTCCATCATGTAAATCACACTGTTGTTTCTGTCTTTTCCTCCCCTTTTGTACATACACAGTTTTATGTATCTCTGGGTTAAATGTGTTTCGTTTCTTATGAATAATAAAGTATTATTAGTAATTTTAAGAATAAAAATATAAATGGCATTTCCTTGTGGGAGGAAATTCATGAGGGAGGAAAGCTGGCGTGTTGTTACATGTCTCTTGCAATTAATGGTGGCAGCTATCCTTGCATATGTTTGAAAGCAGCAGGAGGGAGGGAAGGGAAGGAAAAGAAGAAAGGAGGAGGTTGGCTTTCAGGCTGGAAGGAGATACAGTGCGTTCTGACCTTCTCGTTAGTTAACGACAGCATCGTTTAATATTTAACCACAAAGCACAGCTGAGAGAAGGACACTTACGTAGTTGTGCATGTTATTCTTCAGAGCCATGGAACAGGAGGCAGTCTGCAGAGTTAGGGGCTTGCCAGTGTCATGCAAATAAGGTGTGCCACGGGAGCAAATGTCTTCTCTTTGCTGCTGAGTAATTGACATAAAAATATTGCCAGAGCTTTCAGTAAGCACTGTTTGGAAAGGGCTGGCATGTTTTTGGAATGAAGAGTAGCCAATGTCAGAGATGCATGTATCTCAACTCTTCTTTCAGTGCAGTGCCATGAAATGCATCACACTCACATGAACTGCACAAAATGCACATAACTTTTCTGTCTTTATTCCACACTGACAGCCTTCTTTCTGCTGATTTTTATTAATTGCACAGAAACAGAGCTTCATTTTCTTCTTGTCTCCTGCTTCCAACAAAGTTTTATGTTATCATTTGTCTGCCCTGCAAACTTGACTGTGTACAAAGATGAAAAAAAAAAAAATATTTGCTTTTAAGGTTCTCAGATACAGCACCTCACTCAGGTGGGAATTGCTAGCAGGATCGGAGGTCAACCAGTGGAGATCCCCTCAGGCAGAGCAGGGCATGGCCAGCCGGGGGGGCCAGTGTGGCCCCAGTACCGTGGAGAGGATGAATGTGCTAGGCGAGATGCAGTGAGTACTGTGTTACACATTTGCATAGTTTCCAAAGTAGTGAAATGTTTGGGTATTTTTTTCTTGCATTACTGTTTGGAACTCTTTTCCCCCTGGAATATTTTTAGTTGCTTCTCTGACATTCTTTGCTTTGCTCTTCGAACCCTTGTTAGCTCTTCTGACTTCTGCTTGCTGTTCTTTCACCTTTGCTTCTCTAAATGCTTTCTCATTTTACCCTAACCTTTTTTTTTTCCTCCCTTGAGGCCTTCACCCATTAATTGCAGTTCATCCAGTTCTGCTTCTGAGCTTCAGCAGAGGTGGATACTGCTTTCCATTCCTTCTTTGAAATATGACCCTGTATTTTGAGATCATTGTCATTAGAAAACACTGAATTAAATTGTCCCAGGCTACCATCCTATTTTGTATGCATATAGTTCTTTTATTTTCTATATCAGTGCTAACCAGAGGAGTCAGGAAAAAGGTACATACTTGCACATAATATTAGAGGTGTTTCTAAACAAGTTCCTGTCCTGGCCTATGTCAGCAGGGTGTGGTAAATGAATACATGCCGGTTTACCAGTGTTGCCCAGGCAACCATGGTGATTTCATGTTCTTGGCAGTGGTGCTTCTAGAGGTTGACATTTCTGATTCAACCAGATGAGTGAGGTTGAAGATAGTATATGGCCTTGCCAGGAGAGAGACACTGGCCTGCTACCAGTCCCTCTTTGGTGTACTTGCATCCTGGAGCAGACTGACCTGGGACAGATTTATTGCAGTACTCTTGAGAGTGACAACTTTATGCTTCTTTTGCTTCCTAGTTTGAACTGTATTTTTCCAGTTTCTTCCTTGAGAAAAGAAGGCAGGATCTCCTCCTTTTGCATACTTCAGACACTGTCTGTTCACCCTACTTGAAGTTGCTTTGCAGTATTGCATGATTTTGACATAACTTTGCAAAAAGGAAATGCAACAGGATGGGCTTATCTTTAGATTTTGGTGAAATTGAGCTGCCTCCTCTCCAAATGAACTCAAGAGGAGCACCATAAAGCTTTTGAGAACTGGGTGCACTATTTGATACTATTCAAAAACTTTAACTGTCAAAGCCGAAAGATCTATTTCCCTAATTTAATATGCTTTCTGTGGTTGAAACTATGGGATTTGAACGCAAGATCATAATTCCGGTTTACATAGAAAAGAGGACTTGCATGACAGATCTTAGTGTCTTGTGTTTCATTTTCAGAGACATCTCTGGGTTACCATTTATTGACCTTTCTTTACATTTGTCTCTCTTTTCTGAAAATGGCTTTTCTAAATCTGTGGGCATGTTCCTGTTCAGGTCATTTAAATCCAGGCTGTTTTTCTTTTGGTTCATCTCAGTTTAAAGATTTCCTTGGCTTTGACAGAACTTTCTGCTCACTGGTTGCTACAGTTCATATGTTACTGCAATGTGATTTTTTTACAATTTTTTATTAAAAAAAAGGCAAAAGGAGGAGATCGTGCACTAAAACTTATTCTAATATGGTGTCTTCCAGTTGTAGGAGAGCTCACCTATTGCATGAACTTTCTTTTTCCAGTAGCAATTTTTTTGGTTTTTTTTAAAGGATTCTTCCCATTTGGAAAAAAAAAAAAAAAAAAAAGAGCGCCTTGTTCTTGTAGCTTTCTGTAGTTAAATAATTACCTTCATCGTTTGGATTTTTTCACTAGGACAGAGCCCTACATTTGTCTTACCTCCTTTTGGAAATGAAGCTTTACTTAATGATGGTCATGTTCCTTATGGTGCACTATTCAGCTTATCCTTTGCAAACAGTCTTACTGTTCCCTCATCTGAGCAAATTTCTAAAATTAAACTCTGCATTTAGGAAGATTAAAATCTAGAGCGTTTGTCTTGCATACAAACTGGAGACGGATCTGCATTTGTCTTCCTGCAACAGCCCTTTTCCTCACAGTATCCTCATCTATTAATTCCTGATTTTCTGCTGGAATATGACCTCTCACTTGTACCTCCCAACCCAAAGCCAGTGTGCAGCGTGCCATCAATTCACTTAATTCTCCATCCAGGGCAACCAGGAGATTAGCAGCATTTCTTTAGCTAACACAAAATAGAATCCTGAGCAAGTGCTCATCCAAGCAGCAGAACAAACAAAGCCTGGCTTCTTACAGATGGGTTCAGTGTCTTACATATCACCACCTGGCATCACCTCCTAGCCATCTACAGTCCCCTATAGCTTTCCACTGTTCTCCCAAGTCTTCCTTCAGGTTTCCAGTGTTTCCCCAAAGATACTCCTACCCTTTCACTCTATTTTTCTACTCAACTGCCCACTCTAGTGTCTCTAAAAAAATCTCACCAAACTTAGTTGTCTCTCATGGCCCTGAGATAGCCCCTGTGAGATACATGCTGGCTAAGAGGTCCAGCAGAGCACAGCCTTACCTGACCTTTCTGCCACTCAGAAGCAGATTCAATGATAGCAAATAAGGTTATAACAAATCAGGTTATGTCTTACTAGATACCTGGTTTTGTGAATTTTATGTATCTGTTCATACATACACATCTACACATGTATGGCTGTGTATATATTTATACATCTAGTTGAGATGAAATTGGCCAGAGTTCAACAGTTATTAAATGGCAATTAACAGATTTACAATTTCATCTCATAAATCTTCATTCCTTAAGAAGGAAGATTCAATAAAGATATTTTTGTCAATTGTTTTGTACTGCTGTTAATTACCCAGAAGTCTCTAGTTAAAAATAACAAAATTATAGATATTATATGAGACTATATATTTTTGCATATATAATGTTATATAGTATGTCTTTGTGTGTTTCTGTTTGTAAAGAGGTTTAAAAAAGCAGAAATTATTTCAGCCTTTTTGCTCTTGTTATTTTGCTGTTGTAGGTTAGTTGAGGTTAGGTTTCTAAACCAATGTGGTCTTGAAATTTTACAGACCTGTTTAATTCTGATGCTATATGTGAAATCACAGAAACACACCCTTTTTCTGAGATATTCAAGAAAACCTTGATAAACTTAATGTAAAAAACAGCCACTGTGGTCATCAGACTCCCTAACTTCCCTTAAGAAATCATTCTTATGGTGATAACTCAGTGCAGTGTGAGAAAGGAGCTGAATCACATAGTGCATTTTAATGTGAACGTAACCTGAACATAATTTAGGTTGCTGTTAAGACTCATGTATCAAGGAGTGTTTCCTTTTAATATTTTTTTATGACACCTCTTCTCTATAAACCCACAGAGTACTTGTCAGGTTTGCCAACAATAGACTGCACATACGAATTAGTTTCAGGTTTCACTGCTGAATGAATAATTCTGCACAATCAAGAGACCCATTCATTCCTTTCTGATACTGAAATCGCCTCTCTTTTATAAGAAATAAGACAGGATGTTACTTGGAAAACCTTTACCTATCATTCTTCTATTAAAGCCTCTTTTCCCCTTTATCTGTCTCCCAAAATTAACTGTGTAAAGGAGGAGTGCTGTACGTGAGCTGCACAAGAGACTCAGAATCTATTATTAGTTCTGTTTTATATAAAATGGTTTAAATTTTATTCATTTGTGTTATGAGAAATGTTAAGGGACTTGCTCCCATGCATTTTTGTTTTCCCTGCACGCTGCTGCCACTGCCACTCTAGGTCCCCCATATCCTTCCCAGGCTCTGCTTTGTAACCTCTTCATCCCTCCCTCCCTTGCTCCCAAATCCTCTTCTAGCTGACCTTGCTGTCCTTTCTTCCCCCATCAGGCTGCTCTCTCTGCTACTCCTTAAGGCTTGTCCCCAGAGAAAGGTAGTGCTCACTGACTTGTGGTGGCTGTGGTCTGAATCTGCTGTCCCCCTTCCCAGTGCAGACCCCCTGAAAGGGGATTACATTGCTTTGCTCCCACTTGTGCATTTGAGTCCTCTGTGTCCAGTGTTTTCTTCAGGCTCTCAGCCTTCAGCAGCACGAGGCAAGAGGAAACACTTGCTTCAGGGTTGTGTAGCTGGAACGTAGATTTTCAAAATATACCTTGTTTGTGTCCATACTGGGAGTTGGTGCAGTCACCCAGTGTACTGTAAATCCATGCTTTGTTTTAGCGTAAGCAGATTGTCTTGCAGAAAGACAAGCCATAAACTCAGGCTTCTGTTCTCTGTCTCTCTTGTTTTGTTAGAAAATGTATGTTACTGAACAAAGGCAGAAATAACCCCTTCCTGCCCAGGAACAATGATTGTCCCTAAGCTGGGACAGCATTTCTCAGATCCCGAGTATGAAAAAATCTAATCCTTCAAATCCAAGTAGTTTTCTTCTGCTGCTTCTTCTGTTGACAGTGTTTTCCTGGGCACTGATCACTCACAAGTGTACAGTCTGAACAGGCAAAGCAGGCAGAAAAAGGGAAGGTGGAAGAAGTAGTATCTCTGCTTATAAATAGTATGGAGAAATGACAGCTGGGAAAAAAAGTGATTTGCCTGCTGTCTTTCAGGAAGTTGATGGAAGTGGATGAAAGAGAAGCCAATTCTGTTGATTTTCAGTCCTGTTGAATTTCTCCCTACCTCCTTCCATTTCCGTTCCTAAACATAATGTAGATTGGAAAGGGGATCAAAGCTTTTGAAAATCTCTGAACTTGAGGCAGTACAGCAATTTTGTGTACACTTGTTTTGTGCTCCATAAGAGATATCACTCATTCATGTAACAGAAAAACCATTGCAGCAGATAGAAGCATCTCCATGTTGCTTTCCCCGCTGTTCTTTGGCTTTTTGCTTTCTTGTCTTTTCTGGGATAGTCATGTTTATTCAGAAAGTATAATAATGCTGTCTCCCTTTTTCCAGACGCATATGCATGGACACCAAGAATATTCCTCCTCACCAGTATTCCAGATGCCGAGGACTTCAGCCAGGCAGCCCTCAGCACCTCCTGCTCAGCTTCCACACAACAGCCTTCAGGGCCAGGGCCTTTGCTACACCACCAGTTCCACTGAGGACCTCCAGCCAGGTCACTCGTCGGCCTCTCTTATCAAAGCAATTAGAGAAGAACTTCTGCGACTTTCTCAGAAACAGACAACAGTGCAGAACTTCCATAGTTGATTTAGCATTCCATTGCAAATCTGCCAGGTATCTGCTTCCTATGGAAGCAAAGACTTAGAGGAAATCAGCAATGTTGTTCTCACAAAGGAAGGAACTTCCACAACTCTGTTGACAGCACTCTGGAAAAATCAAAAAAGGCAGCAAAATGAGAATAGTAAGGAGAGATGGGGGACAAACAGGGAAAATCATCAGTGTCATCACAAGTAATACTAATTAATCTGCTAATATTACGGTGCTCCTCTTCTCTTCTTACCCTCATTCAGCCTAACTCATAAATAAAACCGTAGGTCAAGAACTCAGTACTCCAGCAACAACAACAACAACAAAAGACAGGAACAGACTCCGAGAATGATAGACTCCTTTTTCTAAGGAAGTAGGTGAAGTTTTCAATAAACTGAGATGACTTTTTGCAAGAGATTACAAGTATTCTTATCTCTCCAGTGCTTATGGGGAACTGGTTTGAGTTGCTGTTCTGCAGGATACAAACTGTATCAGCTCAAGGGTCTTGAAGGTCCTATCTCACATAAAAATCACTTTGGTTGTCAGGAACAATGGGACTACTTAGAATAAAAGTCTTTATGAGTTACTTGTATCAAACTGGAACAATAATTGTTAAAGCTCTGTGGGTCCAAATAGAGCTACCCTCTGCACTCTTCCTTGTTTTCCTTCTGGTGCTGAAGCTTCAAGTGTTCCTTCATCTTCAATGTTTGCAAAGTGAAACATTGGCCGTGTATAATTATGAAAATATTTGTAGACTCATTCAGGCTGGAAAAACAAAGCAAAGCATCCAAACAGAAAGGGCTTGGTATCTAATTTGTTTAAAAATTATTGAAAACTAGAAGGGGAATACTCAGCCACAGTTGAATTTGCAGAAATGTGTGTGTATATATTTAAAAAAAACCATATTTACATACTAGATGCTCTTGTAAGACCAGCGATAAACTATTGCCACTCTGTAGTTTGCTTTGTGGACAGAAACCAATCCAGCCTGACTGGTACAGGGTCACCAGCATTATGTTATAAATTGATGTCCTAAATCATTGCTTATGTTTGGATCGGAATAATTTTAGTGGAAGTCAGTGACAGTTTAGAGCATTAACATAGGCTTAGATTTGCAGTTTTGAGACAGTTTCTATATTTATACTTGTTTCCACTGTCCCTTTGGACAAAGGGTAAGCATTATCCCCATGGTAGGAGTGGTACGTGCCATGGAACTGTTTGTTGCTGTTTTTTTCAGAGTTTTAATTTAAAATTAGCTACGAATTTACTAGTATTGGCCATTGCATAATTGTAACTGACATAATACATACTGACATTTTGCTTAAGTCATGATTGGTTGGAGTGTTTTCATTTTCAGGTCAGAGTGAACTAAAGCTACTGAACCGGCACAGAGATGGAAGGCAGGCTCACTGCTGGTGAGGAGGTTTGGGAGCCCTACCCTCGGGCAGTGGACAGCAGAAGAATTAGGGGCTACAGTGGAGGTGTTTCAAACACAAACAGATAGTAGTAGTCAAGGGTTAAAGGAGCAGAGATCTGCCAGAGAGAACATTGGGCAGCTGGGCAAGGGCTGCGTTTGCCTCACTGGGGTAGGAATTGCATTGGTGAAGTACAGGCATGTAACACTGCTTTGGTGTGCTGGTCTGTGGCTACCAAATCTGCTCCTGGCTCCAGTGCACAGTTCAGTAACTGCAACAGGACTAACTCAGACTGAAATGAGAGCGGGGGGAAGACACGGTGGAAGAAGTCGCCTCCATACCTTATTCATGAAGCGTGTACATCGTACTCATGGCCGAAGCCAAAACCTCAGTTGCTCACTGATGTGGAAAAAGGTGGTATGTTTCCCTCTTTACTAGGAAGCTCAGTTATTTTTCTGTTTACCTGTGATCATCAAAATGCTGTATGAAACTTTTTTGAGGGACTTAGTGTAATGAAGCAGTGTAAATTAATTTCCAGTCCCCTGGCCTATGTGTAAAGCCCTCATGGGCACCAGCAGAGGTTTGAAAGGAATCAGAACACCAGCACAGTTGTAACGGCAGTACCAACAGGTCATTATGATTTGAATTTTTAAAGTTTTTTGTGTGATAATTCTAGGATAAAAATAAACATTTGTTTTCTGCCAACTTTGTAAACATGAATGTTGCCAATACTTCTGCAAAATGCCAGGTTTTGAGGAATGAAGAGTGTATCAGGCTGTGTTCATTTGGTCATTTTGACAGCACTGAAGACTGACTGTTGCTAAGTGTTCCCATTAAAACCATCTCTTTCAGACCCCACATCCTTCTCCAGTTTAATTCTGTAACGAGCTCAGAGACCAGTATTTATAATATTAGCACATTACTGTGATTTCATTTCAAGAAAATGTGGTCTTCTAGGAGGTAAATTAATTATCTGGTTTCAGCTATTTAAGAACAGTATGTTCTCTGTGAAATAAGAGCTTTAAAATTTAGAGGTACTTAAGCCACTTGTCATTCTTTTTTTTGCTAGTAATGGTGATGCTATTGTGAAACTCCATCTTTTTATATTTGAATTGTATAATTTCCTGTTTCAGTCCCCAGTCTTATGAAGAACACAGGACAAATATGTACTTGCAAGTAAAAGAGGCTTTCTGATGAAGAAAACCCTCTTTAAAACTTCCAACAGGATAGTAAAATAGAAGTAGTCAGAAATATGTGTCTGGAAATTATGTTCTCAGATTGGCTGGAGACCTGATCCAGTGTCCAAAAAATTGGTATGGCCTAGTCTGTATCTCTTTATAGGAGAGAAAGTAACACCAGTTACCAGCACCAGTTCCAAGAATGGCCTTAACAAGGGAAGCCCACACTTTTTGCAGCTACAAGAAAAGCTGTTTTTTTCGTATGCTGCAAAAGGATTCTGTGGAACGTGTGTGCCAGAATGTTTCCACTTGGAAATTCGGGGGAGGAGGGGAGAAATCTGTAAGCCACTGCATCCCTATGTGCTTGAGTTCTTTTGCCAGTTTTTTTTACTGTCCAGTTAAAAGGGGGGAGGGGAAAAACCAAAGAAACCTTTTTTTTTCCTGAAACTTAGTGTCCTGTATTTAAGTATCTGTTAATGAATCTACCAGTTTCTGACAACACCGATCAGATGAAAAGTTGGTACAGGCACAGAAAGCTGTTACCAACAGTTGCATCCATTTCCATGACTAAACCATCTGGTTCATGGAATCCTCAGGCTCTTCCCTTTCTTCACAATTTTCCTTGACATTTGTGTTTAGTCTATGTTTGGTTTGGCATATGAAGGAACTTGGGAAGATGAGAGCTGCATAATTTAGCATGGTTGGTTTCTTTTTTGTGGCCAAAATGTTGACCTCCAGCCTGTTTCTTGATTATTTTTGGAGCTAAGTGAAATGCTACAGTTATTTTTCATGCACTCAACGTGAAAGGTGGGGCATGCTTCAGTGCTATAAAATACTCTCCTACCAGGATGCAGCACATGGTCCTGCTAGTGGCTGTGGGCTTGTGACTGAGGAAAGAAAACCTTGCTTTTAAGAGGAATGAATTGCATAGGTGCTGGATTGGTAATGTTAAATATGGCCACTTTGGTGCTGTGAGTGACCCTTTGCAATGTACTGCACTTGGAGTGGTTTGGGTCAGGCCTCTTGTCTAGTGTTTGAGTAGCAGCTGTGTCAGACAAGGTCTCTGTGTATCACCTTGTACCAAAAGCTTGGTGTGGTGTTGGCTACCCCAGTATGGTGCACATATATGGACACAGGTAAATACAGAGTGATCACCCAAAAGTGTATTTTCCTACCAAGCCAGTGCCTCTAAATTAGACCATGGATAGCAGGGTTATGGCATTATCTTAGAAAGAGGCTGTGTACAGTGATTGTAACTTCCCAGGAACCACGACAGCTCACACTGTTGTTGGTAACTCACAGCTTGAAAACACATTTGATGGAGTACATACGGGAGCTGGGTGTAAATTCAAGCCTAAGTGAAGTCACCAGTTCTGTGATGTGGATGGCAGTAGGCAGCTGAACTCACTTTTTTAACTTTTGTTCTCACTACATTCCCCACTTTTCTAGTTATCACAGTTTTTAGCTCAAGGAAGAAATTGGCATTTTCTGATGCGTGCCTTAACTAGCAGTTCCTTGTAAACAGGTGCCAGTCCTTGAAAATTCCTTATCTTGGCCAAGAGCTTTGAAGTGGCAGGATGAAGAACATTTATGCCTTTGAGGTGGGGACGTGTTGTGGGCCGTATTTTGCAGATGCAAAGAAATAAATGGATTTTGGTTTTTTTTTAAATAGCACCAGTTTGGTGTATTCTGAATATGGACAGAAAGCTGGAAATTGATTAAAAGGAAAAAGGATGACATCTGATTGTCAGAAGGTAGAGGGCAGCAACCAGGTCTCCACAGGACTACCTGTGACAGTGCTCTGTAAAGAGAGAAGAAATCTTCGGGATTCCCGCGGCCCCACACAAGCAGAGTCCATAGGAGCCCCTCTTTGCAGTCCTTCACCACTTGCAGTGTTGATTTGTACGAGTGAGGGACATCTTTTATCAGTGAGACTCCCAAAAGCAGTTCACCATGGTTCTGGAGTTTCTCCAAGACTGTTTAGATGTACTTGGAGACAAGCAGCAGCTTTGAATTGCTTAAATATGGACATAAAAATGCAGTTCCCTTTTGTGGAGGGTATCTTGTTCTCTTCCTGTTAGATTTTATTTAGAAATGGAGGAGACAGGATGGGGATGTATTCTGCTGTCACCAGTAGACATATTTCAGTGAGGGCAGAAGACGCTCAGCTTGTGACATCGGATTGGCAGTTCAGATCCCAGTGTTGCTCTGCATGTTGCCCCTGGCTGCATCTGCATGACTTCCACTGAAAACCATGTAGTCACATGAGTGCTTTGGAAGAATTCATCCTACAAATTCTTTAGTGCAGTTTGGGATGCACTTGGCAAGATGTTCTAGCTTTGATGTACAAGTCCCAGGGTAAGTTTACTCACACAGTGTGTGCGACTTGAGAAGCAAAAATCCCGTGGAGTTGCACTGCCTTTTTAAAGAGACTTCTCTGGAGTGGAGCTGCAGTCCCATGAATCCCACTGAAGACTGATAGACTAAAAAAGAAATTACATTTGTATTAGAAAAATACACATTTCCTTGCACTTCGTAGTTTGTGGAGATGGGATGTTTTGTCTTGATTTTGTCTTTTTATTGATACCTTTTACATATCAAGTAATTTTTTTCCTTTGTAATGGCCACTCCTGTTTAATTTTGAGTAGTTCTTAACTCCATACCTGGAAGTTTGTGTTTAGGCTGTTACATCTTACATTAACTGGAATAAAATGTTGGCACATTTGAACAAATGCTCTGAAGAATCTTTTGAAACAAATGCTAAACCTCCTTGGATCCCTGACATGGTTTTCAGGTTCACTTGCAGAAGTCCTTTTACTGCCACATGTAAAGCAGGTGAAATGAAATGAGAATTAAAGAGCTGAAAGATGAAAATTACTGGTTTGCATTTCCGCATATATTCAAATGTACGCACTTCTTAAGAGCTCTGTAGTGTTCCCAGGAAGACTTCTCAAATATTTCCATCCCACGGCTTTTGGAAGTTGGTTTCATCATCCAGGCTGTTGAAGCATTTTAGTGCTGTGCATGATTTAAAAGCAGTAACTGCATATTGTTTGTGTTTCAGGAAAAACATTTTTGTATTCAAGGAGAATTAATCCTGTGTTATGTTTGGCAATGCAGTGCTCTTTTGGTCCTGAAACACAGATCTGAAAGAACTTTGACTAAAGAAATAAAAATCTTAAAAATACTGTAATGATGAAAAAGCAAAAAGCTTTTATCCTTGGACTTGAGGAAGTAGGAGAAAGAGTTGTGGATTAGCCACTGTCAGCAGTAATTCAGCATAGTCACCAAATATGAAATAGTTCAGATTTAGTGCAGTAAAGGTGATCTGAGCATCCACAAACTACTGAACTGATTGTGGGATTTGTGTCCGTGCAGTCCTGTATAAAATGGCTTCAGGTAAGTTGCTTTTTATTTTGCATGGAACGCTTTCTGTCAAGCATTTCCATGGATTATTTTTATCCTGACATTAATTTCTGTCTTTGGGCTTGATGGTGGCACAGTAATCTTCTGTTTAGAAGATCTGTAGATGTGCAGCCGTGTATTTGCATTACTGCTACATCCTCTTGTACTTCAGTGCTGTGTGGAAGAAATTTGCTGGACTGCTGGAAAAGATGTTCCTGCTTTTGCAGAGTAGAGCTGCGGTGAAGTTACGAGAAGTTTTTTGTCAACTCCAGCAGACGGCATCATTGACACAAAATTGCCTACAATAATCTTGCTCTGCCAGGGAGCAGAGTGCCCTTTCCTGCAGCTGAAAGAGCATTCAACACTAGTGCCAATGAGCATTATTTCATCTTCTTAAGGAGGAGCTAACCTCTCTTACCTAACATTGTCATGTCTGTAAAGGATGTTAGTATTGCTCAGCTAAAGCACAGTGGTTTCTTCAGAGCCCAGAGGGTTGCTACGTTAGAACTTGTGTATTTTTGAACTGATCTTAAATACACAGTATGTTGAAATGCCATGAAGGGGAAACAGTCTAACAGAGGTGGCTTTGCAGGTGTCTCCCTTCTGTTCTCCCATTTAGACAAAGCAGACAGAACTGTGGAAAACCTGAAAGAGTACTTTAACTTTTGCTCCAAATGTCGTGCTGTCAATGTCATGCTGTCAAATTGTCAGGAGAAGTCACAAGTCTCTTAGAGCTGTATTTTTTTCCAAGCAGTTTGCAGTCTTGGGAGGCAATACGGCATTGTTTATGCCGTGGTTTATTTTTGGATGGTTATTGCAAAATAGAAGTCAGAAACTAGCTCATTGAACATGTTTGATTCTGGGACATAAACCTGCAGTGAGTTTTGAATTCCACAACAGATACTGCTACCTCAGAGACCACAAAATGAGCAGAATTTGGAGGGTAAGGATTAGAGAGTGTGGTTGCTTCCCAAGAATGCCTGTATTCCATTCCTTGGCTGTAATTAATGACAGTAAGTTTTTGAAATCTTAGTTTTTGTAATGACTTTATCAAAATTCTGAGAGTCCCAGTACAGAGCACCTTTTCTTATGAATTTGACCTCTGTCTTTTGTCTGTGTGTTTCATGTGAGTAGGGAGCCCGGATGCTTGCCAGTTTTCATTCCTCTAGAGATTTGGCAAAGTGTAATCATTGTAAAGTGCAATTGCTTAATATGTAGCACATTCACTAAAACCCCAAGGATCAAGGCAGTGAGTAATGTGAGTCATTACCAGAGCAGTGGTATCTGAGAAGATGAAGAGTCGTGCATTGAGTACCAATCCATTTAGTCTCGAATTAAGAAATTTTTTTGAAATCATTAGCTGGATGTGACTGATACTATCTCCAGGCAAATGAAAGTAGTTACCCTGCAATGCTGTGCTGATGCTAATGTTTTTCTCCTTTGTTATTAGAAGTGCTGCTCAGTTACATGTCCCCACTGCTCCATTTGTCTGTCCAATACACTTGCAGACCAGCAGCTTTCCTAGGTGCCATCTGCACATCCCTTCCCTTTCCAGGCACTACATATCTTCATGCCTCGGATTCAGTAACTTTGTCCAGAAAATATGAAGTACTCTGCTGATTTGGTCAGCAGTGTTGAGGTTCAAACTTGTGTATTTCAGTCACGCTGGTTTTTTTCAGCCATCCAGGTTTCAACACTTTTCTTGTTTTTATTTGTACTAAATTATAAGAGCTGGTATAGATTTTTTATTTTTTTTCCTCCATCTCATTCTAGTGAGGAACGTTTTGTTCCTGGACAGAGGAGTAACTGTGAATGACTGGAGCATTAACATTTCCATCATCATTTGGAGCTATCACCTTACTTTTTACGTGTTTGGAGATGTGCAAGTGCCTACACCAGCTCAGTGCCATGAGGTTGCATGTAGCAGTCTGATGGGGCACCCAGGTTTAACACAAAAATTATTTATGCATGCTGATAAATCAGTGGTTACGCTTTACTTCCAAGGTTTCCTGTGGGAGCAAAAATGACAGGCTTCAGTGAGTTACAGTGAAAAAACCCCAAAGAGCAAAACAAGGCATGTGCTGGATGTTTGTGTAGTTCCCTTGAAGTCAGCAGGGGCTGGGCAGCATTGCACTAGTTAGGATCTACGATTAGAGGTATTAAATTGTGAGTGATATTATTAAGAGCATGAAATAATACACAATAAATGTGCATATCAGTCCGCAACTCTGCTCACGGACCACTTTTATAAGGCTTCGTACTATACAGTCATGTATATTTAATTTGTGCAATTGTAGGTTTAATTTGTGCATCAAAACCAGACCACAGCCTTCAACTGTGACTCAATTGCTCTTAAATAAGGGGTTATAACCCGCAAGCTGTGCTCCTGTGTGTTCCTTGGCTAAAATTATTCCAGGAAATGTAACAGGAGACTAGACAAATCTTTAAAGAACTTTGGTATGTATAATCCATTTCTGCATACTAACTGTCTTTATATCAATTTCTCATGTCTTCTGGATGCAAATATTTAATTCGGTGCTTTCTGTAACTATTGCAAGCACCTGGAACGCTGACTGTACCATTACGACTTTTCTCCTTTTGCAGGGTGGGTTGTTTTGGATTGTACTTTTGATTGCCCATAGGATCAGTACAGCACATAGTGTGTACCTCGGAGAGTCCCTTCCAAGTAGTGCTTTGAAGTTTTGCACTGTATAATATAGGGAGAGATAAGATGTTTACATTGATAGCCTTGGAGCCTGCGGAACGCTGCCACCTTCTTTAGGGATCCCAGACACACTGGGAGCAGCAGAGCCTTCATGAGATTCATTACAGGGATAAGTTTTTCTAAGTGACTCCATCAAATGACTTGAAAAGAAGCAGCTGTAGATGAAACCTGACAATGTCAGATGTCAGAGTAGGTGATGCAGCAAGAAACAACCCTGTCATATTACATCAGAGGTTTACAGGTCACTGATCTAGAAAAAGTATACATTTCACAGCAGAAATGATCTGTAAGGTACTCCATTTTTATACCTGATTTTGCAGAGGCTTGGATGTCACCTTTGAACACAGGCATACCAAATCCCTGAGGACACTATATTATATGAAAAAATATGGTTGCTTTTTCCTTTTCTCCCCAGTTCGATTGAGTTGGGAATCCTCAAGTCTACTACCATCCTTGAAGGTAGCTGCAGTATTTTATAGAGTGTGAGAAAGAGCAAGCTATGCTTCTAAAGGCAGGCTTTAGGGAGCCCCACAGAATTGCCCAGGTGTTATGAAGCTCTTTGTGGCTGCTGCTCTTGTAGGACATCTAGAACTTGGATCACGTGCTGAAAACTAAAAGACATGCAAAATCTATGAAACATATCCCCTCAAAGATGAAGAGCAGTGCCATAGTGGCACTTCTGTGTTCCCACCCGAGAGAAAAATGCCCCTAAGTCTGGAGAACTGTAGGAAGAGATCTGCAGAAAGTAGGCATGAAGGCAGTAAGTGGAGATTTTTTTCACAGTATCTTTCACATTGCTTTCAGACTAATGAGCATTTTCTGCTGTTAAAAATAATATGACAGGGAAAAAATCATGTATGTAGATAGAAGATTTGTTGTACATGAGTGATTGCAATGGTTTAGCTGTAAACTCACTGCTCTTTACATTTTGGTGTTGACTGAGAGCCCTTTGTTTCTGTAAGTTTGTACATAAATGAGAGAGACTTTGCTGTATTACTTAGTTGTCGGGGTTTTTGTGGAAAGAAGTTAAGTGTCTGCAACACTGAGATTTGACACGTGAAAATTACTTTTGTTTTAATTGCTGTATATTGAAACATTGAGAATTAAGCCCTTCCCTTTCAAAACTTACTTTCCTGACATGAGCATTTCTATTCAGCATTTCACCCTGAAAGAGTTTTTGTCTTAAGTGATAGGGAAGGGTGTATTTTCCTCAGTGTCTAACTTGTCCCTGTTCCTCTTGATGGAGGATAGTTAATAAGAGACAACTGCCCATCACTCTGAAGTGGCCAAATTGTTCTATCAAAATGTCTAATTGTGCCAGAATCAATTGGAAGAGCTTTAAACTGATTTCTGTCTTTTCTAACTCATAAAGTTACATATTTATGAGCTGATGGGAGAGTATAATTATTTCTAGCAGATAAAGATCTCCAATGGTGCTTTTTTAAATTTAAAAGTAACTTTTTATGTTTCATCTCAATTGATCTCTACCAGGTTTGCTAACCTTCTGTAGGTCTAGGTAGTTATAACTCTTGATTTATTGTTTTAATAACAGAAATAAAACTGGTGCAACTGCCCCAACTCAAGAGTTTGACTGCAGTGGGGAAAACCCTCCTGCATGAATGTCTTCTTGGAATCCTGTTTCTAACAATTTGGGTTGAATAATTCCTTGCCAATACGAGCTTTATCCATATAAACCAGTCAATGAGAATCTTTCAATCAGTGTGTTTCAATTTGGATTGAGTAATTCCTTGCCAATATAAGCTTTATCCATATAAACCAGTCAGTGCAAATCTTTCAATCAATAAGAGTGTTTATGATCATCTTGTATAAATAAGAACAGTTTTGTGCATGAATTGGATATGCTGGTTTAAACCTGCTTTCCACAGTTCAGCTTGGCTTAGTTTCTCATGCAGGTGGAAGCTGAATAAATACAACCAACATTCAATTCCTGCAATACAGTTCATATCTAAATGGCTCTGGAAAAATTAGTTTTACTTTCAAACCAGCCCAAACAATCCCTAAGTTTCCATAAGGAAGTTTTTTCGTGTATCAGTTAATAGACTTTTAAATATCGCAGGTTAGTGAATGAGAAAGACTCGGTAAAGTCAATGAATGACCTCCACTTACTGATGTAACCTGGCCTATAGCTTAGTAATGGCTCTGGTAATGTTGATGCTCCAGAAAATAGCTTTATTTGCCCACTTGCTGTGTCAAACCCAAAGGTCATGCAGCAGGTTGTCTGGAGGCAATGTGCTGTAGGCTGGTAACTGGTCCCTCAGCCTCTCCTTGCTGCTGCGGTGCTCACAGCAGCATGAAAGCTCTCAGGGAAAAGTGGGGGTTTTTGCAACTTGCACATAGGTGGTGGCTTGCAGGGATTTGCCTACTCCACACCTTGGCTGGCAGCTCCAGAGAGGGTGAAGCCTTGGCAGCTGCCCTGCTTAGATCTGGCCTTTTTTGGCTGAGAGCGTTTTCCCTTTCTTTTTTGTTTCTTAGCAAGTGTTGGAAATGCTTTGTCAGTCTGCCTGCGCCTCACTGCTCCCAGGTGCTGCTGCTCGCTGGCTCGCTCTGCTTCAGGCCACCAAGTATTTGGGTTCATCAGGCCGGAGTTTCATGATCTTGTCCATGCAGAGCAGGATGAGGGTCAGAAACCAGAGGCTCCAGCCCACGGCCGCCGCGATCCACCCGTAGTCGTCCATGCCCGAAGGGCAGCACAAGGCTGCTTGCCTGCAGAAGTTCACGTCTGGTGGAGGAGAAATGAAGTGAGCTCATGGGAGGCCAAGTATGTGACAGGTTTCCTTTACTAGAAGGGAGGTGACTTCTGCTCTGTCACTCTGCCTTGGCATCTTTCCCCTAAACCTGGCTCTTAACCTAGTGGATTACTCTGGAGCAGTGGTGAGATCTCGGGTTGTTTGGGGCTGGTTATTTTGGAAAGACCTGGTAGGGCAGGGCAAAGAGGTGCCCTTGGGAATCTGTATGGTGCCTACGGGCGGCAGGGAGATTTAGGACACACAAATTAGCTGTCAGTTAGTCTGTTCAAAGCTATGAGTCTGTCTCAATGTACCTAAGATACCACACCATGACAATGCAGGAGTCTTAGGAATGCATCCTAGGGGTTGACCCACAATGGAAGCCTTGAGAACACATAAATCCCTTTCCAGGACAGCCTGTCAGTCACTGTACAGACTCATCACCCACATTTGACAGGTAATGATGATTTTTGAAGACTTACTGAGACACGGTGGTTCGTACTCAGTTGTTGAAACATTGGAGATGTCTTCAGCTGCTGCCAGAAGGAAAGCACAGGAGAAAAGTTGGATTAGAAAAGCAATGTTTGGCATCAAGCAGGAAAATCTGAAGCCATTGGCCTTGCAGAGGTCTGTAGGCCAGAAACAACTTGGAGAAAGTAAGTCCCTGCCCCTAAACACTGCTGCTTTCGGATATGCTTCCTTATCCCACCATTTTAACACCGGCTCCAGAGGCTTGTTCTAGCAGCACCCCTAAGGAGCAGGTGAATCACTGCACCTCCGCCCTGCTGTGACCCTGGCATGAGCCATTCCCTCAGAGCTCGAATTAACCACTATCCTTGCCCAACCTACAGGGGCAGAACAAGCAAGCATGGAAGTGGGAGACACCATTCAGTGGCATGGCCAGCAGGCTGTACCTCTGTCTCCTTTTGCTCTTAGGAAAACCCCAGGGTGCACAGGAGTCTGGCAGAGCCGAGGGCTGAGCCCACCTTTGCAGAGCCTCAGCAGGTCCACTAAGGCCCCAGCAGGGAGCTTTGGCTTTGCTGCAGGTCAGAGCATCTGAAACTGCTCTGGCTGGGCTCCAGTTTGGACCAGCATGGTAACCAGCTCAGGCTGGAAAACACAACATCCAGAAATAAGTAATGGGGGAGAGGGCTGGGAGCTTTGATCGAGGTGTTATCTCTTTTGCTTCCTACCCAGAGTCAGCACACACACACACACACTGACACCAACTCTGTGGCTGGTGTCCAGCCCTCCAAATCTGCACATGGTGTCACAGGCCAAACTCTCCTTATTCCTCCTAGTGCCCAGCTTGCCCCTCAGCCTCAGCGTGTTCCCTGCAGCACTGTGGGATCAGACCAAGACAGCTGCAGGATGCCTGCAGGGGTAAAAGCACAGGCTGCCCTGGTCCCTGTGCATCAACACCCGTCTGTCCCCTGCTGCACAAGGTAGGCAGTCAGAGAAACACCTCCTCCTGCGCTGCCATGAGCAGCACAATTGAAGTTCAGCCAGGTAGAGCATCCCTTGCACAGATAAGATGAAAAATGTCCTCCAGAGGCTACAGGAGTGAGGACTCCTGCTGCATGAAGGAGCTCTAATGTGCTGCTTGTCCACACACCAGGCAGAAGCTATGAGATAACTATTTCTAGTCCAGCCATCACTCTGAGCTGGTAATTTGGAAGGAAATAGAGAAAATCAGCTCTGGCCTGATTCCAATGTAGACTGCAAAAAAAATAGCTCAGGTTTCGTTTCAGCTCAGGAAAACAAAAGAGAATGAGACATTTGACCTAACATTTGCTTTGAGTTTGGTGCTTCTCAAGTAACAGCAAGTAGACTGAGGTTGTCCTGTGGGAGATATTCCCCTTGGGGTCACCTGGTGTTGCCCAGCTCTGTCTTTTGAGCTAACCCACCATCAGCAATACCAGAGCTTTCCCTATGGCCTCTGCCATGCTCAGAGTGAGTTCCTGGGCAACCTGTTTCAGGGAAGGGTCTGACTCTCATAGGATTTGCTGAATGACCTTGGCCAAGCCCATAATTTGTTTTCTCAGTTAATAAGTACCTCACAGAAGCACTGGGAAGAATCAGTAAAACCTCAGGATGACCTCTGGAAGGAAGTGCTGCAGAATGCCGAGTGCTAGTTTGTGTTTATGGACCTTGCAGCCCAAAGAACAGGCTGTCAAAGACAACCCATCTTTAAACAGCTGGCAGGTCTCATCTGGTGCTGATATACAAAGGCAGGCCGTAGCCTGGTGGGAAAGGAGCACCTCACAGGTCTCATTCACATTTTGGTTTCAGGCAACTTCTACAATTAAGGTGGCACCAAAGCCAGATTTTCTGCAAAAAGCACCTAATAAAAGTTAAATTGGACCACAGTGATCCTGTTGGGGGGTATTGCAGGTGGTCCTTTGCCTCGGCAAGCAGGGGAAGGCCAAGTAACTTTGGTTCCTTGCTGTTCAGTGGAGCAACCTGCAGCTCAGTCACATTAACAGTGGCTCTGTAAATAGCTGGCAAAAGAACATCCCTTTAGAACGATGCTGTGATCTGTCATGTCTAGTAATTCTCATTAGCATTGATCTATTCCAGGTCTTTACGCTTTTTAGGTGAAGCGAGGGAGTGACCCCTCATTTTTAAAGAACGAATTACTGTCGGTGGGCAAGGTATGTAGGTATTGAGAGGAGTGGGGGAAAAGGGCAGGGTATCAAAACTGGAGCATAAGAAGAGAGAAATACCTGCTGAGCAGGAATCCCAGAGAGCAGCGGTGAGGAAGAGCACAGCGAGGGCTGCCCGGGGCTCACGAGAGAAGTGCTTCATGCCCAGGATCCGGCTCCCACCCGAGTGACCACGCAGAGCAGGTGGCTGTCGCTGGCAGATCTGCTGCAGCAAATCCTTGATGAGCTCAGGGAGCCGCTGTGCTGGGCAGAGGGTGGAGCAAGGGAGCTTCCTGCTGCCAGGACACCTTGAACTTTCCTGCCACAACCGGGTGAGGAAAGAGAAGGGCTCTGACCAGAACAGCTTCAGTGGGAGGTGGATAGCAGGAGGTGGCCTCTGAAGGTTAAGTCTGAAGGTTTCTCCCCAGGATATGCTGCAGCTGGAGGGAGGGAAGACCTCCAGAGCCAGCCCTTCTCAGCAGGGTCCCAGGCAGCTTCTGTCTTTTGAGTGTCTTTTTGGTCCTGTGAAGATGGTTTAATAGAGCTGGAAACGAGCAGAGGACTGGGGCAGAGAATTTGTCGCCCAGTTTAGCCTTTTTTTTTTTTTTTTTTTTATGTTTGCTGGCTTGATTTCTGCAATGATGCTTTACGGAACGGCTGTGTGGAATCCCAAAGAACAGCAGTCTTAGGTCATGCTGGTACAGCAGCTGTTGAGTTAACACAGGATACACAGGGAGTGGGGGCATTCCTACCAAGCAATGGGATGCGACCAGTGGCTTCGTGTAGGCTGCTGGCAGCTATTGCACAGTAACAATGGCCTGGCCTGGGATCAGTTCAAGCTTGGGGCACAGGGAGCAGCTGCTGTTGTTCTCAGCCCGCGAGCACAGCTCTGTCCCTGCCTCCATCACCCTCTGCAAAGTGATTCTGGAAAACGTGTTCTTTCTTCTCTCGTGGTTATTGCACCTCCTTTTTGAGATGTGCAAAGCCAGAAGCTGAGCCTTCCTGGGAACGTAGCTCTGCCTGCAGACCAGGAGGATTGATAAAAAAATTATGCTGGCTGTAGAGCAGGGATTTTTCTGCAATCCTGGCTGGAAAAACCACACTGTTGAAGTGCATGTGGTGTTGTCCTGGTCTGATGAGCAGCACATTGCTGTTCTTCCCCAGGCTGTTGGCTGTACTTGCTCCTGTCTTTGAAGTGATGATGTCCTTGTTAGAGAAAACATCAGGCATTAAGTCAGGCAGGAAGGCACTGGGAGAGGTGAGCTCTGCAGGGAGAAGATTGCTGGTGCTCTTCTGCAGTGGTCACTCATGACTTTGGGGGCTCATGTTAGAAGGGAGCTGTCTGGGCCCTGCTGTGGACGTGCAGGCATCCTGGGGGAGGCACGGGGGAAGGCACGTGGGGCAGCAGTCCTTGTAGGATGGAGAGCATTTAACAATTTTCTCTCTTTTCCCTTCCACACAGCTGAAACCCACAGGGAAGGACACAACAGGCTATGGCTCTGCAAAGCTGTGAGGTTGATTTGGTCTCCCTTCATTTAAGAAAAACCTTGACAGCAAAACCCACATAGGCTTAGCCCAGCCCAGTGTTTCTGCGGGGTGAACCCACTTGTCCTCGCCACCAAAAATGTTGTGCTCCCCCACAACTGTGAATATTTCCACGATGCATCAGGACAAGGCAGCCAGAGGTTCCCCCAGAGAGGGCACACTGAGCCACAGGTGAAGGCAGGTCAGCTGAGACGGGCGTGTTTTCCCACCTTGTCTCCCTGTTTGCATGTCAACACGCCACCAGTGCTGGCAGAGCTGGGGCTGTGCTGGCTGGCCTGTGACAGCCACCTCCTGCTGCTGCCGGGGTGCATGGCCCTGTCCTTGTCCTTCTGTCCTTCAGCTGGCACCCGAGGTGTGGCACGGGGGGAGTCGTGCTCTGCTGGCAGGCGGGCTGGGGGTGTGACCCCAGCAGCCACTGCTCTAGGCTTCGGTAGACAGGAGAGATGCTGTAAAATGCTCAGAACTGCTTGGAAATCACCTATGGGATAATCTTCACCTCATTTCAGTGTCTCAGTCCTTTTGTGGAGGTTGCCTTTAATTTATGTATGTTTCTGAGCTACCTGTTGCATGAAAATTAAACCTCAACTCTTTAAGTAAGAAAGGCCCTCTGCTGTCTGCCAATTTCATCGTTCCCTTCTGAATTTCTCACCTTCTATTCCCACTGAAAATTGACCTGGCAGTTAATTTTGCAAAAGTAAATTAATTCAAGTGTTCTGTGCAGCACAAAATGCTTGAGGGGAAACAAAAAAGCAAAACTGCTGTGCTATTGCATAAGTGATTCAATTTTTTATGAAATCTCTTTTGAATTTTAACTGTTAACTAAATGCTCTTTGTCAGCTCATAGGCAAATGTCCCCATTTCTAAGGGATGCTGAAAATGCATTTGCACAATTGACATAATGTATTTGTTTTCCTTTCCAAAGTGTGTTCCATCCGTGGTTCAGATAGAGCTGCTCCAAAGCCTCCTAAAGCAGTGAACAGGCTGTGCTTGGCTTCAGTGACTTTTGGATTGGGTTGGAAATTAAGGCTTTGCTTGATAAGTTCAGACACAATGGGAGCGCTACAAAATCATCTCCTGACACAGATTTGGATTTGTTTCATTTCTTCTTTGTAACACGTTTATATTTCAGTGCTGTGACTGCCCAAAGAGCGATAAGACACTCCAGAGCCCTCCCCTAATTTCTGCTCCTGTCTCCCTCCAGGAGGGTGCCCTGCCTCATGAGGGACAACTGCAGGCCCTGCAGAGATGGGACTTCCTTTCCTTGAGCTCCCATTTTCATGCAGTTCTCAAGGCAAGACTGTTTACTCTAAAATTACGTACTTCCCTAGCTCTCCCTCTTGGAGATTCTTCCACGGTGTGTAGGGCTGCTCGGCATCTTTTCCTGATGGTTATAAAGGAGGCAATACCTACTGTTCAGTAGATTTTGTGCCACAGAGAGCTTCACGGCTAAGATCCTCTTGTGACTGAAGTATTGCCCTTGACACTTCACCACCAGGGGTGGCTCTCAGAAAGTTATTACCTTTGCCACACACAGACACACTCACTCTGTGTTTATATGTATATATATATTCTGTTTACATAGGCAACTGGTTTATATTTTTCGTTCCAAATGAAAACTGATTACTGCTGCTCAAAAAGCTCAAAACCTTAAACCTGCTGCCAATAATGTGACCATCAGGAATGGGGTCAATTTGTTTGGTGTCTTCATTGATGTGAAAAATGGCCATCTAAGATAAAGTTACCTGTGAATGGTGGGGTTGATTGTTAAAACTCAGAGGAAAAAAAATATCAAAACCACAAACATTTTACTCTTTAAATGAAAGAAGGGGAGTAGGGATGTGCTTTCTGTCACACAGAAGAAAGCAACTCTAGCATTTTGGAAAACTGCACAACCCTGCCCTTTGTGTTTTCCACTCCAGGCTGGGGTTGGTATTAGACAAATGTTGAGCCTGTGGCCCTACTGTGACCCCATGCTGTTCATGTGGAGAGCCCAGTGGGAGGGCCCAAGACCAGCCAGGCAGTGGAGGGCTCGGAGAAAGGCTGCCTTCAGCTCACCCGGGCAGAGCTGCCTGCACCAACAAAGAGCCCACTGATGGGGCTTCTCCAAACGGTGCCTCACAGCCTGCCATCATCTCATCTGCATTAATAGGATTATTATAAAATAATGCTCTTACTTCCACATGCCAGAGGCATGAAATAGGATATGCTTTCTGCTTCTCTCCTCTCTCCTTCTCACCCTGGAAGGATGGGGGGTGGGCAGCAGAGGCGGCTTTATCCATGCTCTCTATGTTGGCTCACTCCTTGGCTAAGGAGATGGAGCAGCCAGCTTAGTGCAGCTTACTTTGGTGAAGAAGTGTGCTTTAGGGACCCCTTCTGCTCCCTCAGCCCCAAAAGCTTTTTTGGGAGTAGCTGAGAGTAACTAGGGGGTTGAGTAAGAGCAGCAAAGGAGCAAAGAGGAAAGCAAAGTGTGGTGTCATCAGATGAACCCAGGGGAAGAGTAAGCTGTGGTTCAGAGGTGAGGGGAGTAGCCAGAGAAGCTGTTTCATTCTGTTGTGTCAATATGCACCAGTTTGGAACTGAATGATGACTCCTGTTGTCTAGTATCACCGCATGGGCTGGAAGGCAAAGTCCTTCCTTTGCCACACCAGCTTCTCCACAGCCCTGCATGGCATTCATGTGGTCAATGGCAGGGACTTCACATCTGCCTTATCAAGGAAATTTCCAATTTCCCGGCAGCAGGTGCTGACTTTCATTAGCCTTTAATCCCGTGCTTTGGTAGCACTGGTAGAGAAAGCAGAGCTGACCGTGGGCAGTGCCTGATCCAGGAGAAGCACAGTGTAGTCAAAGTGGGTGGCAGCCCAGGGAAACCCACAGCCAGTTCATCTGGGTGGTTTACTGAGCAAAATGCAAGTTTTAGGCCCACCTGTCAAAATTACCTTGTAATTTTTAATATCTCCTTTTTGGGTCATGTAGCTCGAGACAGCTGGACTTGAGCAAGTGGCAGGACCCCTCTCACCAAGCTGACCTTGTGAAGTGGGGCAACTCTTTGTTGCTTTTGAATAGAAAATGCCTGTGCTGGGACACCCTCTGCTGTTGCTCATTTTTTGGCAGTGTTCCCATGGACTAACTATATCCTTTGGCTTGTTGGGCCATGGTTACTGGGTACATCCAAAAGAACAGGTCTGAGAAAGCGTTTCTTTAACTGTACTTTACGATTTGCATATACCCATGCATTTTCATTAGTTCTTCTTTTGAGGGGAAATTTTTCTTCTGGGTGCTAGATTTAGTAGTGTCCCAGCCAGCCTTTTTCAGCTGGATGAAATCCTGCCTCCTCTACCTCAGTGGGAGATAAGCCATTGGTTTTATGAGGGGCCAGATTTCTCTCTGGAGCCCTTGCTTTATCGGCTGAAGTGGCAGAAAGTCTACAAAGCCCCTTTTCCCCCCCAGCATGTGTTGTGTCAAGGGGTACGAATCAAATTCCCTGTCAGCACTGCCCCTGGTTAACAGAGCCCCCGCCCTCGCAGCCCTCTCCTTGCTCTCTTGCTGCTCCCGTCCCCGCGCGGCAAGAAAATCATTAATCTCCCATTGTTTCCCTGTCCTTTCCCAGACTGCCTTCAGCGAGGAAAAACCAGCGAGAAACAGCGCCGAAGTTTTTTCCACCTGCCTGGCGGCTGACCCTCCATCCAGAGCTGGCAAAGGAGGCGCTAGGGGTTTACAGCGCTCCGCACCCAGCAGGCTCCAGAGGCTCCCGCTCCCTCGGGTGGCCGGGGCGGTGGCAGCCAGGCTGTCCCCTCTGTTGTCAGTCCCAACAAGCCGCCCGCTGCCACAACACGCCTGGCACAGCTCTCGCACAGAGGTGGTTCGGTCTGGTCCAGCCGGGGGCTGTTTTGGGACAGAAAGGGTTTCCCTTCTCTGGCCCAGACCAGTTCTGACCTTAAAAGCAAAGGTCTGCCGTGCCCTGTGTGGCACGGGACATTTGGCCAGGGCTGCCCTCCCCTGCCGGCGCCACTGCAGAGCTCTGCTGTCATTGTCACCTGCGGACGGACACCGGGCGAGCCAGGGGACAGCTCGCCCCTGCCCTGGGCAGCGGGGCTGACGGAAAGGAGCTGACAGGTAAAGCCCAGCGGCACCTCCTGCGCCTTCTGCCTGGCGACTCGCACAGAGCTGGGGTCCGCCCTGCCCGAGCCCGCTGCGCTTTCGTGCATTTCAATGGAAAGAGCGGCGGGGGGAAGTGTGAGGGATTTCTCAATTAAAATTTCTCAATTGTTTGTTTTTTTGCCAAAGAAAAACCTGGGGGCGAGGGGCAGTAGGGGAAGGGGGAGGTGATTTTGACAGAGGCGTTGCTGGCCAGCAGGTGCTTTTGGGCAAGACTCCTGCATCTGTAGGAATGGTTGAGGGGTGAAAGCTCTGCCTTCCTTGGAATAGGTATTTCTGTCATTCCAAATCAAGATGAAAGTGAGCTTTTGGGGTTTTCACTGACTGATCACCAAGGAAAAGTAGAACCCTGGCTTTGGATGGTTTGAAGCAGCTTAATTAGGATATTTCTAAATATTTTATTTTTGTTCTATTTAGCTCTTCTTTAGTGGAAGCTAACTGTAGGTTTAGAAATACAAACTGCTTTAAATTATAGCTTCTTCACAATTTTCAGTCTAAAGAAATGAAGATTGAACAATCTGATGATCTTTCAAACTTTTTGAAAATCAGATTTACTTACTACAGATTTACTTTGCATGAGTAGTGAGTCCCTTGCAGCTTTTGTCTCTTTTCCCTGTAAAAAATACAGTTTGCTGAAAAGTGTTCAACCAAATTTAAAATGTATACACTTAATCCATTTAAGCTGGCACATGATGTTTTCTTTTAACAAGCTATTAGTTATCATATATTGTATTTTCAGCATCTTACAGTTTCAAGTGAATGGGTACAGAGAACAGGAAAAGGAAAAATCTCAGGACATTTGAGCAAATACAGACCTGTGAGTATCATGCTTCTGTTAAACAAGCCATCTTGTGAAATGCTTCTCTTATATTTAAGATAAATCTTTTATATGTTCTAAAGAGAATTGATAGAACCCACAATTTATGAAAAAATGCTGAAAGACAAGGTTCATAGAGACGGAAGGGGTTGAAGACAATTGTCTTGCTACCCTTGTCAACAAGTAGAAGTGAGGTTATAAAGGGATTTTTTTTGCTATTTATAAAACATAGGCTTGCTACAGAATTAAATGCATGCAAGAAGTATATCTGCTTGCATGTTTTTCTCTGGGAAAAGATAATTACTGTGTTTGTGCATGCTGATCAGTTAATTTTGTGTGAGAACAACTAAAGACAATTTCTATGTTCAGGTTATTCAAAGAAAATAAAAAGAAGCTTAGAGATGAGAGGAAATTTTGTGTAGTGCATGTTATTTCATGTATCTCATTTTGAAAACAGTCCTTTATGGAGAGAAAATTCTTTTGAAATCTTAAAAATTGTTTTAATTTAAAGAAAATAGTCTGCACTTCTCTCCACGCCCATATAACACGTTCCAGATGGATTTGCAACATTCACATTATCCATGAAAGTGATAAAAAACCAGTCAGGCCTCTTTCACTTGTCTAATTGCAAGGTGTAATTATTGGGGTTTGTTTTTTTTTTCTTTTGTCTGTGTATGTAAGGCAAATAGAAATCAAGTCCTTTCCAATCACAGCATCCAAAACCAAAATACAGAGCCTGAGGGCAGTGGTCTGGCAGAGGACAGGGTAGGGTATTCGCTCATCATCTATCACAGGAGACTGGTGGCTCCCCCCTTTCCCTGCGGCACCCACATACCTTAGCATCTATCACTGCTCTGGTGGGATGAAGCCTCATGTGGGTTCAAGGAGGCTCTTAGAAGGTGAAGAAATCCTTTTGGAGGATGTGATGGACAGCACTGGGTTATCTTCCATTTTGACTCAGTGACCCCAATCTTTCTGCAGAGCTTGGCACCTTCTTGCACCTGCCTGGACAAGGAAGACTGTGCTGCTGGACAAAGAGTCCCAGGGCCATCCAGGTCAGAGAGGAAAGGGCGAGATGGCCTCTGTCTTCCGGAGCGAGGAGATGAGCCTGAGGCAGCTCTTCCTGCAGGTGGAGGCTGCCTACTGCTGCGTGGCTGAGCTCGGGGAGCTGGGGCTGGTCCAGTTCAGAGATGTGAGTAGTGCCTGGCTGGCATGCTGAGCTGTTGGAGATGTGCCCCACGGTGTGCTTATCCTTCCCTCCAAGCACTTAGGAAAGACACACCTGTAAGGTGGTCAAAAAGTCCATGGTGAGAGCAGGATTTCCCCAAGGCTGATCTGAAACCCAAACATCATGCTGAGACCCAACCCATCCCGGAGTCCCCATCCAGTGCTCTGCATGCCTCCAGCACAACTTCAGAACAATTCCTTGCATCCCCAGGACACAGGGAGTGTCTCCATGAGGGTCCCTCTCTGACTCCTGCTGTCACAGCAAGGTTGTGTGGAAGGCCACTGTGTCCTAGGCCATGAGGAAGCCCAGAGTATTGCCCTGCCAGCAGGACCCTCTCAGACACACTGGTGTTTGCCATCCTCGCCAAAGGCACTCGTTCTCTGCTGGTGTTAAAAACGAGCACAGCACCGTGCAGCCTCCAGCCCCAGGCTTGTTTTCCCTCCTGTTTTTAGCTGAATGTGAATGTCAACAGCTTCCAGAGAAAGTTTGTGAATGAAGTGAGAAGGTGCGAATCCTTGGAGAGAATCCTGCGTAAGTAAATGCTTGTCAAATGCAATCGGCTTCCTGCCAACTGGTGGTGTGGGATTTATTTCTTTAAGTGCTCTCACACTGGGGAGCAGAATTAGTGGCAAAATGGTGATGTTTTCATCTGAGGCCCTGGAAATGTTTTCCGTGCGTCAGCTAATTACCACTTCACCCCATATGGGCAATAAATTGTTGCCCCTGTTTAGAAAATGGTTAACTGAACTGAAAGGAGGTTAATTAGCTTTTATAAAATCACAAGATAAATCTGGGGCTGGGCAGGGGGCTAATCCAGATAACCTGACTCTTACACCAGTGCACCAGCTGTTGGCACACACTTCTTGTGTCCAAGGGCTTCAGCCTTGGGATAAGTCCTTAAAACCCAAGCAACAGAGCTCGTGACTCCCAGTGTCCTGTGAATGCATGTCCTGGGAGCTCTGCACTCTCCTCACCACAATGCTGGTGCCCACGGTGGCAGCACTTGCCATTGCTGGGCAAAGCAGCAGACCCTGACCTTTCTGCATGCTTTACTCACTGTCCCAAATAAAGGGGGCTATGGTGGCCACCAATTCCAGGGCTGTGGGCTGCCCACGAGGGAATGGGTACCATGGCATCAGAACAAACAGCATCTCCACTGAGAAAGGGCGCTGGGGGTGTTCATTCCTTGGTGGCTGTGTATATGCACCGGGATGATGGCCTTCCTATATCACTTAATCTTGTCACACCCCCACGGGAAGCCTCCCTCCTAGCTGAGCAACAAGCTGGTGACCAGGATGATGCACCAGGGTTGATTCTGTGTTGAGACTTCTGTGCCATTTCCTTGCAGGGTTTCTGGAAAATGAGATGGAAGATAATGTTGAGATAGTCAAAGGAGAAAAGTACCCAGAGACGCCCCTGCCTCGGGAAATGATTGATATGGAGGTACAGAACGTGGAGTGGGCCCAGGAGAGAGAAGGGCTGTGCCCTAGGTTGTCTGTGTAATGTGCTCAGTAGAGCCCTCCCTGCAAGGAAGGGTCTGGTGCCTGAGGCTGGCACAGCTCTTGCTGCCTGAGGAGCCCAGTCTTTTCACCATCCCCTGTGAAAGATCCCTCTGGTCCCACATCTTAGTGGAAAAGTATCACTCTCACAGAATGCCCCCATCATCCTATAAGAGAGAATTAGAAGGGGTTTGGTGTTTTACCAGGAGAGCTGATGTTAGAACTCACTTCACTGCATAAAAAAACCAGGACTGTCTGTCCTGCTGGGAGTATGGTTGTGATACCGGGGCCTGACACAAGTACTTGGGCCTTGCTCTTAGATGTGCAAGGGATGCTTTATTCTAGCCCAGCTGGAAGCAAAGTTTACTGACAGGGTAATTTTTAAATGCTGCATACATAGGTGACTAAAAAGGAAAATCTAGCTTTCTAAGGGCTTCAGTTTCATAGGCAATTTGGTTTCCTGGTGTGTTCCTGGCCCCACATCGCCACCTAATTTTTGGCCTATAGCTAACGAACCTAAACTAATGTAGGTTGCTTTTGTAGTCAGTAAACTGACAGCCAGTCAGCCTGGGGTGTGAGATGTCTGCAAGGAACCACAGAGATACCCAGACAGGCACCTACACCACACACCCACCTACCTGCCTGTGCTTGGGTCAAGGGCATCAGAGCTCCAATGCCAGAAGAGGGCAACACCTATCAGGGAATGTTTGCAATGGAAAAATGATGCATTGGCATTGATTAATATCTTCCTACAAAAAGTATTAATCAAAGTGTTCGTTGAATATTTCTGTGTTCTCCCTTGAAAAAAAACCAAAACTGTTGTTTGAGATTTGGCATTAGCTTGGGAAAGAGCCATTGATCTGCTTCAGAGTTTTTCTGGATGTGCTTGGACCCTAAACAGACAGTGCTGGAGAAACTTGAAGCTGAGCTGCTGGAAGCCAACCAGAACCAGCAAACATTGAAGCAGAACTTCCTTGAGCTGACAGAGCTCAAACATCTGCTGAAGAAAACCCAGGACTTCTTTGAGGTGAGAGGCCTCTTTGCTCTACCAACAGAGATATGGAAGATTCTTAAAAATACTTGCACTTTCATTTAGTGTATGTAGCTTTTAGAGGTCTTTACCACAAGCCATTATGAGGTTTGCAAAAACACCTCAGTCACTTTGGAGCCTGCATTGCTCCATGAGTCAGTGGGGTTCAAAAATTTGGCTCCCAGGTCCCTATGAAAATAGCATTTATGTTTTTCCATTGCTAAGGTATAGCTTACTTTTATTGTTTTTTCTTTGGTCTAAACCTCCATAGAAAGGTACCTTTAGGGAAATATTTTTAGGAGAAAAATGTGAAAATAGTTTTCAAACTGGCAGTGCTGAAGAGTATTTCTTAAAACTAATGTTTTCCAGGCAGAAACCAATCTGCCAGATGACTTCTTCAGTGAAGACACGTCTGGACTGCTGGAGCTGAGAAGCAATCCTGCTGCTGCAGCTGCGAAGCTGGGGTGTGTATTGGTGATGGTATCCAGCTTGGCCAGATTTCCCACCTGTGTTGCACTGCAGTGACACTGACACAGCTCCCTTCAGCTTCTTAGCAGAGGCTGCTCACCAGCCTCCTCTGCACAGCGGTTTCATGAAGATGAGAGAGTGACTGTCCTCAGAAGTTATCATCAAAAGTATGGTCAGGTTATGGGTCAGTGGGACAAATGAACTTCTGCTTCCAGGCCTCCAATTCCAGTGATCCCTTAGTAGGTATTGACTGAAAATTGTTATCTTAAGGCATCTCACCTATGACTTCTGGACTCAGGCATCTGGCTACCAGCCTGGTCCTCATGGATGGATGTCTAACCACAGAAAAATCCATGATATTGCACTGAGCTGCAGTCTGATGCTTTCTAAGAAAAGGAAAACTGGAGAGTAAAGATAAACCACCACTTCAAAATTTCTCCCTCCTGCTTCTGCCATTCAGGCACTCTCTGTTTGTGTGACTTTAAGCATCTCTCCATTCCTCCATTTCTAGCCAGAATTCTCTCTTCTCTTTGACCTGTTGATCTAGAAAAGGGTTTTTTAAGAAGGAACAATAAGATAAAGTCAGTAGATTGAGGGAAGGTTTTCCTAGAAGTGCCTACAGCAGCAGCAGAGCCCTGGCTAGCACAGACTAGAAAACAAGAGATTGTGAAATCATGTGTATTACAGGTCCTAAAAGGCATAGAATGAGATTGTAATTTATTTACCTTGCAACTCTGCTCAGATTCACAGCAGGAGTAATAAAGAGGGAAAGGATGATCCCCTTTGAGCGTTTGCTGTGGCGAGCCTGCAGGGGAAACATCTACCTGAGGTATACGGAAATGGACACCCCCATGGAGGACCCTGTGACAGTAGGTACCAACCTGCTCCTGCTTTCCTCTGCCCTGTGTGAATGCCTGTGACCTGCAGACACTAAGCCCTGGCCATGCTGCCTCTCCAGAGCTCAGTGTCTGAGGGCAGTCTGTAGGGCAAAGGTGGGAATGTTTGAGGATGGGAGAAGTTTCTTTGATGTTGCTTTCCCCTTTTGCCACTATTGAGGTGGTTTCCTTTTCCTGCCTGTCAAGATTCACGTGAGGCTTCACAGGGCAGCTGTAGTACAGGGAAAACCATGGAAGTAGACTGTGGCTGTCCCCACCTGGAATTAGCCACGGAGGGTCTGTTCTCCTTGGTGTCTCTGGGGTGAGGCTTGTGCTCCAGTGGAACTCTGTCCCCTCTGCTCCACATTGCTCCTTCCCCCATAACCCAGAGCTGCTGCCCATGCCTGTTTCTTGAAGGATCATCTGGGGAAAGCACTGCTGATGGGAAACTGGAGCTAGGGGATAAAAACAACCCACCAACTTTTCTGCACTGGACTCTGGGTGTGTTAAATTCTGCTTGAATTGTGTGTTGCAGAGAGAAGAGGTGAAGAAGAACGTGTTCATTATCTTCTATCAAGGAGAGCAGCTTAAACAAAAAATCAAGAAGATTTGTGATGGGTAAGGCAGGCCTGTGAGCAAGCCACAATGACTCCCATAGAGGTGGTTACTGGCTGGCTGAGTTTGGAGCTAGAGATCAGATCTCCAGCTGTCAGCTCTGCAACTAACCTCCTTTCCACTGCTCAGCTCTCCTGCTCCTAATCATGACAGACATCCATCACCTTGGCACTTGGAACTCGAGATCCTACATCTTCCAAAGTGACATACAGCTCTTGAGAGCTTCAGTTGCTAGGTTTTTAACTTGGGACATCTAAAAGGGAACTGTTGTTTAAAAAGTACTCAGCACTCTACCCCTGGAAATCAGAGGCCCTAACTTGAGGACTGCGAACATAGTAATCTGCAACTTGCTCTGAAGCCTTCCTGCATTTCTTCATAAAAAGATGATGCTGTACTTTATTCAACCCTTTCCCAAGGCCTTTGAGCAATATCTGTGTAATCAGAGACAGAGCCCAGGAGAGAAATGAAAGCTTCATAGAACTTGACTTCTTTCCACCCTGTTAAGCATCTTGAAAAGATCATTCAGGTTGAATATTTTGTTACTCTTTCATAACGCTGATGACCAATGATCTTTGTCGCAGTGTAAATCAGATTTGATGAGAGGATCTGTCTGCTGTCACCAAACCCATTCCAGGTACAGCCCCTCAGCCAGGCAGGGCCAGCCAGGAGCCTGCAGGGAGAGGCTGAGCAATTGCTCTTCCCTGACGTCTGCACTCAGGGCAGGTCTTTCCTTACATCCTGCCTTTAAGCAGAGTAAAAGCAGGTAGAACTTTCATCCAGCTGGCATGACTGACTTCAGTCCCAAGAAGTCACAGAACCCTAGGGACTATTAGAACTCCTGCACTGGAAATGGGGCCCTTCAAGAGACCTTCTCTGAGCAGAGGAGGGCAATGCCCATTCAGAGAGCAATTCAGCCCTCCTGGTGTGGGCCTCTGTCTATAAAGCAGTCATGGACAGCTGAGGGAAGACTCCCAGTTCTCAGTCACAGATTTCTGCTCCTGAAGCTCAGACATGCAGGGACTTCTGCCATAGCCACTGTGCAGGATAAGTCTGCTGCTGCCAGTGGTCTTTGAGTTTCAAACAAGTCTCATTCTCTTTGTGGATTACAATTTCCTGCATAGAACAGAACCATAGAATGGTTTGGGATGGAAGGGACCTTGAAGACCAGTTCATTCCAACTCCCCTGCCATGGGCAGGGATACCTTCTGTTAGACCAGGTTGCTCAAAGCCCCAAGCAACCTGGCCTTGAATTCTGCCAAGGGCGGGGCATCTGCAACTTTTTTGTGGCAACCTGTGCCAGTGCCTCACCACCCTCACAGGAAAGAATTTCTTCCTAATATTCAATGTAAACCTACCCTCTTTCAGTTTAAAGCCATTCCCCCTTTGTCCTATCACTACATGCCCTTGTGAAAAGCCCCTCTCCAGCTTTCTTGTTGGCCTCTTTAGGTACTGGAAGGATCCCTGGAGCCTTTCCTTCTCCAGGCTGAACAATCCAAATTTTCTCAACCTTTCCTCATAGCAGAGGTGCTTCGTCCCTCTGATCATCTTCATGGCCCTCCTTTGAACTTGCTTCATCAGGCCCACGTCACTCTTATGTCTCATTTCTTTGCCTGCTTTTTACATGCTGTTCAGAACCCTTCTCCCCTTCTGCATGGGCAGTGCTGGTGGTGAATGCTTTTCACCAGATTTTCCCCTAGAGCTTGCCAGGGTTGCCCACAGAGTTCTGAAACTTTTTTATTTTGGATGTTATTTTTTTCCCCTGCAGCATAGAAAATTCCCTGCATTCAAAAGCCCAGGACTTGTTTTCTGGGGTGGGAGTAGAAGAATAAGCAATGCAATGCAATGCCTGTCAACATATTCATTGTTGATTGACACCAAAGTCACCCAAACCATAGGCACAACCTTCTGCAGCCAGGGGACAGGCAGTGCTGGAAATGTGAGCCGACCCCTGCAGGGAGGTTGTGACGTGCAAAGTTTCTATGAGCTAGTGTTGCAGATGTGGTGGTAGCTTCGTAGAAAGGAACTTAGACCAGTTTCTCTCAGGCCCCTGAAACTGAAGGAAAATACACCTACCAAAGACAAATCCAGAGGACACCCTTTGCAGTGCTAATGAAGTCATCCTTTATGTTCCTTCTTCCTTTCGAATTTTTTAGTTGCTAATGTGCACATACACATGGATGTTTTCCCGAGTGGCAGGTTTCTAAATATACTAATCCCCTGACACTCCTTTTGTGCTCTTTGGCCCATCAGCCATCCCTGGTAGCCAGGCCAAAACATTTTACTCTGATCCACCTTTAAGGCAGGGTTGACTATACCTAAAGCAGATGGCAGTGTCATTCCAGCCCCAGCAGGACATTTCTCCTTAGCACTAAGTCATCCTTCATGACAAGTAAATATCCTGCAAAAATCCTGGGACTGGTCTAAGCCAACCTCCTGCAAGGCAGGCTAAGATTTGTTTGCAGAGCTGTGTGCCTCAGGTTACGCTTGTAGTCCCTGCTTGACTCTAATTGGTAACATTAGTCTGCCAATTTCATGAGCATTAAGTCCATGCACAAATTTATTAGTGAAAGGCATAGAGGGAGCAGGAAGGAGGAAAATGTAAGGATTTTTCTTTTCCTCCTTTTCTTGCAGCTGCCTCAGTACTAATGTGAATACTAAACCGGGTTTATCAATGTAAGGATTCCCTGCTGAATTCTCCTGGAGCTTTCAGAGATGTCTGTGCCATTAGGGCAAAGCTGATACTCAGTATGCAAAATGGCTGTTAAAAGATCAAAGCAGCACTGCTGCAATAACGTTATTGGGAATGGGGGAACTGTACAGCATGGAGGAATAAGCTTTCAAGTTTGATTAAAAATCCTTATTAAAGATGAACTAAGAGCTGTGAAGAATAAGAAGATGGAAATAATTAGGTAGGGTGAATAACCTTTGGAAACGAATACCAGGTGTTGAGTTAGGAGAAATTCAATTCTGGAAAGGGAAGTTTAGCTGAAGAGCACATGCTGTCATTACACACAGCTCTGGGCTGATCTCTAGGAAACTGCAGCATGTTTTGTTCAACTTGCAACTGTCCTCACTTGTATGTGTGCTGGAACTGATTCTGTAGAGCAGGTGGTGAAATATCCTGCGCTCAGACAAAGCCAGAACATGATGCTTATCTTTACATAGAGCCTGCATATTTGTGTCTTTAAAGCAGGGATAGACCCTTATGACCCTGTTAGCTCTTCTTTTAATTCATCTCACATGCAGAAAGGCAGCCCTTTAGCAACGCTAACTCAGGTGTGTTGCCTTAGGTCAGGGGCAGGAGATCTCTGCTCTGCAAAAAAGGAGGGATCTCTTCCTGCAGATCTGACGGGCAGTATCAAAGTGTCAGGGGTGGCACATGCCCTAGATATCACTGAACAAGCCAAGCAGGAAAAAAAGGAGGGATCTCTGCTATTTTAGTGACTGCAGCACCTCAGCTCAGGCTTGCAGGCGGAGAGCAGCAGCAGTGCACGCTGTGGCCCGTGAGGTCCCAGGGGGAACTCCTTGTGCCTGCTGTCGTGCATGAAGACTACTCTGGGACTTGCTTTGCAGGCAGGACAGGCAGCTCCACACTTCCCAGAGAGGCATGCAGCTCATTTCTAATTGTCTGTACTGGGATCATATAGTGGCTGTACAACACTGCAGTGTGCTGCGCTGGTGGGAGCACCTTTACACCAGAGTGAGCTGCAGCTGTACTAGAGAAGGTCAAGTTCCGTGCTATAGCTGAAGCAGTATCTGCACGGAGCTAACGCTTTCGCTCATGTTAGAATCCCACATTTGTCCTTCTTATACCACACTAAACAAACCTGCTGAATCTCCCCAAAAGAACCTTGGGGGTAAGCTTATAAAAGTATTTATACTGGTTTATCTAAGCTGATGTAACCAATACCACTCTCAAGTGTTTAAAACCCTTCACCCATCCTTCCCTTGTTCCCAAGGTGTCTAGCCAAACAGGTGGACTAGCAGCATACAGCCATTCAACTATTTTATCCTGGAAATACCGTCCTTTTGTTTGTTTGCTTGTTTGTTTGTTTGTTTTTACAGGGTTATTTACTTATGCAACCGCCAGCACAAAGGCTGTTTGCTTGCAGTGCAGCAGCAGCTCAGCTGATGCCTTCTCCCAGTGCCTGCAGGAGGGTAGTGCAGAGACAGGGACATGGTATTTTTCGAGCCTCAGTGCAAGAGGGACATCTGTCGGCTGCTGTGTTAGCGAGGCTGCCTTCGCCAGGGTGGTTTCTGTTGAGTCTCGTCGCAATTCAACCAGCTTGTGGACAGAAGGGAGGTGCCTACATGTTAGTGCTGACCACTGTACGACATCAGGTCCTGTGTATCACCTGAGCCAAGGAGGGTTTTTCAGCTAGAACAGGCAAAGGGATCCTTATTCTCATCAAGGGATAAATGTACCTGTTTGCACCTTTCTGCGTGACCAGGTGCAACTTTGTAGTATGTGAGAAGAGTATACTGCCAGGTCAGGAAGGAAGTCCAGTTTCCCTGCCTTTGAGCTGAGAAGAGTGCACAGGAAGAAAACTCAGTCAAATAACAGGCGTTTCTCAACTCTCTCTTACTGAGGCCAGATTTCGTGCCACAGTCTATCCCTGTCCAGAGTCTGCCACTGAGCGCCGAGAAATGCTTGATGGAGTCAACACAAGGATTGAGGATTTAAACACAGTAAGTGGCTATGGCTTTGCTGAGGACTGAACCCTACAAGTGGGACCCGACCAGATATTTGTCTTGTCTGAAACCATGTTGCAGACCACTCAAGTTTCCTTCCCAACACCTTATCGCATTATCACCATCGTTCACTTACACAGCGGCACTGTGGTGGCCACATGATGCATTGAGGTCCCAACACCATGAGCTGTAGCTCTACTCATGGGTGTGATATGCCCCCAGTTTGTGGCACAGAGCTGCCTCTAGGAGATGGCAGCTTGAGTGGGACGTGGCCAGTCTGTAATCAACTGGGTAGGGAGCCAATCCCACAGCTCAGTAACTCCCAGTGGTCTCCTCTACGCTTACAGCGACTTGGGACCATGCAGGGAGAGTCGCTTGGTGAGCAGCACTGTGCACCTGGTGTCGAGTGATGCTGTGCCCACACCTGCACATGCTGCTCCCCGAGATACCCCATGGATTCATACAAATAGTTCCTTTCATCAACCCTCTTCCACCTGCCCTCTCCAATTAACTGCTGAGTAGATCATGCCCCCTATGTTTCCCTGTCTCGAGTGTTGCCCTATGTTGTGCTTACAGGTGATAACACAAACTGAGTCCCACCGCCAACGACTGCTGCATGAGGCAGCAGCCAACTTGTGGTCCTGGGGGATCAAGGTGAAGAAAATCAAGGCCATCTACCACATCCTGAATTGCTGTAACATTGACGTCACCCAGCAGTGTGTCATTGCAGAGATCTGGTTCCCAGTGGCTGATGCTGACCGCATAAAAAGAGCTCTCCATCATGGAATGGTAAGAGAGAAACATTTTGGGTCCTTGAAGCTCTCACCCACACTGAATTGTTTATATGTTGGGCTTATGTTCAGACAGGTCTGTTACTGTCATGTGGGGCTCCCTTTTCTGTTTTAAGTTGAGGTTGTCCCATAATCGTTTGACCTTTCATCTTTTGAGGGAGCTTAAGGTCAGCAGTAAATGTTAGCAGCTTTGTGACAGACCCCTGAAACAGAAGTGGTGTTGTGGGGCCAATTGTATCTACTCTGTGTCTGTCCTTGTCACCGGGTTTGCAGGAGCGCAGTGGCTCCACGATTGCCCCCATCCTCACTGCCATACACACCAGGATGGCACCACCCACCTTCAACAGGACCAACAAGTTCACAGCTGGATTTCAGAACATTGTGGATGCATATGGTGTGGGCAACTACAGGGAGATGAACCCAGGTGAGAAACTCTCAACTACGTGCATCTGGTTTGCATGGGCCCAAGTAAAGCCTTTGTGCTCCCTCACTATCCTAAAATACGGATTCACTGCTGACTGAGAAATCTGAACCATATTGGAACTGCTTGGTGTATGGATTTTCTCAGGCAAAGAATCTGGCTGTTGGTCTTCACTAAACGATTGTGATGGAAATAATGAAATACACAAATACAGGATGGGGAACAAATGGTGAGGTAGCTGTTCTGAGGAAAAGAACGAAGCTCATAAGGGAAATGTAAGTTGAGCTCACTCTGTTGAGGCAAAGAAGGCCAAAAGAATATGACAGAAGTTTGAAACAATGGTACAGAATCTCAGACAGACCACTGAGAATTAATAGAAACGTAGAAATGGGGGCCTATGGGAAAGGGTGAGATTCACTCAGATGGTTGAGGCTGAGCAGGTTGAGAAACATGGTAGTAACCTGCAAACACATTTTTTGTGTTGCAAAACAGAATGCAGTTATTGGCACATGGTGTTTATTATGATGAGGCAAGAAAGAAAGGATAAAACTGCAAGGAAGGTCCAGATCATACAATTGAACATTCTTTGTGATGGTATAAAGCCAGTTCTGCACTAGATCTGATGGCCTGGTGTGTAGGGGAGGGATTGAGGAGGCCTTTAAGGGCAGTTCCTGTAAGCCATGGCCTGATGAGGTAGACTGCTTCTCTGATGAGGCCTTTTTGTTTAGAGGGAGCTGAGCTTCTTGACCCTTCCCTCCTGCAGCTCCCTACACTATCATTACTTTCCCCTTCTTGTTTGCGGTGATGTTTGGGGACTGTGGCCATGGCGCTGTCATGCTGGGCTTCGCACTCTGGATGGTCATTAATGAGAGGAGCCTTCTGGCCCAGAAAAGCACTAATGAGGTGAGTGCCAAGGAGCTGGTGCACCCTATCAGCACAGGGAAAGGCTCATCAGCCCCATTTGATAAAGGGGACATCCAGCCTCCCAAAGGCTGAGTGGAGATGGTTCAAAGACACCTGTGATGCAGAGGTTTGGCAATTCTACCTACTTATACAGAGGGCCTGAGGGACCCTAGATTTTCTATAAATAATTGTATATACATAGATTAGTACAATCACGTCTACTTTTGGTTGAAGCCCACCAATTGATGGACCTGCAGGTACTTTTGTGACTGGCACTGCCTTCTCCCCCTGCAGATCTGGAACACCTTTTTTAGCGGGCGCTACCTGATCCTGCTCATGGGCATATTCTCCATGTACACCGGCTTCATCTACAATGACTGCTTCTCCAAATCTTTCAACTTCTTTGGTTCTTCCTGGCATATCATCCCCATGTTTAAAAATAACACTTGGAAGTAAGTGCTAAATGTAGGAATGAAGTAAAAACACACCAAATGGAGCATGTAGGCTTGCAAAGAGAGACTGCCTGTGTGGGGAAGGCAAGGACTCTCTGCTGCAGATGCAGTCATGAATGAAGCAGAGGCTTTGTCTGACACACACAGATGAACTCACTATTGAAATGGAAATGTAGAGTCCCTGGGAACACGCCTGTTTGTTCAGGCACTGATGTGCATAAAAATCTGCAGGTGTCCAGGATGGATGCATAGAGAATTATCAGTGTAAGGGAGGCTGTCATTGTGTGGGGCCCATTTACATGCACACAAGTGCAGGATAACGGGTCACAGAAAGGCTGGAGTCAGCTATAGATATGCTGTGGTAGTTCTCAGCACACCTCACATAAATATACTGTGGACTTCGATGGAGAGATTAAGCTGCAAAGGTCATTTCCCTTTTCTCTTGTAGTAAGGATGTGCTTCTAGACAATACAGTGCTGCAGTTGGATCCAGCAGTCCCAGGAGTCTACTCTGGAAATCCATATCCATTTGGAATAGATCCGGTAATTAAATTAAATTGCTCTAAGTTAATTTGTATTTCAATCCTGTTTCTACATATCAGGTACATCAGTAGCTCCCTGCACTCTCTCCTGAAGCTGTGCTTTTCACTTCTTGCTCTTTGTCTGTTCCTTACACAGTTGTTGTGGTTTAACCCCAGCCAGCAGCCAAGCCCCACACAGCCCCTCATTCACTCCCCCACCAGCGGATCAGGGAGAGAATTGGAAGGATGAAAGCTGGAAAACTCGTGGGTTGAGATATAGACATTTTTACAGGGAAAGCAAAAGCTGTGCACACAAGCAAAGCAAAGAATTAAGTCATCTCTTCCCATGGTCAGGTACCTGTTGAACCATCTCCAGGAGAGCAGGGCCCTATCACATGTGATGGTGACTTGGGAAGAAAAATGCCATCACTCCAAACATCCCCCCTTCCTCCTCCTTCCCTCCACTTTACACACAGAGCATGATGTCATTCGGTCTGGAATATCCCTTTGGTCAGTTTGGGTCACCTGTCCTGCCTGTGTCTCCTCCCAACGCCCCGTGCCCCCCGAAGTTCCTCACCAGCCTCGTGAAAAGCAGCAAAGGCCTTGGCTCTGTGTAAGCCCTGCTCAGCAATAACAAAAGCATCTCTATACCATCAACCCTGTGTTCAGCACAAATCCAAAATACAGCCCCATACCAGCCACTGTGAAGAAAAATATCTCTCACCCAGGCAAAATCAGCACATTCCACCCCTTACTCCATACTATTTACATTGTGCTCAGGTGCCACACTATTCAATGTAATTTCGTTAACCACCACTCCCCCTTCCATTCATCAGGCCTTCTGATGCTTTTCTGTAGCAATTAGCAATTACTATATTGCTGACAATCCTGCAAAGGCAGCAGCAACATGGTGAGCAGGAAGGAAGTTTGATTTTCCTGGAGAGTAGTCTTGTGCCACTGTCTCTTTTCTACCACCCATCTCCTGAACTCTGTTTCCTTACTTGAGTACTTAACCCAATCCAGAGAGACCTTGGAAGGCAAACTTCCAAATCTCATGCTGTCTATTTATTGTATGGAATGTGAAGTTAATGCTGGTATTGGTTAACTTAGCCACATTTTCCTCTCTGTCCTATTTCCCTTTTTCTTGTTGTTCTGTCTTTATCATGTATTGAAATGTAGTTTTTAACATCAAGCTTTCCTGTTTTAATCTTCATATTAGTCAAGTAACCTCCATCCCTGCTGGATGTGCTCTCATTTCAACTGGTCATGCAAAGAAACTCTTGTCTTCCCCTGCTTTTCAGAGACATTGACCTTGTAGTCAATTTATATAAACCCAACTTTAAAGTTCTGCCCAGGATGGGGGCAGTCTGGTTCAGAAAATCATGACAGAAGCAGCTGAGTTTTCTGCACATTGCCTTGACACATCTCTAATTTACATTGATCTAGACTACCTCTTCCAACCTGGCTTCTCCCTGTTCAAGAGGGTAAAAGTCCTGGCTGGGAGGGAAAAATGGCTGAATGGGTGCTGGCAGGGAAGGGGTGGACTGGAAGTACCCTGTGTGGCCCTCTCTGAGGAAATTATCCATGTCATCTGCCCTGAAGGATGGATGGCTCATTGCATTTTGCAAATCCTGGTGGGATGACTGAGGTGTATCTTGGAAAAAAAGAGTCACCCTGAGATGAAGAAGCTAGTCTCTTTGGTATATCCAGAGAAGAGGAAAAGCATGTCAAACAAAGATGCAAAAGTTAATCTTTCACCCACCAAATAATCCTGTCTTCCTCTTTTCTCTATGGTCCTATACTCAGTGTCTGAAAAGTGGTATCTACTAACTGTCTCTGAAGACAGAAGACTTCGGGGTCTAGGAGGTTTGAGAAGAAAAGAGAAGCAGCCCTGAAGCTCTGTAGCATAAAAAAGGCAGGACTGAGAAGGGATGTATGCCCTAACATACCTAAGAAGTTAGTGCAGAGAGGCAGGCAGTAAACTGATCTCCATGGCCAAGGAGTTGAAAAGAGTTTTTTTCTGTTCAAACAAAAAGTTCGAAAATGCTCTGTCCTCAGTACTTCTCTGGTGGGGGTGGAACTAATTTTGGTTGCAGCAGGAGGGATTTTCTCATGCCTTCCCACTTTTGCTAAAGATGACTCAGCCTAAGGACTGTAAGTGACACAGAAATGTTCTAGGTTGTGCTACCAGCCTTTGCAGTGGTTTCTGGATGACTGAAGCAAAGTCATAGGACCATTTTAAAGCCCTGTTGTTTCTTCTGTTAAACCAGGCTAATACTTTATACCTTTTAGACTAATACCTTGGCAGAGTGAAAAGTAATAAAAGGAACACCTAGATTTCTGTGCCTTGCTACGCTCTTACTAGAACTGGTAGGAGTAAATTGATGGTGTCAAAGCAACAACTTCCAGAAACCTTTTATTGACCAAACACCTAAAAATCTTGTTCTTCTCCCTCTCTCTCTCTCTCTCTCTCTCTCTCTGTTCCATTACCCAAAGATCTGGAATGTTGCATCGAACAAGCTGACTTTCCTGAACTCCTACAAAATGAAGATGTCGGTTGTCATAGGGATCGTGCACATGATTTTCGGGGTGATACTGAGTCTCTTCAACCACATGTAAGTTTCTTTTGCCAAGGCTGTTGCTGCAGCAGCACATAGGTCCTCATCACTAAACTGTTGTCCTTTATTCAGAGAAAGCCCCATATTTTGGGCTGATGATTTGAATTTTGACCTTTCCCCAGTGTGAGTAGAAATGTCCCATACACTGACTGACTCACACCACAGTGCTAAGTCCAAAGGACAGCTATAACATTGCAGATACTGTCTTCAATAAACTTTCTGTCCAACTTACTTTCTTATATTTTCAATTGTGCAGAAATATTGAAGCATACTAAATTAAAAAAATCTAGCACCTGCCACTATCGACAGCTTTTCTCATGAAAGACAAGCGCTTTTGGCCTAAACCAAAGCACACTGAAATCTTGCAGAGTATGTCTGTGTGCATTTCCCCTGGCTTAGCAGCCCTTGGTCAGGATTTTTGTGTGTGCTTGTCTATATCTCTGCCCCTATATTTTGCAACAACAAATAAAAAATGGTGATAGAGTGGAGGGGCTGACACTATTGTTTTGAGAAACTCTCCAAAGCTGCAATGTATGTAGTGACCTTCAAGGACACAAAGTGTTTGAGAGGACAGAAAGGACCCTATGGAACAGATACTACACCTGGTTCTGACCTTCCTTGTCATATAATGCTTAATTTTGCAAATCAGCCATTTTTTGAAAATTGGATTTTGTTTCAATCTAATAGTCTTTTGAGGTGGAAAGATACTGGTAGGTCAAGTACAAAAATCTGAAGATAATCAGTATAACAGAGCTTTTGTATTTAAACAATGGCTTTGATTGATAAAGTGTGTAATTATGGACTTCCTTCTTGGCTAGTGATAGTGTATATTTGTTGGGTTATTTTCCAAAAACTAAATAGTGTACACTACTGCCAGACTTCGGTGCAAACTTGTATTAATATCTAGTGTATTAATTGCAGTTATCTTTCCTGATTCTTTGCAGCTACTTCAGGAAATACATAAACATTATCCTTCAGTTCATTCCAGAGATGATTTTTATTATCTCTCTTTTTGGCTACCTGGTCTTCATGATTATTTTCAAATGGTGTCACTTTGATGTCCACTCATCCCAGAGTGCACCAAGCATCCTCATCCACTTCATCAACATGTTTCTGTTCAATTATAATGACACCTCAAATGCTCCATTGTATCTGCATCAGGTATGGATAAAGCAGCTTGAATCCACTGTAGTTTTGTATTTGCAGTGGGTATTGTGGAGAGTGGGCATAAAGATATAGGGAACAGGCTCAGAAGCTCAATCACAAGTGTCAGTCACAGAAGTAAAGTTTATTCTTCTGGTATTTGTGTTGGCCTTGTCAACCGGGAGGAGAGAGAAGCTATCAATCAGTGATGCAGAGGAAATCTTTCCCAGTGTCATCCTTACAAGAATAACGATGCAGTTGAAGATACTGTTGGGGGAAAAAAATCAAAGAATTGTGACTAGAGATACAAAGCTGGGTATTGCAGGCATGCTGTCCTGCAGTCTGGTCATGATGCTAGAGACATCTCCCTTTCTTTATAAGTTCCTATTTCTTCTTTGGAAAGCTTTAATACTTTAGATTTTCAACTGAAAAGGCAGAAGTAGCTTGAGGATTTTCTGGTAACTTTTTGTCAGAAATAACTCCTCTTGGGAGTTCACTTAAAAAAAATAAAAAAGCAAGCAAAAAAAATCTCCCCTAAAACTTTTTTTGAAGTCATCTCCATTTATATTCTCAGAACATGTTTTTTTTTTTGTTTTTTCTTTGATTGATTTTACATCAGCAGCATCAATGAAGAAGCAAGTTCTGCATCCAGCCACATGTGCACACCCACATCTATACAGTTGCACATTGGGTGCTCTAACATGAGCTCAGTTTTAGGGACAGCTGGTGAGTCAGAGTTAGTAGAGAGCCCTCATCAGCTCCAAGTAACTGTGTTAAGGATTCAGGGGAGTTTGGAAAAACACAGTCTTCCCAGCCTTCAAAAAGTCTTTAGATAACATTGTGCTTTGTAACAACCCAAAGCCTTCCCAAGGTGGCAGGTTTTTTTCTCACATTCCTGTCCCCCTGCCTCACCAGGAACAGGATGTGCCATCTGCCTGGGTAGTCTCAATGAAAATATTGTATGAGACCAATCATAAGGTGATCAGACATCTGAGCCAGCTTTAAAAGAATGCAGAAGTTGTAGTTTAAGGTTTTCTTTGTTTTGTTGTTGTTGTTTTCTGAAAGTACAGACAGTTATGTCAGGACAGCAGTCGGGGTGCCATACTGCAATGTAAGAACACCTTATATTGTGGGGACAGCGTGTTACCAAGCCTAAGCTATGGGGGTTCAATTCCTTCTGGAACTGCAGATGTGGAATAAATCCAGGGCAAGACTTGAATGACTTGGCTCTTACTGCAGCATTTCTACACTGATCAAAGCAAAGCAGACTGATGGACTCACACATAGTTAGGACATTCACTTGGGACACTGAGCAGTCAGGTTCAACTCAGTAGCATGGGATTTTGATAAATTAACCCTTTTCAGCATGAAAGTCTTTCATCTCCAGGCCTCCAGCCATCTCTAGCTGAACATGCTTTCTGGAGCCTTAAGCACTGTACATGTATTTTCATGTTCTCACAAGCAGAGGATACACAACCAAACAGAGAGTTGTATTTGTTGTATTTAAAAAATTACCATTATATAGACTCAAGTTTCTAACCACAAATGTAGTTGGCTAAAGGAAATAAAGCAACCTTTTTCTCTTGTTGTTTTGTCTTTTAGCAAGAAGTGCAGAGTTTCTTGGTCATATTTGCTCTGATTGCTGTTCCCTGGATGCTCCTAATTAAACCTTTCATCCTCCGAGCCAACCACCAGAAAGCGCAGCGCATGGTAAGGGATGTGGATCAGTCAGGGGGGATTCAGTACAGCAAAGACAAAGCTGAGGAGACAGATCTCAAAAACTCTTTGCAGTGATCTAATTCTGCATTTCTCTGACCTCAGGTTTGTCTAGCAATTTCAAAGTGTCCTTTATGCCACATATGCCCAGGACATGTGTATGGACATGTCTGAACCACCTAAACTAGAATCACAGAATGGTTAAATTTGGAAGGGATTAATGGAGGTCATCTGGTCCAAACTCCCTGTTCAAACAGGGTCCCCTAGAGCTCATTACTCAGGTTTGTGTCCAGACAACTTTTAAATATCTCTAGTGAAGGAAGCATTTCCCTGGAAGCAGGAACTTTGCTGGCGAGGACATACCCTATTTGTTAAACCTACACCCAGCTCTTTCACCTGTTGTATCCAAAACCGAAGAAGATTGAGAAAGATTGAAGTGCTGGTAAAGCCAAGACAGGGAAAAAACCTCAGTTGTCAATCCACAATCTCCACCAACCATTAATTTGCTGCTGTGTAGAAATGGGACACCTGTGAAAGTCCTGCCCTCGGACAGAGCAACAGCGCTTGAAGGAGAGTCTTAATCTAAAAGCTGTTGCCTGCTTTCTAGTAGTTTTTTCTTCCTTAAGTGATTGCTTTCACATTAACAGAGCCCTCCTTCCCATGGGCTCTGTGGTTTGCCCACAGCTTCTCAACACACAACTGTGGCAGCTGCAGTTTCCCAGTTGTTCATTAATTCTTGCCTTTATTACACTAACAGGACTTTACTTGTCAGTCAAGATTTACTTCTCTTTATAGTCAGAGTTAGTGCCTGGAGTACCTTTTATAGGGCACAGATGTTTCCATTTGAAGAAAGAGATGCTGGTTTTGCTGCTTGACCTTTTCCAACGCAGTCGCTTCTGACCTGTAACTGAAAGCCAGGCCCCTGGGAGACCTTTGCAGCCCTGCCTCTGCACTGTAATTTCTTATTTTGTCATTCTTCTGGGATTTGGATGAAGGCTTGACATGGCTGACTCCATCTCCTTATTTCATGCCAGCAACATCTGGCAGGTTTTCCCCACCTTCTATTGTGCCCCCGTATTTCTGTTCCTAATTTTCATATGTTAGCTGTCTGATCACATCCTACATTCCCTTAGATTTATATGTTTGCAGCAAAGTCTGTTTTCTATGCTGACATTCAGGTAAAGCAAAGATAAAGTGGGTGTGACAATCATTACTGCTGCACTAGGAAACAATAAGTTGTCAGGAGACCTTTCCCATGAAACCTGCTGGAAGTTATAAAGGGTGACAGGGCAGAACCTGACAGAAGCCATGAAGTCTCTATTTGGTTGTGCTGTATAATAGGAGTATTAGATCAGGTTGTTCAGGCCTCTAGGAAAGTCCTGTAAATAATAATTGCAGAGAGGTTGCCACGAGGTTTTTGTCAAATTAAAGTGAATCAAGAGCTTTGAATTTTATTTCTTCCTGTATCCAAGGACTGTATGGCCTTCATCAAGTCCTATGATCCTCTCAGGCTTTGTTGCTCTTTCACTTGACACTAATTCCTTTGATTTGCACCCATCTAATTGGGTTCACCAGCTTTAAAAGTACCTCAGTTTTCTCATTTGCCAAAAGTGATGGATCTTCTCATGGTGGGAACAAAGAGTGCATTGTTACACAAGAAAGTAGCTAGAAAATAGTTGGAATCACTGGAAAATGCTCTAGGATGGAAAATATTATTAGCCATTTGGTGGCAATATTCAATTTCTGTTGTCCATGATGACTGACTATTTTTGAAACTGCCTTCATGTTCACAATATAATCCTTGATGTGTTACCCATCATGAGGTTATTGAGGGAGTTCTGTGCCATGGACTTCTTCATTTTGGTATCAACTAAACATACTGCATTTTGTTTCTCAAAGCTCCATTCTCAAGCCATCTCAGGAAGCTCTGGAGGTGAAAATGAGGTAGATGTCCCAGAGACCGATCACTCCAAGAAAGCTTCCCAGGGAAACCACAGCGGTGGCCATGAAGGACATGAAGGTGATGATGAAGAGGTAAGAAAATTTGAACAGAAAATTGTTCAGACAGGCACAGTAGTAGAAGACACAAAGTCAAGCAGAAGAGTTCTGCAGAGCTGCCAGCCCTTCTTTCTAACAAGATATCAACACACACTGTTGTAACAGTTTGTGTTTCCAAACAGAATCAGGTTTGAACTTTCATTGAATTCATTCCTCTAAATTTTTCATTTGGTTTTGCCTGGTGGTGGCAGGTGCTCTTGTAAACCTTAAGCTTTTACAAACCTCAAGCTTTCGTTTCCTCAGGGATGGTTACGTCACTTCCACATTGCACCCAGAGAAGGTCAAGCCTTGTCTAAGAGTCAGTGATTTTTCCTTCCTCTAAATTGCAAAGGAGCATTTAAAGTTGGCAGCCAGAAGCCTTGACTAGTGAGACAATCCTTCCTTTGGCAGATATTGTCGAGAGCTTCTGCAGTACGAAGCAACACAGGAAAAAGTGACAAAAATATTTGTAGCAGTTGGGAGTATCAACAATATTGAATGTGGATATGGCTGGCTGCTCCCAGTCACAGGGAATCTTCACAGATTTGCTTATTCATTATTATGAGATACAGTTATTCAGTGATATCTCCCAAAATGTGTATGCCCATAGGCAGATAGTCTGAAAGCCCCTATTTTGCATAAGAATTTCTGTGTCTGTAAGAAATCACAGAGATTGGCGGCAACCGGGTTGACTTTTAAGGATTTGAAATCGTAAGAGTGGAACATGAGCTGTTGCCCAAACATTTGGTTTTCACTGGAATTGTATTTCTCCAGCGAGAATGTATGGGAAGGTCATACAGAACTGACACTTTTCAGAGCAGTCTCTTTTCCTGGGAAATTCCTTTGTGTTGCTCAGGATGTAGCAAGGAAAGGGGCATGAAGAGCCTTTGGTGGAGTGTTGCTCTGTTAACCAGGAAGCCCTGAAGTGAGAACTCATAAAACATTTTTGGTTTTATATGGTTTCAGTTCAATTTTGGAGACATATTTGTCCACCAAGCTATCCACACCATCGAGTACTGCCTTGGCTGCATCTCCAACACAGCCTCCTACCTGCGGCTCTGGGCGCTGAGCTTGGCCCATGCACGTGAGTGATTCTTCACCTTTAGTCTCCTCACCGTGCTGGTAATGGCTTCTGCTGGTGTTTGGCTATTCCCGCAGATTTCCTCATGAAACCCAAGTTCTTCTTGGGGACATTTGTGTGTCAGGATGTTTTGCTTCAGGTTAGATCCCTCCAAGTGTTTGATGGTGGGTATCTCAGTTTTCCAAGGTGATCCCTGGCAGCTCTGACTGCATGCACTGGCTGGGGCCTCTTTCCTGAGCTGCTCTGTAGCCACCCCTCTGGAACAGTCCTCATGGTGTGTGGCACAGTGGGACGTGCAGTCCACGTGTGTAGTCCAGTCCATGGAGGTAAAGGCAGTATGGGAGCCATAGCTGCTTTTTCCAAGAGGCGCTTGCTATAGCCTTAGGGTATGCAGATGAATGCCAAAATTACTTGAAGCAGTTATTTTGATTTTGTTCAGCAAACAAGAAGGAAAAGGTCTGGCTCAAGAGCTTCTGGAATTTGTCATTTTCACTGGGATTTTTCCCAGAAACATTCAGTGGAACACCACATTCCATGAGAAATGTACAGCATTTCAATATCTTTTGTCCTGATTTGTGATAAAAACAGATGCTCAAATACTAGAAATTGCCTCAGGCTGGAACTTAGATTCTCAATGTCTCTAGTTTTTCTGAAATGTTTTTATTAATATTGCTGGAATGCCTCTGGCTATGAGTTGCACCTGCCATAAAGAACTGAGCACACAAAAAAAGGAAAACAGGAAGGGGGGGGGGCAATGCTGTGGCGTGGCATGCCGTGGATTGACAGGGGTGAGCTGTACTTCTTGGCACAGAAATGAGCTTAGTAAGAGTTGAGCAGAAGGTGATACACATTACCTTTACACGAAGGACATATACCCAAATAAAATAAAGCAACTGAAAAGCTTAGGTAAGGGCATATGTATTCTACAAACTGGGAAAAGTGGGTGAGCTGACAGACTGCACGCTGTGTCTGTCCATAGCTGCTGCTCAGCACTGTTTACCCTTCATTTCCTTCTGCAGAGCTGTCAGAGGTCCTTTGGACCATGGTGATGCACAACGGGCTCAGCAGCAGCGGCTGGGCAGGTCTCATTGCCGTCTTCATCATCTTCGCTGCATTTGCAGTGCTGACAGTAGCCATCCTGCTGGTCATGGAGGGGCTCTCAGCCTTCCTGCACGCCTTGCGTCTGCACTGGTACGTGGAGTGGTCTTCTGGAGCATTTCCCAGAGCAGTCTTAGGGTGGGAATGGGCTGTGGGAACAGGTGGGCACATCAGTCAGTGTGAGACATGCGGTGCCAGTGCATTCGACCATTAGTTGCCTTTGGCAAATGAAGTGAGGGAGACTCTTCCAAGGGGAGCTCAGAGATCCCTGCTCTGACCTGCTTCCTGGAGCAATCAGCTTGTCCTCCTGCAGCTGTGGTGGTTGTCAGCATGTCAGAAAAATGGCAACCGGCAGTTCTGTGCTAGTAAACATGCAGGAGCCACTGAGGCCACTTTGACAAGGCCCAAAAGCAGCACAGCCACACCCACTGGCTATGTATCCCATGCAAGGATCTAACAAGACAGCTGTCAAGGGCAGCAAGAGTTCAGCTGGGAGTGCAAAACCTGATGAAAACCTGTGTCCATGCTTGTGTCATCAGCCCAGTTTGAGCTTCAGGATTCTTAGGCTTTGTGGCAAGCCAGTTCCAAGTTAGCCCATGTCTGCCTTAACTGGTCATCAGCCCGGGCAAGGACAACATCGTGGGGACACCATGAGCACATGAGCAAGACCAAGGTGACAAAACATCCTTTGCCACCTCAGTAACTTGGCATCCTACCTGAGCCCCAAGCTGTGGTCTTTTTCACCAAGTAATGTCCCAGCATAAGTGATAAACAATGCCAAGGCAAACCATGGTGCAGGTGCTCGTCATTGTGCAGAGAGGAGGAGGTGTCTGTCTGCCATCAGAGTGCAACCAGCAGGTGGCTATCCCAGCTCTCAGAGCTGCTAGAAGCAGCTTACCAGGCCAGGTTCTGCTGACTGGGCTCCTGATGAGCATTTCCAGTCTGGCCTGATAGAAAGTCAGAGCTGATGTGTGCCAGGTTGCTCCCTGGGCTTCCTGTGTCCCACTGCTGGCCCCATAAAGAGCCTACATTCCCAGCTCAGAGCCCACCATCTTGTGGCCTCCCTTTTCCCATGGGTGCCATGTTTCAGCCTCTTGGCTCGCTGTAGGTCCTGCCTACAGGCAGCACTGATGCCTCCCTCTGCTCTTCCCTAGGGTGGAATTTCAGAACAAGTTCTACGTGGGAGCTGGGTACAAATTTTCTCCGTTCTCCTTCAATCACATCATCAGTGGCACCGCAGAAGAGTGAAACCAGTGCATCACTGCTTCCCTCCACAGACCAGGCTCTGTTTCCTTGTGGTAGTTCACCCACAGAGTAGGGTACGTGGGACGAAAGAGAATGGGACGTGGCCCTTGAAAGAAGAGCTGTAGATGAATATGTCCTATCCACATTCCAATACACTGCTGTATCAGCTGAGAGCTGACCTACCTCAGCTGGGCTGGCTGGACCCTTGGCTCAGTCTCCATTGATGTCTTTGCCAAGTACCTGGTCCCCAGCATTTGACGAGGTCAGCTGCTTACTGCTTGGTTGAAAAGAGGAGATGCAGCTTTGGAATTAATCAGTTATTAACAATCGACTCACATGCATTTTGCTCCATTTGCTGCCTTGCTGTTGTGGTATTTTCCTTTCCAAGGAATATATGTTTCATCTGTGGTTGATCATATGACGTGATTAAGTCCCTTATAAGATTTCAGCTTATCATTTAGCACACAATGCAAACCATCTCAAAGACAGATTGTATTGCGGGCTTGCAATTGTCTACATGCTTTAGTAGAATAACCCCCTTTTTATCGGAGTTCCTTCAGGGCTTGACAGCACTAGATTATAGAAATGTACACACATCATCACTTAACAAAAGTGTTAGTTTTGAGCTGTATAAACAGAAGTTTCCACATTGGCAGCCATTTTATTTATCTCTATTGACTTGTTTGTCACTGAAGACTCAAGATGACTCCCCTTGTGCTGTATTTTTCAAGATGGGTTGTTAAAGCAGATTGTGTAGAAGTGCTAATACCTAATGAACAGAAAGAAGAGTGGAATCAAAACAGTTGGCATGAATTTGAAGTATTGACGTACTGCTATCTTCTGAAATATTCATGAGTTACTAATCCTTCCAACTGAATAGTGTTAATCATAACAGGCTATGTTTTTTTTAACTCTGAGCTATGTAAAGGAAACAGAGTACACCAAGGTATTTGGAGTGGACTGTGCTCCCTTCAAAGGGGCGTGACCGAAACAAGCCCTTATTTTCAAAACTCACTGCCTTGATATCCAGCTCCACCAAAAAACCCACATGGGAGTGCTCCCAGCAGGACACACATAGTTATAGTCATCACAGGTTATGTTTCTGCAGTAGTCAGGATTGAGATTCTCCTCCAGCTACAGTGACAGGGGAGGAAATACAGCCCCAAGCCAAGCAGCTGTCCCAATTTTTCTTTTGTGGTCTCAAGAAGCCGTAGTGATGTTGGGCAGCAGTTACAACAAGGCTTTTTCAACAGCTTGGGTTCGGAGCAGCAGCTGCAGGTGACAAGAGGTGGGTACAGGAGTGTGTCCATGACCCGTGTGTGGTCCCAGGTCACCAGTTCTTTGGGCACAGGTAACCTATGGCACAGGAAAAAGCCACACGGACATGACTGCAGATGGCGTCACAGTTGCTCAACATACGCACATTACCTTTGTTTCCTCCTTCCAGCCTGTTTTGTCTATTCCTTCTCAGGAGAAAAGCTGTCTTGCAGAAAGAAAGGCCAAAGTAGTTTGATGCATTACCAAAAGCAGAGAAAACAATTTGCTTTATGAAGCAATGGGTGAATTTTCTGCACAGACACATATTTTATCTTTATTGCAGCCTTCCATGTGATTGCAATGTAACTGAGAAGATGATTGCCAGAAACAAAATATCCGTTCCTTTCAGTGCTTGTTGATGTTTTACTCTTTGTCTAAGGCTTACATTTTAAGCAAGAAAAACAAGTTATCCTGTGAATACCTCAGGTGACAAGATGGTCTGTTGTTTACCGTACCGAACAGCAACTCAAACATTGGGTTTAATTCCGTATTCAGTCCTCTCTCTTTCTGCGTGCAACCAAATAACACAGCAGAGCCTGTGCCAGGCATTTGCAAGGCAGAATTTGGGCATTTGTGATATGGGAATGCTGCTTCCCCACTCCACAAGAGGACTAAACCCGCTAATATTCAGGAAGCATTCAGATTGCTGAAAGGCAGGGTTGCACTGATACACTTTGAAGAGAGCCCTGGGTTTCATCTGGGTTCTTTTAAGGATTCTTTAAAAACCCAGAAGTGCTCCGGAGAGTGCTTTGCTTTGAAAAGGTTTTCCTGCAGAAGATGAGGAGGATTTTGGAGCACAGCAGTGACTGCCTGTTCCCCTGCAGAGCTGCTAAACTGAGTCAAACATGTTTTTTAGCTGGTTCTGTGAATGTGGCCATCAGGTGTGGTCAGGTCCAGCAGAGACTACTGTTACAGACTAAAAGGCCTTCTTGATACAACAGCCCTTATCTGAACTTTACCCAGTGCTGGAAGAGGAGTGGCTTGTGATTACCTGACCCAAGCCAGGCCCTCAGCGTACCCCTCTGCAGCAGACTCAGGATCTGTGTCTAGGGGGAAATGGGTGCTTCTGGATCCAAAGCTCATCCCATTGCTAGGGAGTAGTTTGTTTCTGAGAACTGGTGGCATGAGTTTAGTCATTTTGTAGGGAATGAACATTAAACAAAACTCAGTGAATGGCCGTGTAGGACAGGAAAGGCAAACAAAGAAAGGAAGTCAAGCAACCTGTTTTCAGTCACTCACAGCCATTCTTTCCTGAGTTTTTTATTCCTTCTTGGGAGAGCCATTGCTCTGTGTGTCTATGCCCTCCCAGCAGGAAAACTTTGTGATGTAGAAGATGAAGAAAGCTGGGTATTGAGTGCTTGTCCAGTCTCTTAGGTCCTCTGGACTGGTGATAATGAGCCGGCTTTTGGACTGGGCTTTCAGAAAGGCCAGGAGTCAACAGTTTCTTGGAGCTCAGCCTCTGGCTCCTCCAGCAAACAGCACTTTCCTCAGTGTTTACCATACACATGGCTCTCCACCATGTCTTTGGCCAGCATGGAAACCTTCCTTCTCGCTCCCATTCTTTTGTTTCTCCTGGACCATTCATGCACATTTCCATTTGTGCTTCACTCTGACCTTTGCCTTTCCATGGCAAATAATTAAAATACCATGAGGCGGTTGAAAAAATGTAATAGACATCCCTTTGGGGATCCCTTTGATCCCTTGGGCAATCCCAAACACCTGGGCCTGAAAGCTCTTCTTGTGGCTTAGAACTTCACTGGAATTTTGGTCATTTTTTTCCCTTCTGTGCTGGGGAGCTGGAATTCTGAAACATCTGCGCCCTCCTGTGATGGCACTGTTTTTGCAATGAAAACATAATGGTATGGATCTGGCAGCTTGGATCATGCAGCTCACTCAGCAGATGCCAATAACAGCTGAATATTAGATATTATTAAGAAGAAGATATAAAATAAAGCTGTGAGATAGCATATGTTGGCTGGTAGCAAATATCTTCCAGATGCTTGGAAGCATGAGATGCAGCGTGGGAGTTACTTTGATAAAACCATTGCACCGTTGCTGCCAGCTCAGTGTATGTATTCAGAACAGAAGGATTTCGGAAACCCTTGTGAGACCAATACCAAGAGTGAGTAGTAAAGGCCAGCACATATGTTGCTAGTCAAGAGCCCCCACCTATCATGGCATTGAGATTTGCTGCACAACGAGGTTGGTATCACTGCGGTAGTTTAAGCCATGAATGCTCTCTGCATCTTGCTACCTCATCAAGAAATTTAGAAGGATGAATCAGTCCTTATTTTTCTCATGGTGCTGGTGCCTGAGTTGGCTTCATCTGGCCTAAGAAGGGCTGGTGGCTGCAGTGCCCAGGCAGGGGATGGCAAAGGTATGCCTTATGTGGGTACTGACTGCTGACTACCTCTGAAACCTATGAGCTAAAATCTTGCTGGTGTTTCAATAGTGATGTGTCCCAGCACTCTCCTTCCATCTGCTTGAGGTCATCCTTACAAGAAGGGATGGGTAGGCACCAGCACCTGTGGTGGGCAGTGCCTGTGAAGGGCCTGCAGATGCAATGAGACAAGCACAGGTCAGCACCTGGGCACCCTGACTGCAGCACCTCCCTCTGGGTGGTGGAGGCGGGCAGAGAGGGACCTGCCTGTGCCCAGCAAGGAGGAAACCTGACTCCTCGGAGCTGGATCCTAAACCAACAGCACTGCCAACATTGTAAAAAGTAAATAGCAGAGGAGAAACAGGAAAGAGAAAAAGTCTTCTCCTCCAAGCCTGAGACACCACAGAGGTAAGAAAGCTTCACTAAATAAAGAAATATTTAGTAAAATCTTGCTTAATGTTGGGGGCATCTGATCATTTGTATGATCAGATACCCCCACTCTCACCTGTGGGGAAAATTCTCAGCCAGAGAGGGTCTCTGACCTTACTTACACCCAGGTGGTGTCACAGGCAGCACTGCATGTTGTATGGCCTTTGTGCCTCACAGCCCTCTGGTGGGGGTCATGACACCATTCCAATGGGTCCCACAGCAGTTTCACTGTACTCCTGGTTGTTCCCTTCAGTTGGAGGATTGTTATTCCCTGCCAGCAGCAGCTTTGTCACTGCTGCTCTTTTGGCTCAAATAATTAGCATTTAGTTGGATTTACAAATAGAGGGAAATTTGAGACTCCCTGAAGATAGACACTAGCTGCTCCATCAAGGCAAACAGGGCTGCAAAGGATTGGGATGAGCAAAACACAGGTTTGGTAGGAACTGTTAGGAGGTTTGCTGTGCCTGCAGAGATTTCTGTTGTTATTTGTGGTGCTGGAGAGTGTATCCCACCTGCTTACCCGCTGCTATTTGAGACTAGTGTGGTTCTCACATTAGGCACTATCCACCATCCTGCTACCTCTGAGGGTGTCTGGCTGCTGTGGGGTGCTGGAAGGGGCACTGCAGCCTTCTGCTTGAGCACCTGACCCTCGCTGGGAGTTCTGCACAGCAGCACCAGGGATCAGGGTTCGTTCCCCTTTTGTGGAAGAGTTGTGGCACTTCCCAGAAGGAAGGCATGTAGCCCAGGGTGGGTGCCAGTGAAATGCTCCAACACCCCTCAGCAAACAATAGCAGAGTATCCCAGCATCAGGATGGGTGGGCAAAGGCCTAGGGCTTGTCTTGCCAGCACCCTGGGCTGTGCCTGCCATAGACTTTTTGAAGGAAAATATCTGTGTAACGTGACAGAGGTGTGATGTGACAGCTTAGGGCAGAATGTGTTTGCAGATCCCTAGTTATAAAGGAACAGAAAAGGAGAAAAATAGATGCCCAGATTTTGTTTTTTGCAAAGCCTTTGGCAATTCAGACACACAGTAAATCTTTACCTCTTCCAAGCACCCTGTTTGGTTTCTGTTGAGCCGGTTCCCCTTGGAAATAGTCCCTAGCTGTTGGCCATCATGATCAGCTGGTGGCACTGCGTGCTGCTGGCAGCTGTTGCTGCCTCCGAGGGCATTGCTGAGAGACAGATGTAACAAATATCCTTTGCGTCTTCTTGGGTGCTAGACTGTAACGATCTGTGACAGCAAGGTCAGTGTATGTGACCCAACCGACTCATCTGCCACTAGCCCTTAATGACCTCCTTTTAACTGTACCTCAGTATAGTATCAGGGTATCCATCCTGAAGTACTGTAATTCCATGCTTTCTGTGTTCATGCAGCCCTTTACCTCAAATGGAATGTTGTATTTTTCATTTGATGCTCTTGGCCATTTATTCCCTCCAGCTCTCACCCTTCTGCAGCCTCCCCAGTATCTGCTGGTGGGCTGTAAATGCAGCCTGGGCCAAGCCCAGCACTCCTGAAGGGAGGTAATCAAAGGAGAGGGCATCAGCAAAGTGAAGATGTGACCCCTCTGCAGTGTCTGAGCATGCACTCAGCAGGAAAGCTTGTGGGTTTAAGCAATCAATGTGCTTAATCCCTGCCCTGGGATTAAAATTCGTTTTTCTGATGAGGAAAAGCAGCAGAGATGAGGCCAAAACATCTAGTGCTGAAAGCCAGAAACACTGGCAGAGGAATCTAGCTTCCAGTTGCAATCCAGAACACATGGTTGTGTTTATGTATACCTTGAAAGGATGGGGATTAGCGCGGCAAGGGGTGAGGCAGAGGGGCTGGTTTGCAGCAGGAAGCTGTATTCTGCTTGGGTGAGGAGCTCAGTGCTACCCCTGCCACCCCCAAGATCCTGGGGTTAGGGAGCTGGCTGGGTCACCTGGCTCTGCCTCAGTGGGGGCTGAGCAATTGAGGAGTGCAGCACCTCTACTGCCCACTCAAACCCAGCTCCCACTGGGGAGCCTCCAACAGGGGCAACAACCACTGGTTGTATCATGTCTTGGCTCCTGGAGATGCAGTGTTTTTAAGAATGGCACTGCATTTCACTGACTCCGGGCTGGGGAAGTTGTCACGTGCTCTCTTGCGTTAGCAGGTCTCCAGTCTTCCCTAAGGCAGTCCCCAGACTCTCCATAAAAACAGCCAGTGTGATGTGATGACTGATCCCTGTCAGTTCAACTAACTTACCCTGTGACATTTCTGTGTGTTTTTCACCAAAACCCCAATGGGAAGGGACATCTTCCAGTAGCTGCATGTAAACAAACTCATATTTGACAGGATCTGAATGTTTCCACTCCAGTGTGAGAAACTGCCTTGCTGTTTTCTTGCTCAGGTGACTTTGTGACTGTTGTGAGGTTTCACAGGTAAATCCTAGCCTTGCCCACAGTGACAGTGGATCCTAGCAGGAGCTGAGATGGCTACTGCACCAAAAGAGGCAGAAAATGCTATTGGCTTGGAGGAAATCCACGCAGAGAGAAAAGAATCACCAAAAGGTAGGTTTGTATTGACAGGACTAGAAATTTGGGTCCTTGTTTAGCTGGGGTAGAGGAAGGGTCCTCAGTTGTGCCATTCCAGCTACTTAAAAGCTCTGTACGTGAAGCCACAAAATCACGATCCTTTGCTCCCCTCCCATCACACCTACCAGGCTGCCTAAGGCAGTGGGAAGAGCTGGTTGGCCTGGATTTTCTCAGGCCTCTGCTTTGTGTAAACATTTTATTATATTGGTACTTTGAGGATTCATTTACTTGGGATAACTTTTTAAATATTACTCTGTTTGAAAAGCATTTTAAATTGTAAAAGGCTGTCCTTCCTCTGTTTGCACTGGCTGCTGTTTCAGCAACCCTGTGTTGTGCCTGGCCACCAGGACATCTAGGGGCTGGTCAGTGGACACACAGCTGGTAGATATTTCCAGGCTTTTTCCTGGTGCACTCCCACAGTAGCATGAAAAATGTTTTTCGTGAAGAGGAGGTACAATTTGAGTGCTGGCAGTTTTTGTGTCTCAATTTTCTTTTCATGTTCAGGGCAAAAGACATTCACAGTGGAAGAAGCTGTGGAAACTATTGGGTTTGGGAGGCTCCATATCGTGCTCTTCCTTATCATGGGCAGCACTGGGGTAGGTATCTGCAGCCATCTGAGCTGGCCTGAAAAAAGCTTTCTTCTCATTTTCGTCATTACAGCGCAGTAACAGCCATAAACGCATACTGCTGCCAGCCCATTTTTTTCCACACATACCCTCTCAAGCAGGATTTCTGCTATTTTCATCATCAGTGAAAGTAGATTTTGGCCCCATTGATGTCAGACCTATTTCAGGGCAAAGCTGAGCAGCTTGGCCCAGAGCATCATGGCTTGGCCCCTGCCCTGGAGCACTGTCAGGGCACATCTTCAGTTTGTGCCTGAAGGTTAGGTTCAGGCTCACAATGGCATTTTTCATGTCATCCCCATGGCACCCAAACCCTGTGCAATCTGGCTCAGAAGGCCTGGCATCTTCTCACCCCTGGCTACCTGAAAGATTTCCTAACTTTCATGGTCTTGGGTTAATCGTGTACCTGTTTTGGGAACTTGGGCAGAAGTCGAAGGCCAGGCTGGGGTAAAGATTTAATGGGGGTCTATCCACGAGGATTGCTGCAGCTGAGGTGAAAAATTCTGAAGCTGTGTGTAAGCAGTCAGCTCATTCCTAACTGAAGCCAGCTGCTGGGGCAAACAGCCAATGGAGCAATGATGTTTTTAACCAAAAACAGTTTTAAGAGTTCACGTTAGATGTCTGAATCCACAGCCAGGTACCCAACCAACCAGCTTGATTTCCAGAGACAGTTGAAGATCTTCTACTAACACAGCAGGGTAAGAGTCCTCTCTACCAAGGATGACCCTTTCCAAACTTCCTAGGTATACAGTGTGCCTATACCTGCTTTCAAGGAGCACCTTTCTCTCCTCCTCTCCCTGTTGCCACGATCTTCCAGGTCAGGCACAGGGCTCAGACCACTGTGAAAGCACCATGGCTTCACAAGACAGTTTTGACATGCTGGGACTGCCATGGCTGCAGGCCTGGTAGGACTGAGAGGCTTTTCCCTGTGGGCTTCTTGTGGTTTCCCTTCTTGCTAACGCATACACTTGTTCTCAAAGGTGGCTGAAGCCATGGAGATCATGCTGATAGCTGTTGTGTCCCCTCTCATCCGATGCGAGTGGCAGCTCCAAGACTGGCAGGTGGCTTTAGTGACAACAGTGAGTGACTCGTGTTCCCCCCAGACAAGTCCTCCACCATGTGGTCACAGTCATGGGCACCACCACGGCTTTTGGAAAGCACATTTCCCAGCGAACCAAACAAATTCCTGGGGCCTCCTTACAGGCACAAGAAGTGCCACAGCTATAGACAACCAGAAATCAAGCTGATGAGAGCAGATGTCCATGCCCAGAGCAAAAAATGCCAAAGCAAAAGCAAATCCCCACTTCCACATTCTTATTTTGAAAACCTTGCCATCCACACCCAGCTTTGAGGGTTGCACAGGGACTGCCTACACAAAGGAAACCATCCCCTGAAAGCCACTCGCTTGTGGTTCTGGGCACTGCAGTTCATGCTGCTGCCCTGAGAACACACAGCTCACCCACAGCTCAAAGAGCAGCTGGGAGTGGGCCCTCCACAGCTGTGTTTCACTTCCCCTCAGATGGTGTTTTTTGGCTACATGGTGTTCAGCATAGTGCTCGGGCTCCTGGCCGACAGGTACGGCCGCTGGAAGGTGAGCGACGGCCGCGGGCTGCGTGTCCCTTTCCTGCGCTCCACGGGAGCCATGCACCTGGCTGAGCCCGTGCCTTGATGACCCTAATTCTTGCCATCTTGCAGATCCTGCTGCTGTCCTTCCTCTGGGCAGCCTATTTCTCCCTGCTGACCTCGTTTGCCCCATCCTACATCTGGTTTGTGTTCCTGCGGGCCATGGTAGGAGGTGGCGTGTCAGGCCACGCGCAAGGGTAAGGCTGTGCAAGCTGCCTTCCCAGGGGAGGTAAAAGGGACTGGAAGGGAAGGGGAAAAGGGCACCGAATTCCCACATTGCCTTGAAACAAAAAGCCATGCTGTAATTTCACGAAATCCCGGTCAATTGACCTAATTTGCAGTTCCCAAGGTCTCCCGAGGCCTGGAATAGAGTGGGCAGCTAGTTTACATTGAACTGGTGACAGAGGGATTATTAAGCACATACAAAAATAATTAGGTAACAGATGAGTAAAGGCTGCTTCCTCCTTAAAAAAAAGTCAAAATAATTCTGCTTAAGTAGCAAATTCTTTGTGAACGATGTAAAAAGTTCCCACTGAAATGGAATTTTTATCTTGTTGGGGCAGAAAGGGGGGTGTGTGGAGGAGAAATTCACAGTATTAACAACCACTTCACTAGGGGCCTGGAAAAATAAATTTTTTTTGTTGACTCACTTATGGAAACAAATGAAACATTTCAGCACCTTCCATGTTTCCTCACAACCGGGTTGCTGCCCACAAAGGAAAGCCCCAAACTGGCCACATTGACCCAAAAGGCCTTTGCTGAAGGAAAGGAAAGGATATGGGGGAGAGAGGTGCTGTTGGGAGAAGGCACCTGTGCCTGCGTCATGCATCTGCTGTGCTGCTGGCACTGCCTCCCTCACACAAGGGCCCCCATTCCCTGGCCATGGAGGCTGCTCATGAGCCTCATGAGGATGGAGGGAAATTGAACATTTTATAAAACACTTCACTGGCTGAGACAGAAGGAGCCACTGAGGGTCTCCTCCCACCTCTCTCTCTGTCCAGCCAAGGAAGCACAATTCACACTTGGGAGCTTGAGAGATGCCAGTGCCAGCAGCCCCCTGCCCCAAGGGGACTCCATCCACTTAAAAAGTGGAACAGAGTTTTCTTTATTTAGTGGGAAAAAACCTTTTAATAAAATGTTCATTTCTATGAACATATCTATGCCTGTGCTGATACCTCAGTCACCCCACAGGACCTTCCCATATGTTTCCTGATGTACACACTGCTGTGTTTACCTGCTTGTATCCCACAGCCATGGGCTAGAAAGGTTTTGCGCCTTGTGTTTCCCTTGCATGTAATTTGGTTTCTGAGTGGGAGGCATATTGGACAGGGATCCTTTGTCTCTGGCTGCTCAAGGTGGAAGAGGGATGGTATTCATTCAATGAATTGAGCTGAATTGTGACTTGATTTGTATGGAAATCCTAATTGCAGCTGTATTTCTGCATTTTTTTTCCTTTTTTGCTAGACTTATCATAAAAACGGAATTTTTGCCCACCAAATACCGGGGATACATGTTGCCCTTATCTCAGGTAAAAGTGAGCGCATCACTGTTTCTTCTAGCTCCAAGTCCCAGGAGATTTGTCCCACTGCAGTTTGGAAGCCAGATCTCCAGCACATCAGCACTTCTTCAAGACTAATCACGCTTCTCTGGGCCTGAGCCAGTGTCTGCTGCCTCCTGTGCCTCAGAGTGTGGCATCTGTGTTATTAAAGACATACAGAGGAGAGAGGCAATATTTTCTCAAATGATTTGATGCTCCAAACACTGTATGGGTACTTTGAGTGATGGCTGACACCCAGCCTCTTGGTTGTCCTATTGACAATGGGGCTGCCAGGTCTAATGGGGCCAGTACTGATGGACTGGCGGGCACTGGTGCTAGTGGCATTCCCAGCCCACTCCAAGCTGAGGTGTATCCCCCCTCCCCCCTCTTTGGACCCCCAGAGATAACAAGTATTTAATACAGTGACTCCCAGGTGAGGTCCTAATCTGCTCCTCTCCCTGCTCAGGTTCTGCCATGGGCTTTGCACAGGACAGGCCTAGCACAGATAGTCCCAAATTTGGCTTGACACATGCTGGGAGGGTTGTGCCCACTTGCTGGGTAATTGCTTACTGCAGACTTCTGCAGTGAGCAGTTGCTGTATGTGTGGATGGTCGGGGTGACACCTCTGAGTGCACAAATCCATCCCACTGCTGAACCAAGCTCTTCATGTCAGGGATAATTTGCTTTCCACTGCAGCCTCCTTGATCGCAGGGCATCATTACCAAAGTGTCATCAGAAACACAAAGATTTATAGAAGAATAATCTTGTATTTCTCCCCAGAAATTTGTTATTTCTACCTACAGGCTATTCATGAACCTGCTGTAGCTTTTGTGATCTGTGTTGGCTGAGCTCCCTTGGGTGGTCCCCCGGAAAGAGATGTGTCTCCTAGTGGCAACAAGTGAACTTCAGAAAGGAATGTACTTGCAGATCAAAGGCCAGATTCTCTGTTGGTATAGCTTGGCATTGAGTCTACTGGAGAACCACCAACTTCCAGCAGCAGAAATCTGGCCTGGTTTTGCCTTCTGAACTGGTAAATCTGCTGCTTCCCTGAAGAGACCTAAACAAGAGGAAAATCCATGGGCCTGAGCATTAGCAGAGAAGTGACTGGGAAGACAAAAGCTATGGCTTTAAGTACAGTGGTAGCCACAGCAAATTATCAGTTTTTACCTGGAGCTAATGAGAACTACTTTTATTGTTCCTCCCCAAACGCTTGTCTTTCCCTCTTTCCCTCTTTTCTCTCTCTTGGGATGTGTCAGTTGAACCTCAGTATTCCCTAGCAGTGTTCCCCAGACCAGAAGGGAAGAAAATAAACAAATCATTGCCATGTGTTCATGTTCTAACTCCTTTCTTTCCCTTGGAAAGGTGTTTTGGTTGGCAGGATCCTTGTTAATCATTGGCCTGGCATCAGTGGTGAACCCAACCATCGGCTGGCGGTGGTTGATCAGAATTGCCTCCATCCCCAGCATCCTTCTCATCCTGGTGTTCAAGGTAGGAAGATCTCCACTCCCCACTCCCTGCTCTACTGCCACTGCCCTGATGTCTCCCCAGGAACCATCACCCTCCACCCCCTGCATCCTAGGGCTCTTCTTGTGTCCTCCTTTCTCCACTTCAGTCCTCTCACCCAGTGGCTTGGTAAGGTCCTGAAGTCCTGGCAGGGCTGCAGACCAGCTGCTGGGGAGATGCTACCTTGCTAGTGATGGCCCGGCTTTACTGGTCTGCCGTAGCTGTCCAGCAGCCCAGGTTCCAGTGTCCAGGCTGCCAGCAGTACCCAGGGATTGTGGTGACAGGCCAGGCAGTGAGAGGAAGACAGGCTATAGAGGATGTGAAAAAAATCACAAGTAATACCTTCAGTCTAATGCTGGGCACAGTTCACGCTCTTAACATTCACATTTTCTAGGGCTGAGGAAAGTAGCCTCAGTAAAGTGTTCACAGAGTGCCAGGGTAAACCATAGCTTCCCCAGGTTTCTTCTGCTTCAGAAAAATGAGCCTTGGACTTGAGAACCATCTGATTTGTGGAGGGTGATGTAGAAAATCCCTACTTACAGTGCTCGTGGGCACTGCAGTGATGAGCTGTGGCTAGTGGAGCCTATGCAGATGCAAAAGCTCTTCCTGCAGCTGAGGGAATGCACAAGTCCATCTGGGGTGCCACCTGGGCAGACAAATGTAAGTGAGTGTACACTTGTATAATTTGAATGTTTAGTTTCCCTGATTATTTTTTGCCAGAAAAATTGGAGAGCAAAATTTGCAATCCAGGGTGAAAAAAAGACAGAGTTAGTATACATACCTTTAAAAAAGGAGTCTTCATATTTGAGTGAAACAGGTATAATTGTTTATAATTTAATAGAGCCAACAAACGTATTGTATTTTGGAAAGAGCATCAAATGCTAGTGATGAGTTAGTTCCCACATTTCAACCGTTTATTAAAATGGCCTTGTGCCTTCCAAAATTTTTGCTCAAGCAAGTAATATGTGCCTCATCTCATTTCAGAATGTCAATTAATTCAGGATTGTGTGGGTTAAACCTGTGTCTTTGGCTTTCACCTTTCATAAACACTTGGCTCAGTGGCAGCAGACCCCTGGGAACTGGACCAACAAATGGGTTTGTTGGGTGGGGTGAGCCCCCCGACATGGGGAATGAGGGGCTGGGGCAGGCGGGGCACCTCAGGGCATGGCTGGGGAGAAGGACAGGCAAAAGGCTGCTCCAGCTCATGGAGTGCCCTGTGCTGACCTGAGCAGGCTCCTGGGTGTGGTACACAGCTGTGAGTAGGACAAGAGAGGTGCAGAAAGGCTTCCTGGCTCTGCTTTCAGTTCATCCCGGAGTCGGCGCGGTACAACGTGTCCACGGGAAACACAGGGGCTGCTCTGGCCACGCTGCAGAGGATAGCCAGGATCAACGGGGTGGCCATGCCAGAGGGGCAGCTGAGTGAGCCTGCCAAGGTAAGTCGAGGCTGCCCAGCTCACCCATCCCAGCCAGGGCTTCAGGAAGGGAGTGGGACTGCCAACCACATCTTCCTCTGCCTCTCTCGTCCTCCTTGCCTGGCTCTTTTCCAAACAACTGCTGAAAGTGATCACGAAGATGTTGTTTTTCCTTTGGAGAAACAGTAATCTTGGCCTTCAAAATGGAATGGAGTTTTCTGGGTTTTTGGTTTTTGTTGGTTTTTTTTTTTCTTTTTTCCCCTCAATTAGTGTTTGCTCAGAAAAATACTGTTCTAAGAAAAGATTTGCTTCCTTTACCACAAAAAGGGCTCCTGGCAAAGCATGCTGTTCCTTATTGCCCACCCATCCTGCAGGGGTGTTCCCTCTGCCTTGACATCCAGGAACTGTCCCTTGGGGTCTCTCGCAGGGTTGTGACTGGGCAGGCTGCAAGGATCCCTGCCATGAGGTCAACCCAGTGCTCCCAGAGGCTTCTCCCAGCCCCTGGCCTGGCTTGTCCACTGTGTCCCAGGATCCCAGGTCCCTGAGTGTGGAGCCACAGACCAGCAGAAGAGGGTCAAAGCAGGAGAGACCATTTCACAGATACCACCACCTCTACCTGTAAGCAGCTGAGCAGCTCAGGAGTGGATCTCTGCTGGACTGAAATGTCCAAAAACATGTGTGGGTGCTGCAGTGGGTGCAGTCTCCCCCCAGACTTCTCCCCTCTCACTCAGCCTGGGCCCTGCTGACTGGCGGGTGGGAGGACTCAGGTGGCTTTTTTGACCCCCAAGACAGGAAGATTAGACAAATCCATTGTCCAGGGCCTCAAAATTATTATCCAGCCCTTACAAATCCTTTTCCTGGCCCTCTTTGCTGCATATTTAATCCCGCAGGCACCGAGTATTGTCCTTAGCAATTCATGCAAGATGGTGCTGTTGTATTGGGATTAGTTAGGATTAAAGCTTCCCTGTAGTTTAATTGAATTTATGTAATGGACCCACATTGGATGTGGGAAGGGCTTTTGTTAGTTGTGCACTCTCTCAGGCTTTTCCTCAACGATGAGGAAAATAAAAATAAAGGCAACCCACACCGTCCTTGTGAACTTGTCTCCCCTCGGTTGTGGGATCCTGGGGAGCAGCAGGCCAGGCAGTGCCCCCAGTGCCTGCTGCTCTCTGTTCATTGGCACTTCATGCCTCCCAGAAAGATGAATGTGGCCAAAATCTTGCTTCACAGGCAGAGCGGCACACAGGGCAATGGAAGCTGACGGAAGCCCCAGCAATGCTGGCCCCCCAGCAGCAAGCAGGGCCCCCTCTGGCACCATCACGGTCACAGTGGGACCAGACTGCTCAGATCTGGGGGGTCCTGTGGGTCCTGGAGACCTCAGGATGTTTTCTTCTCCCCTCCTCCTTCCTTTGCAGTGCAGCTTCCTGTGGGTATCTTTTGGGAAGCTGGGCTCTCCTCTCTGGAGGTTTGGTGGGTTGCTGTGTGGCACCATCCGTGACTCTGTCTGTGCCACAAGCAGCCTGGGGACAGAGGGAGAACAGGAGGGCCTGGAGTGCAGGCTGCTCTCACAGAGCACTTGCTCCTGTATAAAAGAAACCTTTACAGAAACTTCTATTTCTATTATATGGTTTGCAGGAAAGAAGGGGAAGATTCAAGGACCTCATCGACCCCAAATACCTCAGAACCACTTTGCAGATATGGATCATATGGTAATTTTTTTTCCCGCTTGCTCATAAGCTCATTCTCTTGGTTGGCAGCGTGCAGGGGCCAGAAGTCTCCCATTGACTCTGCCTTCAACAGAACACCACCCTGCCTCCGATGGTGGCTGCAGATCCTTGGCAGCTGGAGGGGAGTATGTATCACCATAGGTTTGCCCTGCTTCAGACCACACCTCAGACACCCTGACTGGTTGCTGTTAACTTAGGCAGAAGAGGGCTGGACTTCCAGGATGGTGCTATGAGTCCTTCCTCAGGACAGGACAGCTCCTGGGAGCCTGGGGAGAACCACGGGGCAGAGCCCACACCTGCCTGCAGCAGGACCAGGTGTGCCTGCAGCTCTCCTTCCCTGCTTGGGGTAAACTTGTTCTCCCCAAGGGAGGCCAAAGGACCGGTGAGACAGGGCTCCAACAGAAACACATTCACCATTACCAGCGCTGCTCGCTGGGGGAAATTAAGATTGAGGAGACAGGTTTCATATGGAGTGCTCCCCATAGCTCTGTGCAAGGGTAGTACACGTTTCATTGACTTTGCTGTCTGGAGTGGAAATGTATAAATAATAGGTCTGTGGGAACCCATTGACCCAAAATGTTGCAAAGTCAGGCCTTGAATTTTTAATGGTTTTTTTTCCCCTTGACTTCTATGAGTGTTATGAAATATCTTTTTGTTTTTTAATCTTTCTCTGCCTCCTAGTCATCCCAGGAGTTCCCAGCGTGTTCTTGGGTCTGCATTCCCATCTCCCCCAGCATTCCCTGCCTTCCCAGGTGGCCCAAATTGTGCTGCTCATTTCTGAAACTGTCAGGGAGGGAATAAAAAAGTGAAAATTACTTTTCAGCCTGCTTATGATCAGGTGTATTCTGAACTACTTGATAATGACAAAGCAAGGCTGCCATCACCCATGCTGTATTTTTGACAGTCAACCAGGGTGCAATGTGAGCCTCTCCAGCCAGTTAATGAAAACTCCTCTTGAAAATCGCTGGGTAGAAAGGATAAGGACATTCACACTCTTCCCCTGATCCAGTGTGGAGCCCTTCCCATGGGAAACAGTCCTCCATGAATTGCTCCAATGTGAGTCCTTCCCACGGACTGCAGTTCTTTATAAGCTGCTCCTGTATGGGTCCCCCAAGGGGTCACAAGTTCTGCCAGCAAACCTGCTCCAGCATGGGCTCCTCTCTCCACAGACCCACAGGTCCTGTCAGGAGCCTGCTCCAGCATGGGCTTCCCATGGGATTACAGCCTCCTTCAGGCATCCACCTGTTTTGGCCTGAGACCCCCCAAAGGCTACAGGTGGATCTCTGCTCCACTGTAGACCTCCATGGGCTGCAGGGGCACAGCTGTCTCACCATGGGCTGCACCATGGGATGCAGGGGAATCTCCGTTCTGGTACCTGGAGCACCTCCTCCCTCTCATTTTTCACTGACCTGGGTGTTTGCAGAGATGTTTCTCACGCACGGTCTCACTTCTTTCTCTCTCTGCTGTTGCTCTTGCACAGTTTTTTCTGCTTCTAACAAATATTATCCCCGAGGCACTACCAGTATTGCTGATGGGCTCAGCCTTGGTCAGCAGCAGGCACCAGTTGGCACTGGTTCTGTCAGGCATGGAGGAAGCTTCCAGAAGCTTCCCGCAGAAGCCACCCCTGTAGTCCCCAACCACCACCAAAACCTGGCCATGCAAACCCGATACAAAGCTGAACTATGAGCTGGGGTGAGGTTTACTGAGGAAGAGCAGTGCCTGGACATAGGTAGGAGGGGAGTGCCACGGGACAGGTGACCCGTGGCCTGGTGGATGCTCGAGCCACTGCTCTGCTCAGGCTGAGGGGGTCCATCACACAGAGCTGGTGCAAGCAGCAGCAGAGATTCCAGAGCACCCAAAACCTGTTGCACTTTAGTTTCCTCACCTTTCCCACCACAGCTGCACCTCACTGCAGCATTTCTCCCCCACAGGCTTGGCATAGCTTTCGCTTATTACGGTGTCATCTTGGCCACTGCTGAGTTGCTGGAGCGAGACCTCGTCTGTGGCTCTGCGGCCCCACCGCTGCAGGACTCCGGCAATGACTCTGAGGAGAGCCACAGCCCCTGCCACTGCCACTTGTTTGGGCCCCCTGCCTACCAGACCATGATCATCAGCACAGTCGGGGAGATCGCATGTAACCTCTTCCCCCATCCCATCCCATCCCATCCCTGCCATTCCCCTCTCACAGCGCTCACTGCAAAGGTTTGAGCTGTGCATGCACTTGGTGACAGGGGCTGACACGAACCGGGCACTGCTGGCAGCTTCTGGGATACAGGCCATGAGAGTGTGGCTCCTGGCTCGGGAGGACACTCAGAGGAGCACACTTCAGGCCCTGATGTTCGGCTGGGTTGTGGCCAGGGGGAGCAAAACCACCCAGGCCTGTGCTGCTCACGCAGCCGTGCCTTTCTTGCATGACTCAGGACAGACATTGGTGTCCTGCCTCAGCACAGCCAGTTTCAGAGAAGCACAGGCATCATCATTTGAAGGGAAGGGTGGAAAAAAAAGCAGCATGGGGGCAAATCACAAGCTTTGGGTACAGGAAGAGAATGATAGGGTTTGTGCATTTTACAGGATGTTTGGTAGGCACTGGGGATGCAGGCAGGATTCTTTGAGTCACGCTGTGTAAGGTCTGTCAAAGCAGACAATCATTGCGGTTAGATCATCAAATGTTTTATGGTTTTCCTTTTTTCTTTCCAGTAAATCCTGTGAACATTCTCAGCATCAATCTCCTCGGAAGACGTCTAAGCCTGTGCATCACCATGGGATGTACAGCTCTATTCTTTCTTCTCCTTAATATCTGCACCTCGAGGTACTCTGGCACAGACTATAGGTCTTGTTTGAGGGTATGCAATGCTGAGGGCAGGACCTCTGGTGTTCTCAGGTCACCATTCCGTCATGTCAGTAATTCTTGTAGGTCTGAGAAAGGCCTCTGACTGGCTCTCCTCTTCCTGGGAAAGCTGTGGCAGGAGATTCTGTGGTGCAGCTCTGTGCAGAGGAGCTCACTTGTATTACTGAGCCCACATGGCTTCCCCTAAGCATGCAACAAGCTGCTTTCTAGCACAGTCCAGAAAATTTAAAAATGCATGAAAAACATGCACCAGAAAGAAGTTATATTTTTCATTCACTTTTCCCCCCCCTTTCTTTCTTTCTGGCATCTCTGCTGATACTGCTCAGTGACATTAACTCTGCTCCACATGGCTCTCTCTCTAGTGCAGGCATGGTTGGCTTTCTCTTCATGCTGCGTGCCTTGGTTTCAGCAAACTTCAACACTATCTACATTTACACAGCAGAGGTGGGTTCTCCTTGAGGTATGTTGAGCTGCTTGGAGGCTCCGAGTACCATTTGTGTATATCCAGGGATATTGCCTGCTAGTTTATGGACTAATTAAGTGTCACCTTCCTTGAACTATGCATCTCTGGCATCTTGGCCACAGTGTTTTCATATGCAAGATAAGAGAAGGAATCAGAAAACCACCTTGGAGATGACAGGAGTAGATGGAAGAGGAATGCCCCACTAAGCCAGCTGTTGCTCAGCTTCTATGAAACAGTATTTTTGAGGATGTTGGGTACCACTATCTTCCAAAACCCACCATCTTTCCCCTATCTAATCCTCACAGTGAGAAAACAGACTGCCACTAAAAGGAGCATTTTCCAGCACTTAAGGGGCTGTATGAAGTAGTATGTGGGGTTATATATATGATTCTTTTCACTTAATGGAAATTGCTGTGTTCTGTCTGCAAAAAGTATTAAACCTTTAGAGAAGTTTTCTTCATACAACTTTGGAGCCATGAATTCTGCGAGTTAAGTATAAATTGTTGGGGTTTTTGTTGCTCTTTTTTTTAAAAAGAATTGTGTGTCGTTAAATGGATTTCCTTGTTTATTGACTAAAGTGATCCAAAGCAAACAGAAGTAGCTCCCTTGCACCTTTAATAGTGCACTGTAATATTTATACTTGCACCTGGCTTTAATACCACAATTTTACTAGTTTTGAATAAGTTGCTGTTGATGTAAAGACCATTGCTGTAACAGCCATACCATAAAACAATTCTACTCACAATTTAATCAATGATCAAAATCTTTCGAGCTAAGGGCCTGGACTCTTCTTGAATTAACTTACTCCATTTGCTTGACCCAGTAAAATCTTTAAACAAAGGCTTATATGAGTATATTTGCTAAAATATGTTGATATTAAGAGTACTTGAAGTTCAGCAAAATTCATATTCAAGTGTTTTACTGGCACAGGTGTTTGGGAGGTGTGAAAAATAAATTACACAAAGCACATTCTTCTAAGCCTGGATATTTCTTACTGGGATCTGTTTTTCTTTTTCCTCCTTCTAAACAAAGGTGCTGTTGATAAAAATGAATAGGCAGAGTTGAATGCTGCAGACAATATCTTTTCTTCCTGCTTTCCAGGGCCCAGCAGTATAAACAGAATTTTTCCTTTAGCACCCAACATAACCTCTGTGATTTTGGTCATAGAGCCAGAAGATAAAGTGATGGTAGTGGTGCTAAACAAAGGGGAATCACATCCAGCTTTGATTTGCCCTAAAACTTCACTTGGGGCAAAAAATGACAGATTTGTAATGGCTCAAATGAGGCCCAAGGGAGCTTTTATTTCTTCTCATATCTTATCCCAATAGCTGCTCTTGATAACACAATGAGTCTCTCTGCTAAAAAAAATTTAAAAAAGAAAAGTACACATATTGTGGATTGGTGCTGTACTAATCTAATTTCTTTCTGGCCTGTTTTAGGTTTATCCCACCACAATGCGAGCCCTGGGCATGGGGGCAAGTGGGTCATTGTGTCGTGTGGGAGCAATGACGGCTCCATTTATATCACAAGTAAGAGCATGCTTGATAAGGTTGGTAAACATTGTGCTGAACACTGCCATCAAATACACAGAGATGTTCCAAAAAAAAAGGAGGATGTAAGCAGTTCTCCCCCCAAATCCATATACAGAGTACTTGGGTGGTCTTTGCCAGATGTAGATTTGAGTAACACTCATCACAGAGTTTGGCTCACTAGTATTTGATACTTTCTGAAAGCTCTTAAGGTTCACAAGATACTGTTTTTTCTGTTGTGGAGTTTCTCAGGCATTTTTTACCCTTTGTCCACTCTTAATTAAGTGGCAGCCTCCCCACACCAGCGAGCTCCTATGCGATGTTCTTTGGCCTGCAGGTTCTTATGAGTGCTTCTTTCGTGGGGGCCCTGTGTCTCTTCTCCTCTGTGTGCATCGTCTGTGCCATCTCTGCAGTCACACTGCCCATCGAGACCAAGGGCAGGGCCCTGCAGGTGGGTAACGCCACTCCAGGAGCTCCTGTGGATCTAAATGCTCTTAGGGACTGGGAGGTGATGATGCAGCCAGAGTCCAAACCCAAGTCTCCTGATAGGCACTCACAGGAACGTGCTGCTGCAGCAGCTTCAAGCACTGCTATCCCAGTCACCCAAAGCTTGTTTTCTTGTGAAAGAACAAGCCAGGCTGCCAGGCCCAGCCACCTCCTGTAAGTATGTGAGCTTTAGCTTGTGCAAGACCCTCTTTACAGCTATCTCCAATCCTGACTTGAAGTTGCAGCTTCCCAGGTACATGCTCTGCTCTGCCTGTGCTGCAAGGAGAAAGGACAGCAGATGCACAGAGCACCTAAACTAACAAAGCAATTTCTTAATCAAATTCAAGGCAAGAGCCCCACCATCATCAGTCCATCAGCTAAGGCCCTGTGGTCAGTGCTTTCTCTAAAGCAATCAGTCAAAACACTGAGGCCAAAGATTAAGGGGGAAAGTTTAAATTTAGCAGTCTCACATGTGCAAGTCACACTAGTTTATTTAGAGGAGGTGTGGTGAGCAGTCCTGTGATTCCAAGAAATTCATCTGTACCAGCATGGAGATTTTCATGGCATGCAGTAGCTTGGTCACACCACGTTGTGTCACTCTGCAGTCTGACCTGTACAGACCACAGGTTAAGAATAATCCATATTCTTTAGCAGCCTGGAGCATGGCAGATGTTTGATCAAACTAGTTTATGAGGGCTTCTGAACCAGACTTCAAAAAACCCATCCCTACAAACACAGGGATTGCCTGTCAGAAGCGAGACCTTTTGGACATATCCAAAGACGTTATTTTCCACTGTATCCATTCCTGTTGGGTTTTATGTGCATTTTATTAATTTTACGTATTATTTTTTCTTTCCCCCTTTTTAGCAAGTAAAATGAGAGCGAATGTTTGATGTTGGATTGGGTAGGAAAGAAAAATAAACCCCTGGAATCTGTCACTTCCTGTGAGCTGCATTTGATGTTGATTGCTTCTCCATATTGTTTCCATTATAAAAAAATGCAACTGAACCGTGTAACAGCTATGATTTTTGTAGACAAATGGTAAATTTCTGCAGGACCTTTCCTTTCTTGTGATTCAATAAACAGATGTTTTCTACCCTTCCTGTGAAGTGAGACAAAGACTCTTTACTTCAAGTGCTACCAGTAGTGACACTGCATACATAAAATTAAAAAAAAAAAAAAGGAAAATCATTGGGTGCATTGAGGTAAAGGGGAAAAAATACACAACATAGATACAGTCTTTGCCATAGTAGCTTGAAAGGATATAGCACTTTCCTCAGCTTTTTGTGCAAATACCATCTGCATGGAAGTAGTAAAATTAGAATCTCAAACTGCACTGCAGTGATGATTTCTGATCATTGTTAGGGTGATATTCAAGACCACAAAATGAAAGATGAGTCAGATTTTTTCCAGTGGATTATTTAAAGAGAGAGATTTCCAAGCAGTTTACAGCACACAGGTAAGTAACTGGATGCAGAGTACATCCACTCTTCTCTCCTCAGTATTTTCCACTGGGAGAACAACTTGAGTGTGAAGTTGGATCTTTGAGACTTCAAATGTTGCCGTGGCAGCACTTCTTTATTTTTTTAACTCTCTGCTACTGTAGTATGTACTGATCACACTTATGTTGCTAGAATGGTCTCCCTCACCATTTTGTTCTGCTCCTTAACTTCTCTTTACTGTTTTCTGGTATTCTGGGATGGTATCATTTACAAGCAATTTTCTTAAGGTAGTAAAAACTTCCCATAAAAAAACAGACCAAACCAAACAACAATGACAACAGCAATATAAAACAAACAAACAAGACTCTGGGCAGCCTAAAAATCCACTACATGATCAGAAGTTATGTCGGAGGCCTGCTGCAAACACAACTGAGTATTTTTTGGGAGTGCCCACTATATTTTAGTGTGCAGTGCCACCCTATGACAAAGACAGGTAAGCAGGCAAAACCAGGCCTTTTTCTCATTACACATGTACACAGCAGAGAGGCACAGAGTCTCTTCAATGCTCTGTGCACAGCACCACACCAGGGCTACACAGCTAGTCAAAAGCAGGAGAGAACTTGCAGGAAACAGTCAACATGTCAAAGCAGGGACACACAGAGGAGCAGGAATCAAAGACAAAACTGATCCTTAGATCAGTCACCTCAAGAAACATCAGCCTAAGTCTTTGAAGGAGACTGGATTGTTCAGTGAAACACAAGAATTTTTTGGACTGGAATCAAAGCAAGGTCTAATCTACAAATGAGCTGTTGTTTGAGACATTATAAGCTGACACTTCAGAAAATGGAAGTGACTTGCTATTCCTATTGCTAAGCCAGGTGCTTCCTTGCTCCTTTTCCAAGTTGGAATTTGTGGCTCCTATTTTTCAGGGCAAATACTGTTCTGTGTTCTCCTAAAGGTGAGACCAGGCAGAGTCGCAGTGGGAACCTCAGCTGCCTGCCCCTTTTGTTCACAGTAAGGCTTTATTGATTGGGTAGAAATATTTGCTGGTGTTAGTGTACTTACTTCAAGATGCAAATCAGATCAGAGGCCAGGAATAACTGGCATCACTTCTGGAAGTTCCTCAGAAAGCTGCGGCCAGGCGTGGGCAGTTTTCTAACCCTTCTGCACAATCTCTCTGCTTGTAAGTGTGAACTAGAAATAAAAAGTGAGTTCCCGGTGAAACCTGAGAATAAGATTTACCCAGTCCCCCAAACAGGAAGTGCAACAACTCCAGAGCACGGGGAGTCTGGATGTGCTTCCTTAGTTTGGACTGGAAAGTGAAAGGAAACACAGTTTAACCCTAAGCTGAGCATGCCTTCTCTTTTCTGTCACATGGGGAGACTGATAAGAAGCGTAAATGATGTAGGGCATAGGAAAAATTCATTTTTATTTTGTATCCATTTCTAAGTCCCGATGAATTTCAGGAAGTGGGGAATACCTTGCCCTGTGTCAGTGGGAAGCCATTCCCCCTTGTCCTGGCACTCCAAGGTGACAGGTACTATAAAAGGAAGGTATCAGAGGTGGGGACCAGGAATCTTTCCTCTTCTCTTGTCCCCGCTAAATGGGACTTTAATCACAATAACTTGGGATATTTCCTCTTGTATGACCTTGGTGAGGGCATGTAGCAGTATCTGCTGTATTTATGGATACTTTATTCCCTGTTCATTCCTTTCCTTCTCTTTAGCTTTCCATGGACTGTGGGGGCAGTGAGAGAAAAGCCACATCCACGGACACCGAGGGGACCTTCCCTCCAGAGCAGCTCCTGGCCATGGCCGAAAGGTCTGTGAGTGGAAGACAGGAATAGCTGGACTCACAACTCAGCTGGAAAAGGTTTCCCACAGGTCCTGGAGGTTGATTTGGCAGGTGTTCCCTTTGGAAAGCTCTGGCCTTGCTGTTCCTCTCCCATGTCTGCCACTCTCTCCCCACAGCTCTCATGTCATTGTCACTCTGCATGAGGCAATTTCCCTTTCTTTTGCTACTGGAAGGGACTGGGAGCTTCCCCAATGGCTGGAGACAGGACTGGCTGGATGCTGTCAGCTCTTTCTGAAGGGAATTTGATCTAATCCTGCTGGCTTCTGCTGCAGCAAGGACTGCTCCCACATTCCCTGTTGCCAGGAAATACGTGGCAGCCAAGCAAAAGAGATGAAGTGAGATGATGTTTGCAGCAGGCACGGGTGTGTCTGTGATGGCTGTGTACAGAGTGTCCCTGAAATCACAGAATCCTTCAGGCTGGAGGAGCCGTCTGAGATCACAGTGCCCAACTGTTCCCTGGTGCTGCCAAGGCCACCACTGTCCCATGTCACCACGCGCCACATTCCCATGACTTTAAATTTGCAAATTTCACAGGAGTTCTCCCAGAAAAAAAGCTGTCAGCAACTAGGACTCTGGAGGCCCTTGGAGCCCCAAATGCCACCTCTGAGCTGACCCCAACACACTGGGAGAATGAGATCTTTTTCTTCTTTTTTGGAAAACAGCCACCATTCGTGCCCAGTCCCATATGGCCTTATCCCAACAGTACACAAAAGCATGGATGGGTGGCTGCATTTGGATACATGCAGGCAGTTTCAGGCCACTTTAGAAAGATTAAATTTCTGCTTTTCAGAAATTCCATCAGAGATAATGAACTTTTTACAAATCTCTTTAATGGTACATTAGAACCCGAGTAAGACATTAGAATCTAACCCTTTTTTCCATTTCTCACGCCCCAAATTCCAACAGGACAAACACGTCCCTCTCCTTGGAAGGCAATGTCTCCTACCTCGACCTGTGCCTTCTCCAGCTTTTGGGGGATGCTGTCTCCATGCTCTCACACCTCCTCATCTCTCCCTCCTTGGCATGCTTGGCTTCCTCACCCTGTGGAGCAAACACAGGGACAGTCACCAGCCTGCTCATCCCAAACCTGGGCAGCAGGGACAGTCTGGTGGTGTGACCCTCTGGATGGTCACCCCTATGCTGGGCACAATCCCTGCTCCACAGTCCATTCCTGGATTGACATCTCCTTTTAATGGGATGTTGAACCACAAACATGGTTTGGGACATCAGAGACTACCCTGAGGCACTGGGCAAAACTCCTGTTCCCACACCCTCTGCCTCCCAAAGCCCTGCTGGGGCTGGACAGAGCAAAAAAATCTTCTAAGTTTCTACTAAAAGTTTTCCCCTTGTGCCCATAAACCCAGAGAAATCATGGCTGCGCCATCCCTGGAAATGTCCAAGACCAGGCTGGATGGGGCTGGGAGCACCCTGGGCTAGTGGATGGAATGGCAGGGGATGAAATAAGGTGATCCCAAACCATTCCACGATTCCAGGATTATTCCATGATCTCTCCCTGCATTTATTTTTCACCGTTTCCTTTCAAATTTGAATTCCCAAATTTAAATTATTTATAAAGGAATAATTTAAAATTATTCCAGGAATATAAAGAGGGGCATCAAACATACAGGAATCATTCCTACGCCCATCAAATCATTATTAACTGGAAGCCTAGTCCCTCATCTCTGTCTTTGTTTTCCTTTCCTGGAAAACCTTATGATCCCACAGTTTCTTCTGAGAGATCTACTGGGATTGCTGGAAGGTTTGCTCTGTCAGAGAGCCAGGAGGGTTAACAACAATTGTTCATCTGTATCCTTATTATTTAACCAGCTTTCCTCCAAAATGGTGTTGTGGGAGGAATTTGGAATTACTAGAAATGGATCAGGTTCACCTTTTTTCCTCATTCTTTTCCAACTACTTCCAAATTCTTGGCATTACCCTCAAACGAGCCGTAGAAAACTACTGTGAAAATATCAGAGGAATATCTTGAAAAGAGAGATCAACATCCAACAGCAGCCAAAATAATCTCATTGCTATTCTTACCTTGTCTCCAGATGTTGCTGCCAGAGGGTCCCAACAGCCACTGCCATTCCATAAAGGTGAGGAGGCAGTTTTGGATGTGTTCTTTGCCATGGGATGGGATAACAGAGTCCAGAGGGGCGTTGTAGTCCTTTCCAAGCCAAGACACCCCATGATTCCATATGATCAGCACCTACCTCAATTCCATTCCAGAAATCCCAATCCCATTCCTCCCATTAGCCCAAAATTCCCCCCCTCCTCTTTTTGCTCCACATCAGGGATGTGTTGCCAAGTGCCACAGGCATGGAGTTTAAGGTGGATTTGAGCCACTTCTCAGCTTGCAGTACCTTCCCAAGCGATGTCCTCTGGGCTGCCTGTCCCATACTTCACTGGGAAGCAGTGGCTCCTCTCCCTAAACAGCCAGTTGCTGTGCCCTGCCCGAAAACCACCAGAGGACACAAGTGGTTGATCCACTGTCTTGTCTGTTTTCCATACTCCAGCCCTTCAATGACACCAGAGTCAGGCAATCAGGGTAAATCCCAGGTTATAGGTACTGGCACAAAGCAGCTGTTGCACTTCAAGTGGCAATTTTGGTGGCTCCTCTCCCCTTAGTTGGGAGTTCAGTGATGCCAAGAGCCTGGCAGTGATCATGCATTTAACCCTTCCTATGGATTAATCCCCAGCATTAACTACCAATTGCTGCTGGAGCATCCCTCCAGGGAAAGAATTGTGCCCAGTTTCCCAGGGTGGGTGGGAAGCTGCTACTGACAGGCCCCATCTCAGGAGAACTTCAGTATTGATGCAAACTTCTAAAACAGGGACTTATTTCCAAGTCTAAGGCAGCTGAAATCCTATGGCTCACCAGGATTCATAATAAAGTGTTGCAAAATGTGTCTGTGTGTAGGAATCTTCCCTTAACCCAATTTCAGGGAAGAGTTGCCTGAGATTTCAGATTTCAGTTAAAGTTTAAACCAGCTTGTAACATATCAGGCAGAAAAAGATATTTCATCTCTCCTTTCCCCCAGCTGAACAGCCCAGACCCGAGATTTCGGCTTGTGTGGGGCTCCAAGGGCATCCAGAGTCCCAGCTGCTGACAGCTTTGGTCTGGGAGAAATCCTGCAACATTCACAATTTTAGTGGGCTGGGTTGGCTGGTTCTCAGAACATCACAGCAGTGGTAGCAGCTCTGTCTTACCGTTCCTGAGCCAAACTCTTCAGATAAATGCAAAGATTAAAGACTATGTTGCCACTACTTAGGCAGGCCCCACTTTGCACAAATTACTGTGCAGTTAGGATTAAAAGAATTGTAACAAGGCTTCAGGAAAAATGCTCGAACACCTCATTCACTCTTTTCCTACTAACAGCAAAGTCAAAGCTGGTGCTCCAAAGCAATTTAACAGCACTAAAAAATGTAGTATGCAGAGGTATTTTACCACCCACAATACTTCTTGCTCCCTGGATGCATTAGCAGTGATCACAACCCAGAGTTAACTGCAGCTCTCACAGAAATACATACAGCAGCCTGGAGGGTGCAACTACCTCCTGCTCCTGGCAGGCTTGGGAAACTACTCATGGGAAGTTGGATGGTTTGGGTTTTTTTTAAGAGGAAGAGATATTCTGTCTTTTTAGGAAAAGGGACCATCTGAAAAGAAACAAATTCCTCTAAATTCAAAGGACCGAAGCATTGAGTAAGGTTACGGACAATTGTTCACTGATACCAAGCTCTCTCCCCCAAACAAACAATGCTGGAAAACTGGCAACAATAGATCAGGAGGAAGGCTGAGGTACTGAACAGCTTTTTTACCTGTCTTCAATGACAGCCTCTCTTCCCACAGTTCTCAAGTGGATGGACAGCAGGATAGGAATTGGGAAAGCAAAGAGTTTTTACCCTGAAGAAGTACAAATCAGGTTTGCTTGACTCAGAGTGCCACACCTCTAGAAACAGAAAGAGAAGAAGGCAGTGGTTATTGGTGAGCTGGTTGGAATGACTTCCTAAGTCCCACACACAGGAGAGTATTTCCCATGGCTGCAACACTCTGGTGCAATGCTTTCTAGAAACATGGAGGTTTCCATCACTCTTCCCAGCAAAATCTGGTATTCCAACAAAATGCCAAATCTGCTTTTCCAGTACAATTCATTATACCCTTGGAGCTCTTGGGAAGCCAGTGCAAGGGAAACGCACCAGCCCTATGACTGGAAAACACAGTATTTCATATTCTCTTGCATTGCTAAGAAACAGTCATGGATTTTGTTGTGTTCTCCAGGGATTGCTTCTCCAATGTTTAACATGGCAGTCCATAACTTCTGGGCTCATCATCTGATGGATGATGTGCTTGGAAAGAAATGAACCTGAAAGCTTTGTATAGAACTTCAGCATTTTTCACCACATGTCACCTCACAGACACCGCTGCATCTTAAAATCCTTTGTATTCCTTTTTCTGCAGAAAGTTTCCAAAGGATTCAACTTTCTGAAGCCACAACAGGCACTGCAAAATAACCAGTGTTTAAGGGGCCCTCTGCATTGCAGTTCCATTTCATACTTGACCAGGAAAAAAGCCAACAAATTTGTTATCACTTCTTATGAATATCCACGTTATATTCTTCTGACTCATTAGCCTACTGGCAGCACTTCGCTGCAAACACTTCAGATCAGAACAAAGATGTTTAGTTTTTATCTTGGCAAGGGGATGATTGAACTGTCCCCCCCACAAACCTCTGCAGAAATTTAAAAAATACCTCAGAGAAACAAGTATTGCAATGGTGAAAATTATGCCAGTCCCAAACAGTTGTGTAGCCTGGATGGGATGTTCCTACTTTATACACAGGATTTCCTGTGATCTACGGAGGCAGGGCTATTGTCCTGTGGAAAACTGCACTTTGGTGAGGAGAGGTGGAGACTACTAAGTGCTATATTAGAATCACCATATAAAATATTACCAAAGGTATTTTAGGTTACATCCCCAAAACTGCTTTCAATAGTGGGGTGAACCTGCAAGACAGAGGATTTCATCTTAGCACAATACACGAGATACTTCTGAGTCTCTCAGAAGAAAAGCTGTGAAACATTTAGTCTGCCACAGATGAAAAACTTCCAAGAAGATGGAAGAAAGACAAAATGCTCTCCTGACGGTGAAAGAGATGGTTAAAGATGGCTTTTCTCAGTGTCAGTCTAAAAAGTGTACTAAATCTAAAGCAGGACTGTTCCAAATTATTCCCCCATAGTCCAGGAGAGAGAGAGAAACCCAATGCATTGAGGTGTCAGTAGTCAAAAAGATAGCAAAATTTAACTCTAGTCCAGGACACCTTCCATTATTTCACCAGCTGTTTTAAGAGAACATCTTTTATTACTCATGCTTTTTATGGGGGTCCTTTTTTTTTTTTTAGAAGCCTTGTTGAGAGCATGTTTGCTTTCAAGTTGCTAAAGGCTGTTTTTGAAATGGCTGCTCTAAATTGTCTAAGGCAGAACAGAATATAGCTTCCTTCTGTCTGAGGGGTGAGCAGGTTTAAGAGGCTCATATTTCTCTTAATGCAGCTGGACAGGCTTTCTTTCAGCAGAAGCAGACTTTTAAAAGTGTTTGCTACTATATCATCTCATTTTATACTCAGAGATCGCTTCTCAGAAAATATAAAGCAGTAGGCAATCTAGAAGGAAAAGGCTAAAACTCCGGGTTGCAAAAGCGTTTAACACCAATAGCAGATATTTGTGAGGTTTCCCTTTGGCATGCTTAACTGAAAGGGTGGGAAGCAATGGGTATAAACAGAGGAAATTCCAATGAAACACAAGAAAAAGCTTTTTTACCACAATAGTGGCCAGACACTGGAACAGGATGCCCAGAGCTGTGGAGTCTCCATCCTTGGAGATATTCAAAACCTCACTAGAAACAGCCCTTTACAATCTTCTTCAGGTGACCCTGCCCTGAGCAGGGGTTGGACTGGAGACTCCAGAGGGGCCTTCACACCTTGGTGGTCTTGCAGTGCCAGGGTGATAATGGTCAGCCTGGCCCCATGGCAGACAGATGTCCCAGACTCACTTTCAGAGAATTTGCTAAGGCACTGATGGACATCAGGCTTTTCAGAACATTCCCATGACAGATGCTACACTGTTGGAGATGGAATGGAAATTCCTTTTTACCCCCTGCACACAGGCTTGGAGACAAAGAGGAATGCAGGGACTTACTTAAAACCTTTGGAGAAGCTGAGATACATNTGGAGAAGCTGAGATACATAAAGCCACGCCAGCACGAAACAAGGATGTAGTTTAAGCTTTAAGCAAATAGAAAAATGCCTTAAAGTGCCTTAAGCACGTAAGAAGCTGTGTTAGTTAGTAAAACCCTTTGGTCCAGTTAAAAGTTCAGTAGCACAGCTCTTCATAATATTAACGACGCTTTAGACATAATATAAACATAGCACAGTGTTGTTAGATAGAGAGAACACGATAAACGACATGCATAGGTTTTGCGTAAGAAGTGCGCACATCTGCTTTAAGCTAGGACAGGTGCAAAAAGGATTACTGTAGAATCGTGTTTGTAGTTGATTGGATAATTAATGAGTATAATGTATTGTATTGGGACTGCTGTTAGGATGCTGAAGCTGTTAGCTGCTGCAAGAAATGCTAGGAGATGCTGAAGAAAAGGATGCCGAAACTGAAGATCCTGCTTTTACTAGATGCTGCTTTTGCTTCTGCTTGGGATACTGAAGGCCTTAGCATAATGGCATAGACTCTAATTTATCACCCTTGTGAGACTGATGGCGCTTTTGCAATAACTTTACAACAAGCAAAGACTCTCTCGTCTCTCCAACCTGACCACCCATTTACAACCTCGGCACTACACAAGGGTTGAAAGCAAAGTTAGCCCCCAAACAGCATATTGTGTACCACCTTGTGCAGATCTGTGATGCAGCTGTTTAATTCTACCTTCAAGATGAGTCAAAGCTGGAAGTTGAGATGAATTCTAGATTAGGATGTCTCTGAAGACCAAAAGAAAGCTATGAATGCTTTATGATCTTGCTCTGTTGGCCAGTAGAGGGAGAAAAGAGAGAGAAAACAGAAAGTCATTCTTGCTTGTCTGAGGCTGAATAGCAATTCTCTATCATATAGGCACCAGGACTTCACAGCCCTGAGGCCAAACTTCTTCTGTCAGAGCTACTGTAACAGATAAAACCAGATGATATTTAGTTATTCTTTTAGATATTGTAACCACACTGTACATCCCGCTATGTAGCTAATGTCAAAGACTGAATCCAGCTGTAATCTGTCCTGGCAGCTGACTTATCACTCCAGAAAACTGGACTCAGCACAGTTTTTCATACACCTACATTTGTTGCAAAAACATTTTACCCCCTAACAAGACTGTAAAATGATCAAATGTGCCCCAGCCATTCACAAGGATTTCCCCTGACACAAAGAGAGAGAAAGCACTCTCAGGTGTTTACTTCCAGCAACTATCCCTGGACTGCAAGGGGACAGGGGAGAAGATCAGCCCCTAACTCCAAATTTTGATTGCTTTCAATATTTGATGGCAGAGGGAAAGAGTCCTGTTCTGAAGCCCAACCAGTTGGCAAAGTGAGGACCTCTTAAGTGGTTTGCTCATGTGAAATAGTGGTACAAATTACCCTCACAAAAGCTACATTTGCAGGGCCTGCTCCAGCATAATGCATCACTTCTAACAGAGTTGAACCTGCCTGCTGCTTTTTTATATAGCAGCGGATTATAAATGTTTCATTTCTTGATGAAAGAATAAATTGAAAGTTATTGATGGACAAATAAAGGAAAATAAGCTATAGTTCAATTTAAAATTAGATCGTCCTTGTCTGTGTCCAGTTTCAAACACAGTTATCCACTTGGCTCTGGCCTGAGTAAGCCCCAAGGTGAACAGGATCCAGGTTGCACTGCTGCTCCAAAGCTGTTGTGTTGTGAAACTGCACAAGCTGTGCCAGACATTTCCAATAGTCCCTCTGCCACTCCAGAACTCCATCTTGGTAGTTTTAATAGAGTTCTGCTCTCAAAACAGTATTTCCAGAAGTGCACAAATGGTGTTGGGTCCCAAGTGCAATTTTCAGAGCTGAATGTATGGCACATAAAAGCCACTCAATCAGCCCTCAGTGACACGGAGTCTTCTACATATAACTGCCTCAGGAACGGCCTTTTGGAAAAATTTTGCTAAGGCTTGAGCCTGGCTTTTGATTGAGATGCCTGTGAAACCTCTGTCTGAGGTCTGTAACTTGCCACGCACACTTAGTTACTTCTACATAACCTTTTCTAGAGCTGAAAAACGTACACCTTCTGCAAGTCTTTCAGTAGAAGAATGGGAAAGAAAAACGTGATAGAGATTCTCTCTCCTTATTTTGTTATTTTAATGTGTCAGATTCCCCTCTGCTGAATTTCACGGCAAATGAAGAAACATGTTATGCACAGTTGAAAACTGCAGCACAATCAAGGATGGAGGGTATTCTTCTGAAAGATTAATACAAACCTTAAAGGAACACCAAGACCTGTCCACGTGGTGGCAGCAGAGGAAGAGAAAACGAGGAAACAGCTACGGGAAATGCGAACCTGAGCTGAAGCATTTCTTATTTAAGGGCACACCTCGAAGCATGCACCTTCAAAATTAGGGCTGGGATCCAAGGTGCGAGCATCTGCGACTGCCCAAACCCAGCCGGAAGACTGAGGTCTAAACACCACTGCAACAAACAAGCACATCTTCACCTGGCACTACCTAGGAGTGAAGCTGCCCTAAAGAGGGAAAGCCGATGTCTAAGTTTGCAGAACACCATGCCACCAGTCATAAAAGCACATTTACTGAGAGGGTGTAAACCTGCAGCTCACTTGCCTTTGGTCAAGTGGGATGGAAGAGCTGATGGGAAAATAAGAATGTGCAAGGACCCGCTTGGCTTCACAGCCTCACGTGGAGGCCACAAGACAAGGGTGGTCCAGGTTGAACCTAAACTGTCCAGCATCCTCCACACAACAAGCTGGCACAGCAGCTATTCCCCAGCTCCTCACCATATGCATGCACACACTCATCTCTCTCCCAGGAAAATTCTTTCAGCTGTCACTGGTCAGGAATGAACAAAAATGAGCTTAGCAGAAACGGAGGTGGTACAAGAAAAACCCTCAAGCAAGTAAATCATGGTTTTCTAGTCTGAGAAATATGTGGTATAACTGAGTCTGTTGTATCTTTTAAAAAGCTATCATCTCTGCTTTCCCTCTTGCAAGCTGGGTGAGTGCACTCTTCCTTCTGTCTCATCACTCAGAAGGGCTCCCATAGACAAACCAGGCCTCCAGCAGTCCCCAGATTTCTAACTGGTAGTGGGCCAGGTGGATATTTCCAGCCAGGTCATCTGTGACCATATCTCCCCCAGGGAGTTACAAGGGAGGAGCAGGATACAGCATATATATTTTTGCTAACTTTCATGGTTTTACCTTGGAGGAAAATAATGTACTGAATTCCACCTGAGCTAGAGATGGGAGTGAGAGAGTAAGGAGCTCCTCAGGCTTTTCACAGGAGCTGTACTTCCTGAGCAACTGCTGGGAGAGGAGAGGGACATTTACAAAGGAATTCGGGCCAGGAGCCTGCCATTATAATTTGCTGTAGTGAGCAGACACCTACCCATAACACACTGAGTTTCAGACCCAAATTCAAAGTGCTTAAATCTGGCACAATTCCACCTGGCTGGTCAAAGGTAGCAGCAATGACCCATCACCCTTGTACATAAATGGGAGTGATACAGGGTGATTGCATTTCTGCAGCATGCCTTAGACAAGAAAGTGAAAAGATCTGGATCTTAAATCTATCTGTGCTTTGGAAGCACCTGGGGGAAGCACAACAAGGCTGGACATAGCTTAGGACAGAATAAGTCAATTAACATCCATATCACTAAGTGCTTTGAATTTTAAAAGGAAGTTTGAATGGAAGAGAAGCCTGTTCCTCCCAGTTCTGCTGAAGCCCCAGGTGATTTCTAACTTATATAATCACCCTTTTCAATAGACTGGATGTAAGTTAGTATTTACTAAGCCAGAAACCACTATTGTCTCCAAAACTGCACACTGGAATTATTTATGCTACCCTTGACATGCATGAATTTCAGGACTTGCTAGTCAGCAATAGATTTTTGCTGGGTTTCTTACAGAAATATGGCATTTAATAGGCCCATTCAGGACCAGCAGCCAAGCAACTGTGGGTTCCTCTCGAGCAGGCAGGCCCAGCTAATTTCAAAATGCATTGCTCTGTGCAGGAAGCATAGCACTTCCCAGATCACAGAAATGGTTTACTGGCCCAAGTCTCATATAAAATAGTCTCTTGGTGAGAAGCTGAACAGTTTTAAAAGGTGTCAGAGAAACCATTAGGTGATAAAAATTCACAGAGCAATTTTACCAGAGAAAAAGCATAAATAAAAAGGGTATCTTTTCTCTCCCAGACTTTCTCATGAGTCAGCTGCATTCAAAGAGATGTGCCACAGCTAGAAAAGAGCTAAAGGCAATTAAAAAGTTTGGCTGCCTGTGTCAAACCTTCAGCTTGTACTCATGCACTTTAATCAGAAAAGCAGCAATTACATAAAAAGTGCCAACAAATTAAGGGAGTGCAGCCAGCATAGATCAAACCCTGTACGGGTCTTGAGAAGGAAATAGCAACTGATCCTTGTTGGTGTGTGAGTGCATTCATTCTGCATCCAAAAAAAACCCCACACATACAAAGAACTGGCTCTTGCAAGGAAATGTAGATGCTAAATCACAGCTTCCAGCCAGCACAGGCTATTCTGCTTCAAGGATATACTGATCTGCCTTTGAGTTTGTAAGGTTTCAGTTATGCCAATGTTACAGATTCTTCTTGGAGGCCTCTCAGTCCACATACAAATGTGACAGGCTACTTAGAGCATGAAAAGGAAGAAATCTGAGCTCCAGCATTAAGTACAAGCTATTCTGGGGAAAAACGTAATCAAAATTTCACGTCACTCATCTTAATCCAGCACTAGCTAAAATTTTAAAAAGCCTTCCTTATAAAACCAGTAGCTTGTAGTTTCTTGCTAAGCTACTTTCAAGCAAAGAGAAAAAAAATCTACAAAGAGAGAAAAATTAAATCAGGAGAACATCTCCATTGCAATTAAGCAGAATATCCCTCTTTGATAGGGCCACCAACTTTGTGCAGTAACTGCAAATAGAAGAACATGGCAGCATCAGGGTGGCTACTTGAGAAATTGTGATGAGAAGTCTATTTGGGATTTCATAGTCCCGTTTCTTGTGCCATAAAAAAGTCACATGCATCATTCAAGCAAATCTAACTATGGCCAGGCAGAAGCCCTTCTTCTCTCTCACAGCTTCAGTATACAACCTCCAGAGCCCATGGACCCAGAAAGCTAGGTGAGCTTGAACTGCCCCTTGGGCTGGTGGAGGATTTGGTGGTCAGGAGAACCTTCTCCTGATTTTGAATTCCTGTGTTGACACTACAGTCACATGGCATACAAGAGTTACAGCTAGTGCAATAAATACTTGCTGTGCCCTCTTGAAGCCAAGAAACATCAGTGCTGTAGGGCTTGTGCATGAGGTATTTCTGGAGGGTTGAATTAGGAATAACATTTGCAGTGTGGTAAAGGTGCTGTCCTGCAGTGAAGAGCTCTTCTGGGAAAAAAAAAAAAAAAAAAAA
>WEKY01002707.1:126257-243780 GCA_013390045.1 Picathartes gymnocephalus
AAAAAAAAAAAAAAGGCAGCAATGCTGTGTAGATTAATTTATGATTTACCCTTGCTTCAAACAAGTCTAGAACTAGAGAAAAGAGCTCATTAGAGTCCACACTTATGGGAATTACTTGTCACGCTTAAATTATGCAACTCTCCTTTCCCCCAACAGCTATGCCTCCTTCCTCACAGTATTGCAGTGACTCTTCCTTCGAAAGATGGAAATAATTCTTGGTTCTGCTGTTCCCTTTCCCTCAGGGATATATTTAGAATATAAGAGCCAGATTCACTTGTAGAAAGGTGGAGAGGGAAAACTCCTCTGCACAAAGTGCTGCACCTCACCCTGGATCATGTGTGATTCTTCTCTTACCAAATGCCTTTGTATCAAACAGCTGGTCCAAAAGGAGACCATGCAACAGATTTTCAGGGACAAAATAAACAGCAGATACCCTACACGCATCCCAATTCTTGCTCTGCACTGGAAGTCCAAATTATTTTACATTATGACCCTTTCCTTAGCAGGCCAGTAGTTACAGTCCTTGTACCTGGCTGCCCATTTCTAGGTCAGAAAAGAAAAAATGTTCAGAGGGGTATTAATTGCTGTCCTTCAGCTTTGCCAGAAGCTTTCCTAAACCTCTTCCTCCAGTGAAATGTAAGGTATAAAGTCCCTTGTGGAAGCCTGGGGTTTCTGTTACCTCCATAAGCATGACTGAGAGCCTGGTTTCACCCTGCAGCTCTGTCCATCTCCAAAGGCATGGGGAGAACCATATCTAGGGTGAGGCTGTCACTTCACTGGGCAGCACACCCTCTTTCCAGATGTCAGAGCTGGCAACAGGCACATCAGGAGCCCTAAGAACAGGTTTCCTTCTGCCTAGCTCCTTGCCACCCGGAACAGGCATGGTAACCCATCCTGCCGCCACTTCTTGGAAGGTTTCAGTCAGGATGTTATTCCCCTAATGCCACACACATTTTCACAACAGGAAGCCTCCCTGGTCTGTGATACAGCACTAAATTACAAACACTAAGCTGCTCTATTTGCACAGCTGAAGACACATTGGGGAAATCACATCTTTAAGCCAAAACCCGAACGCATTTGTTGTCCTGATGGCAGAGCAGTTTTTTAAAGTAGGTTATAACACAAGTCAGTCATCAGCAACAGCAGCCTGACAAAACACTGCAATTTACAGCTCTGCTAGTTCAGGGGGACTATTATTTTTGTAAGGATAGACTGATGTTTTCTGAATTGTGCTAGAATATGAAGTTTTCTTTCCAAAAGCAGCAAGAGATGGGGATAGGAGAAAGAAGGGTTTCTTTTAAGCAACACAGACACTCGTATTTGGTACGTCTAATAAATCAAAAGTTACCCACATGATCTTTTAACTATTGCACCAGAACGACCCGGTGTGAGTTCTTCAGCCATCTAGCAGTGAATGGTTGCCAGGTTCACTTGGTTACATGACATCACATTGCTCCATCACATATACTCCTATGTTTATATTTCAGTATTAAAGTGGACTATGATAAGCAGCACAGAGATGGAAAGGAGCTTGCTATCTTCTGTTTAAAGAATGGATATGTATGTAGTGCACAGTAGTGCTGAAACCAGAGGAGATGGATGCAGACAGAGGCTTCCTGGCTTGTAATTCACTGATACATGCTGATAAGGCTGAGCATTAAAATCCTTCTTCACAAAAACACTTCACTTCCAAGTCTAGTTTTTAGCTACCAGTTCACAGGAAACTTTATGTCAGACACCACCCTTCCCTCCCCTAAGAAGGTAAATCTAAACTCTTCCACTTGAAACAGAGAAAAAACCAACCTTTTGGCAACTGGAATCATGTCAGTATGGCCTCCCTAATGAGAGGCAAGACTGAGCTTGGCATAGATAAATCTCTCTGAAATCTGAAGGCATATTTACAATGGATAAGCCAGCACACCAAGTTCCAGATCACTTCCTTTCCAGCAAGATAACACTGCAGTCAGAGCAGTCCATCTTAGCTCCTCGTGCTCCTGCAGCAGCCGCTTTCCTCTAGTAAATCACGTTATCCCAGAGGAACAGGGCTATCAATTCTATTTTGACAGATGAGCACCACTTGTGTACAGCTCTTGACAGTAGCCATGGCCCCAGATGCTGAAGGATAATATTTCCCCAGCACCTTTCAGGAACTGAATAGATATCAACAGTACAGCACCACAAGGGTACACACAACAACCTCTTCATTGAGGAAAAATACACAAAAGCCCCAGACTGCAATACTGGCCAGCTTGTTTTGCCTGTCAAACACACAGATGTGTGGCCACCAGGAGTCTCCCTGAAAAAGGAAAAGGCCAGAGTTTGGTACAGGGGCTGGTCAGACAGGACAGAGACCAGCTCAGAGTCTGCTGCACTCAAACATGTGCATCCCACATCTCCTGGCTCTAGAGGGTCAGGGAATCTCTCAAATGATGGGGTCGTACAGCTTTCTTCAATTCATAGATGGGGAGAATTTTCTCCTCCCCAGACATTGAGGTGTCCCAAGGAGACACTGGCACCCCGAGATAGCTGACCATGCTGCTGAGCAGCAGGGGTTACATGGGCCAGAGATATGAGAGTGATCTCATCCCCCTTGAGTTCATTGCCCTTTGCTTAGCCTCCACTTTGGCTTTGCCTTGACCAAAGTTTCCCAGCTTCCCAGCAGAAGAGATAGCCTGGCTCCCAGGTGAAAAATATTTCACATACTGCAGGCAACATTTAGGGAGCAGGGGAAATCTCTCTTGGCAGTGCTCCCAGACTGAGCTGTCACTGCCCTCAATCAGCCACAGGTGCTTCTCCGTGTCAGAGTAACCCAAACTTACTGCCAGCTCCTGTCTCTCCCCATCCTGTTAAGCATCTCACAGCAGTGTTTGCTTCCTCCTCACCACCTGCAAAAGCAGGTTGTTGCCACAGAACTGCCTATGTTGGAAAGCTAATTCCCATCAACCCCAGGTACAGCTTTTCTGCTCTTACTTCTGTCAGCCCACTGCTTTTCTTGCTTCTTAGCTCACTGCCTCATCTCTCCATCCCACCAAATACCCCACATCAACACTGCAGAACAGATGAGACGGAGCTTTAATGATGTATACATTCCCTTGCTGTACTTGCTGGATGCCTGAGAGCACTGTTTTAATGAATCAGAACAGGCTCTCTCCTAATACCACTGTTTGGATCCACAGCACAGATAAACCAAACATATTTTGAAGGCTGTTTCTAAGAAGATGAGAGATGAGACCCTCCAAAGAGATGCTGATCCAGGGACTTGAGGGAAGACACTTTCCTCAGGCAAGCTTGACCCAGGACATCATTCCTTTGGTGCAGAAGCCTCCCATCATCAGTGCATATAGTTAGACAGCTCTTTGAAGAACTGTAGCATTTTCCAAGAGGGTATGGTGAAATCCACGTGCTTTACTGCCTCCTTATTCACTCTGTGCTCATGCACTGGCTCTGTTTAGATCACATTTCCCCACTGCTTAATGTTTGTCTTCAGTTCTTCTCCTTTACTTCCCCCAAGTCTTGCCCCGAGTTCTGCACAGCAAATTGAAAGGGGTAACTTCTCTCAGCTCTGTCCAACCTTTGCACTTTATATGTATATATATAAATAAATATATATAAATATTATATGCCACAGCAAAATATTCCTCTAACAAGACTATCGTGGGGTTTAGACAACGGGTACAGGCAACTTAAAAGCTTTCTTTTAAATTTCAGCTCCTGCCATCTCAGACATTAATTTACTACCAGCACAGAGGTGCATATTGTGTTAAGGCTGCGCATACCAGTCTTTATGGAGGGAAAAAAAAAAAGAACAGCTCTCTTGGGACATGCCTGCTCATTTCTGGTTCATTAACTTTAATATCATAGTACAGCTCTGACAGGTTGGGAAGACCGGTGGAATAGGTGATCTTTGACTATTCTCTAGATCATGTCTAGCCTGCACTTATACCTTAAAGTCACATTCCTGACCCTCACACTGTGTTTTAGCCAGATAATAGGAAGCAAGCCTGCCCAAAGGCTTGCTGTTCATTTCACTCAGCATCACACAAGCACTGGGCCCCTTGTGGGAGTGTTATCATAATCACTAACCCTGGCACAGCTGAAGGTGGTGGCACTCCAAATGGTACCTGGTGCAATGGGTTTCTGCATCTCCAGGGGTGCCAGGCCACTTCCAGGAGGAAACCCACCCAAACCAGTGTGTGCACACAGCTTTCAAAAGTAGGGAGTTGAAATCCTTCACATTTGACAACAAGTATATTTTTTCACCCTGAATTGTTTGTCTGACATTGAGCAAGAAGGAAAACAAATATTTCTTTTTCTGCCTAAACACCCCCCATAATTCAGACAACAGGAAGAGTCAAAATTTCACTTTTAACATCTGCTGCCAAATAATACTCATGCTTCAACATTTACAACCTGACATCACAGGAACATTCTTGGGAATACCAGTGAGGTCCCAGTGCTCTTTATGCTGTGCTGACAGAGAATCTTAACTTGCACTCTAAAGCTTTTTTGCTGTTATGATCAACACAGGGAGTCCGGAGGTGAGTCAGTTGCTCACCCTCTCCAGCACCAGACCCCAACACAGATGGAGCCTACATCAAATCTACTGATCCTGATGAAACATTCATTGGGGTATCCCATAAAACAGAGATGAAAGTTCAACAGAAGCATGTGGTGCCTCAGCCTAATGTTGTTTACCAGGTACACATCGAAGTGCACGCTCCATCTCTGCTGCCACCACTGCCAGCAGCACAGGATGCTGCACAGGAAGGTTTAAGCTGCTGGAGGGCAGCTCTGGATAAACGTAGACCTGTGGGGAACAGTAAGCCCATCTGTTTGCCAGGATTGACAAGATGGTTTAGAAATGTCCCTCGTCTGGAGGCTAGCAGGATATGTACAGGCTGGCAACATGTCCTGGGTAAACAACTCTTCCCAGATTTTTCAGGGAGCCACGTTCTGCAGTTAAGAATAATTTCCTGACTCTTTTCAGTCCAAATGTTGTTTTTAAAGTGTTTCCATTACAATAAGTCTTCACTTTCCAAAATTAGTTTGCCAAAGTGTTTCCAACCATCTCAAGTAACAACAGCAAATTAAACACCACATAAATTACCTGTATCCCTCACCCACCAGCTTCCACTGATCACAAGAGGCATGAGAAAGGAAAGGAACAAAACGGGAAGGGAAGAACATTTACTTTCCTCAGAAACTAGTAAAGCAGAGGATGAATCTGGCGGGAAAATAAAGTTTAAATAAATAAATCCACTGACATCGTGTCATTGGTAGAGCTGATTCAGAGAAATCTACTGAGAACATTAAGGTACAAGATATGCCCCTGCTTTCCCTCTTCTGGCGGTGCTCTGGATCATGTCATGGGAACTGACCTTTTTACAATGGGCTCCCTCTACCCCTGCTGTGTGCCCCAGGAAAAGGCACAACCATTCAATAAAAGCAGCTAAGCTCTCAAGCAAAAGTTAGCACAGATGGCTTAAGCTGTTTGTTTTTCTGCTTCCCGTTTAGAGTGTCAGGTTCCAGACAGTGGTTATTAATTAATCAGAGGTCAGTTCCATGCTGAGACCAATCATCCCTCCCAATAAGCACCTGTTTTAAACAAATGCAAGCCAACCCAAAAACGAGTTTAAATAATCATTCATTCCTCAGAGATGTTTCTGTGCTTGATTTGGTGGCAGTGCAAAATGCAGAGATATGAGGACTACCACTTATGTGGAGTGCCTGGGGTGAGCACTGAATTAACTTGCTGCAGTTATGGATACATCAGAGCATGGAAGAGTATCTTGGAATGATCTCAGACAGTAGCTCAAGGCAAAGCACATTCAGCAAATAAACATTTTTATAACAGCAGCACTGCTTTGTGGCTGTCATGGTGTAAACCCCAGCTGGCAACCAAGCCCCACACAGGCATTTGCTCGCTTCCCCACCAGCAGGATCAGGGACAGAATTGGAAGAGTAAAAGTGAGAAAACTTGTGGGTTGAGATAAAGGCAGCTTAATGGGTAAAACAAGGAATTCATTCACTATTGCTCATGGGCAGGGAGGTATTCAATCATCCCAAGAGAGCAGGGCTCCATCAGGGGTAACAGCTACTTGGGAAGACAAACATCACCGCTCCAAACATTGCCTCCACTCCCTCCTTCTTCCCACACATTTATATGCTGAGCATGATGCCACAAGGTATGTGATATCCCTTGGGTCAGTTTGGATCAGCTGTCCTGGCTGTGTCCCCTCCCAGCCTCCCCACAGGCCAGGAGGTGTGAGAAGCAGAAAAGGCCTTGACTCTGACCCTGCTCAGCAGTACCAAAACCATCTCCATTACCAACACCCTTTTCAGCATAAATCCAAAACACAGCCCCTTACTACCTACTGTGAAAAAAATCAACTCTACCCTAGCCAAAAGAGGCACAGAGGCACATGTGAATGCAGAAGGTACCTCATCATTTTCAGAGCTAGGGTTTGAAATTCACCTTGGAAATGTATGTGTGCACATGAAAAAGCAAACAGATCTCTGCTGATGGTGCTGCAAGTCTGATGCATTTTAATATGAGAAATTTAATTGCTGTGCTTTACTTCTGAAACCCAAGACAGTTGTCCAAGCAGACGTGCTCATTCAGCCAGCAGTGAGGAGCACAGGTAAGACAGAAGATAGGGGGATGGGGAGAGATTAGACGTGGCTCACATTGCTAGAAAGGCAAAACAGTTTGCTTGCACGAAACAGAAGAGACAGACTGGATACATCTTTCCAAGCTCCAAGTTTCTCTGGTCTGAGGGATCAAAATACTAATTTGGTTAATGATGCCAAGGCAGCTCTGCTATTCACAGAGAAAACTGTCCACTTGTGTCACCACCTGTGCCCCTGCCTGGGAAACAAGAGAACGAGGGAGGTTTCCTTCTGTCTTTAAGCTCAGAGCCCAATTAACTGCGTGGGTCTCTGGGCGTGTGGCAGGGGTGGAGGCTGGGGAGGTGAGCAGTGGTAACAGCAGCACCTTGCAATATTATTGCCTAACTAGGGGAAGAAACAGAAAAGAGACTATAGAAGCAATAACAGACTGAGCATGTGGACAGGGGGTTCTGGTTTTATAGAGTAGAATGCAAAGGGGCAGACAGAGAGCTACAGCTAAGAGAGTATCTCATTTTTACAGGTTTATACTGGGAGACAAGTACAATAATTAGATCACTACTTATGCATTCAATCATCAACACTCAAGATCTCCAATAGATCTCTTCTTAGTAACAGTCATTTCTCTTCAGAACAGATAGATTTATTTTTTTTAACAGAACAGCCATACTTCAGGCTCTACTTCTCCATCCTCACCCCAAAATCATAACAGACTTACCAGATGACGTTTTCTGAGTAGAGCAAGTTGAGAGAAAGCCTTTCGTGGCTCTCACAGCCCTGTGAAGGAAGGTCACTGTCACTCCTGAACCTCAAGATTTTATGGGACAGACAGGAGTGTCACCAGGGAATTTGCCTGTAAAAAAGGCCAAAATTGGATGTGAACCTTTTTCTGTTGAGGGCTGTAAGACATAGTCTTCCAAAATGCAGTGCCAGAAAATATTTCCCTCTTTAAAACCTATTAACACAAAATCCTCGTGTCATTCAGCTCTGAGCTCAAGCATTAGGCTACAGACCAGAAGGCCAGAAGAGAACTGGCTATGCCTGTAACCAGAATGGTGGCCTTCCTCAGACAGACAAATAGTTACAGACACCCACTGTAACCACGACAAGCCACTAGTGGCAAATGCCCACTGCCTGGACTACTCTGGTCAGAAGGCATCCCTGCCCTGGCAGGCAGCCCCTCCCTCAGGCTCCTTTGTGCAAGACAAAGACACCATGCAATGCTCTGAAGACTGTAGGACATCCATATCCTCTGGGGAATAAGTCACTTGGAGTGTCTCACACAGAGCTGGCACTGAAGAACCTTGTATTCATAAGTGCTCCAACAGTTTAAATTTCCAGTCTATGCTTTTTCTTCTATGTATAGAGGATGCCTGTACAGCTTCACTTTCTCCACAATGCCCTACATAATCACGCCAACAGTTCTTTAGCCAGGTAGGTACCTCCTCACACTCAGCAGAGCTGTAGGAAAAGCTCCCCCCTCCTTGGCCGCCTCTCTTTGACCTGCTGCCTTGTCTTTGGCACACAGCTTTGGACACACTGCAATTTGTGCTCCTGCAAGTTGAAGTCTGGGAAAGAGTATCCTACACAGACTCACATAGTTCCAAGGCACAGCCACGCCATGATTAGGACCTCATATCCAACAGGTTTGACTGCAAAAGTATTACTAGGAAGGGAAAGGTATTAGGCTAGCTGACATAACTCCAAGTGTTATCAGAAATCCCTCCAGGAGCATGCAAGTGTGCCACGTAAAAATCCCTCATCTGTCAGAAAAATAACTTGGTTAAGCTCCTCCATTTCTCTCACCCCAGCATTAATGTGAGCTCTGTCTCACCCAGTAACTCTTTGGTTAGTCCAAATCCTTTGCACAACCATCAGTTGGCCATGACAATTACACAGATTTCTTTCAGTCCAGAAAGTTCAGGACTTCAGGGGGAATAATGGATTTTAATGGGGCTACAAGTCTCCTGTGGCAGCTGCAGCACAAAGCAAAGAACAAAGTCACAATGCTGCATATTTAACAATTGGCTCTTATATCCTAGGGATAGCTATCAAAATGTGAGCAAAGGCAAAAGGGATTGTAATGCCCTTTAAAAAGGGAGAAGAAAAAAAAAAAAAATCAAAGACGGGATATTGGTCCAAATCTATTTTGGTCATATTATTCATTATTTCTGAAGTTAACCTTTCATATGGTTTAGAAGTCTATGGTATTGCCACATGAATGAAAATTTATCTCTTACCCTAACTAGGCATGATAAGGGAAGAAGAAAGGGAAATGGATGAAAGTGCCAGAAGACTTTTAGTAACATAGTTTAGCACTGCTATTGTTAGCCCCTCAGTTCTGCCACACTCAGGCCTCTGACATGCTTTGTGGTGACAGCTTAGCCCAGAAGCAACAGGTTTGTCTGCTGTTAGCAGGATACTGGCATGCACCAGCTCTCCTAACTCTTTGAGAAACTTGCCCAGTTTTCTAACATGCACTGAAACACCCATGGATTCATTAAAAGCCACACCACAGATGTTTGCAGATTTTCATAGGGGAGTTACAAAAGCCAGAAGAACTTGGGTGCTCACCTGGTGGCATTTATGTCTCACAGGGGTATCCCAGTGACTGCACAATTCCTTCCCAACCTGGAAGGATGACATCCATATCAAGCTCATCTCCTCAGGAATTTCTGGGGCATTGATAGGTTTTGTCCTGGGAAGAATTAGAATGTAGAGCATTAAATTCAGCTTTAATATTAAGTTTTAAAAGGACCCTCACCAGGTACTAGAACAATTCCGATATATGACCCTCATTGAAACACATGGATCATGGCTGAGGACGGTCTGAAGAGCAAAACCTTAACATACTCATTTTAAAAGTTCATCTGGGGAAAAAAAAAAAAATATATATTCAATTAGACAGCAAACCAATTAGGAAAACTACCACATTACTATGCTACCAGGCCAGGCCTTATTCATTATAATCCTACAAAACTCAAACTCACTTTAGCCTTGTTTCAAGCGTCAGCATTTTGCCCTTACTGCATCTCCACTGATAGGTATTTCCCTTGTTATGCACACTAAATTTTTTTCTGGTTACTTTCTGACTCCTTGAATTTCCCAGCCTCTTTCTCCCGTCATAACATCATCCTAAAGTTCTAGCTCATTCTGACACTAAAGCCTAATTCTGTGTTTTAGTTCCTGGGTAAAAGTAATTTAGTTTAGAGACAGGCACCCACAAACTTCTGTTATTCACTGGCTCCAGAGAAGGAGAGGAGGCAAAAAATGAGAAAACAGGCTGTTTCAATATGTTGGCACATAAATAGACATTGGAATCTAGTTTAATATACCCAGTCTTGAAGAACTGCCAGCCATAACAAATGCTATTACATAGCAGTGAGTTTGTGTGCTGGAGGATGCTCCAGGGAGCTGTCTATGAGACTCCTATTCAGGCAAAACTTTGACTGATGGCCCCATTTCTGACAGTGTTTTCCTCTGTACTGCATGTAAATAGTTATGATAGCTAACCTGCTATTCTCAGCTGTAATAGATACAATTTTAGAATTTTTTGTGTGCTTTTACAAATAAGCTCTTGGAAGAAGATAGTTTTGGAGTGCTCCAAAAGCTCCTTAGCATATCGTCTATCTTTCCCATCTCCTATCCTTTCACTCCCAACTCAAGAGTTAACTGACGTGCTAAACTGTAGATTTGGTGGGTGGTGGGTGTTTCCTTAATGAAAAAAATATTCCTAGCACGTTCCATTACCCTAATAGTCTTCACCAGGAAGCATTACTGCTGAATTTGGTAACAAAAGAGCGGTTTGGTTCAAGTGTCAGGGGAAAAAACCATCATCTTCCCCTTATCTGAGAGCTACAATGAACATGCACGTAGTGCTAAACCACACCCAGACAGAAGGTAAATACGGCCTCTTCTCTAGAGCAGTAGCCGTCACCACTGCTGTGATGTCAACAGGATGAGGGTCTGCCCAGAATAGTTGCTATCCAAAAACTTTCTCCAGAGGCATCACTTAATTTTGAAAACATTTGGAGAAACACATACGCTACAATTCACTTGCAGTACTCCCAAAGGCTGGCGGTGGATTTCTCCACCACATTTTGTCTACCAGCAAATCAGTGTGGATACCTACAGAGATGAAGTTCTTCTGTATAACATCTGCAAACACAACAAATTAAAACCATACAGAGGCAGAATAAAGGGGGATGAGGGAAGGGAAGGAAAAAACCCACACTGAAATGCTGGGAGGAGATGCTGGGAGAAGGAACACCCTCGGCATACCAAATAAAACCTCTGCAAGATCAAGTTTCTTGAGTTTTCCCCCACTCTTTTCCTATAACTTCCCCCTTTCCCATTTACCTTTTGGGCCAACAAGTTCCAGTTAATTCCTTTTGTTTCCAAGTTGCTGCTTAATACAGCACCTTTTCCCCTTCCTCCTTTTCCCCTACACTGTGTACAGAGTTCTTAAAACAGGAAACAAAAAGCATTTCCTCCATGTATTTTGAAATGGAATTACCTTGTTGTGCTCCCCCTCCCTGTCTCACTGCATTTCCAACAAGATTTTACTTAAACTGCACAGCATCCTGTACACATGCAGATAAAGAGGCCTCCAGAAACTTTAACTTTCCAGTAAACAGCATTAAAGCTCTCTCTTTTTAATTTAGCTTTCTTTTAATTTGTGGGTTGTGTTTATCTAGATTATTGTCTCAGTGATGGGACTGCACCTCAGCAGGGTTAAGGTGAGGAAAACACAGCCTTCTGCGTGGAAGTTAATACATTTTCTGGCATGAAGATTCACACCCAGACCCCTCAGTGCCTTAGTGTCATCCATGCCACCTCCAAGAGAAAAATGAGGCACCATCATTGTCTCAGAGGATACGGAAGATGGGGCTCACCTTTGAAAATGAAGCTAACAATGCAATACAGGAAGCCACAAGTCACTTATATGGACAAGTGTCCCTAAGGGGGTGCCCAAACATCACAGCTTATTTCTCTGCAGTCTCCTTTACAGCTCTCTGAGGCTGTAAGAGGGCTGTTCTCCGACTGGATCAACACAGCACACTGACACAGGGATTAAGGTCTTCAGCCCAAGTTTACAGCCTGGGCTCTGCAGCTTAACTTAAGGCTGCCAACACATCGGAGCTGTGCAACTGGGGCTTTCTGAAACTGGCCCAAGGGAAAGTGGAAAATTCCTAGCACTGAGTGCCCTCAGCTGGATCGTTTGTTGTTACCTGGAACTCTTCTTCCTCTCCAAGTCTCTTCATAAATCCCAAGAAGCTCCTCTTGGCAGGTCAGCAATGATGTTATCGACAGATACTTTACAATAATCTTTGGCATGCCCTTCAGAGACAGTCAGAGTATCCAAGAGCACTTCGTGCTTCCCACGTAACATGATGAGGAAGGAGCAGGTATAAATCCCTGGGGCTCTTCTAGCTCCACTTCTGATGCCCATTCTGTGGATAAATGTGCACTTCAGTGATAAAAGCATTAAGACAAGACAGTAAGAGCTTTCCACAAAACCTGGCAGCCCTGCCCATGATTGAAGAGAGTCTAGCAGGTCAATAAAGTTAGTGACAAATGGTTTTCCAATATTTAGTTTTCTTTTCTTATTTTTTAAACCTATTTCTTCCCTGCCCCAGTATTACTGGACTTGGTGGAAGCCTGAAGACATCACTAGCAAGTGCACAGTTATTCACTGGAAAGGCCAAAATTATAAATAGCTTAACCTACACAGGTCATCTCTCTCTATATATATGTAAATATTTAAACCCCATTCCGAATAGTTGGATCATTTCTTAGGGGGTCAGCATTCAAGCTGGTACAAGCCTGCAGGAGCTCTCAAAGTGTACGTGTTCTCAAGGAGCCCTGTTGCCTCAACCTCAGAGACCCAGGCAGAGACACAGAGTGGAAGCACAAAGGGATGAGCTGCTGGCCCTTAGAGGAAAGCAGATTTGCTTGCAAATGTTCTCTGAGCTGTGCTTTAAATCAATGCCTGGAAAAGAGAAACAGATACCAGGCTGGTCACATACCTGGGCTAAAAGACCAACCAACCTCAACTACTGACTCACTACTAAGGAAGAAATGTAATTTTTTTTAAAATTGATCCTGTGACCAGCTCTTGAGAAGAGTCATGAAACATTTTACTTTTCTCTGTGAAGCCCCTGATTCTCCAGAAACACAGGAGAGCAGGCCTAGCCTATAGGTTCATGTACACACAGCGCATTCAGATTCAGCACTTGTTAAATAAGAGACCAAATCAACAGGGAAATATTTGGAAGCATCTGAGCAGTTATAACAGAACAGGAGGAGAGAAAACAAGATCACTAATGAGAACTGTGTGTCCCTTTAGTACCAAGCATAATAGGGTTGTTTGCCTCCCAAGGCAGTAATTTTTTAAGTCATACCCTCGGCAGAGCAGCTTAAATTCTGTGTAAGTGTGCTCCTTCCCACACCAAGGTTTTATGTGCTCTCTGCTCAGATGGGATGCTGACACCATGCCGTGTTTCTGTGTACCTGCACAGGACACAGAGTGCAGGGAAGGCAGGGATGAGCCCTCCTGCTGGATAAAAATCCTTCCAGGCCAGAAGGGAGATGAAGAACATTTCTTCCTGAGGAAGGTGCTGTGGTGTGAACAGTTCTGCACAGCAGCACTTGTGAGAGGGAACACACAGCAAAGGGATATGTGCCTAAACCCTCAGTGGAAGAGAGCTCAGCCCAGCTGAGCTACAGGGTGAGTGCTCTTCCTCACAGAGAGTTGGCTTCAAGAAAAATCAAAGCTCTTGCACCACAGTCTAGGTTAAAAGCAATGAGTCATCCCCACAGTTTTGCGCAAGGGCTCCTGCACACACCCAGCACTGCTGAAGGATGTGGTCCCTGTGCTGGCATCAGGGGACAGCAGTGTAGTGTGGGTGCTGCAGTCTGGAAGACAACAAAGCCCAACAGGCTGAGCCACAAGGGCTCATCTCTAGGCTCATTTTAAGAGTTGTTTTTGCATTCAGGTTACTGAGCTTGCCATGGCTTTGAGCTTGTCCAGAATGGGCAGCTCAGCTTGAGACCAGACTGCTTCAGGGTGAGCAAGAGCCTTCTGCATGGTTCCAGCCCCGGAGCTGCTGTGCTAATGATGGCCCCACAGTTGCTGGCTGTGCTGCACTTCCCTGTGGAGAGAAATTATCCCCACCTCCTGTTGCTTACCACTTCGGGGGGCCTATTTTTATCTGAGGGGTGCGATGTGGTGCAGCACCAGCACTGTGGATGCCAGTGGGAAGAGAGGGAAAGCACACGCTGCCTGCTGACCAGCTGGCTGCTGCACAAGGCTGCGAGCAGCGCCGGTAGCACGTCCCTCCTGAACAGATTGCTTTTTAAATTCGTGAGCAACTGCAGTCTCCAATTTGTTGCCAAAGCTCGTGTCACCCAGCAACTCAGGGGCACTTCAGCCTTTTCATCATCCTTCCTCCTACACAGTATTGCTTAATAGGCAGGAGGAGGCACATTAGCAGTTTGCTGTGTTTTAGAAGCAGCAGCAAGCTGACAGTGTCTTATCTGAAACCACATCTCCGTTGAAGCAAAGTACGTGAATAAGAGAGTCCAAAACATGGGAGATATAAAGGCAATGCCTTATTTCAAGGATGGTAAGTGAGGGAGAGAGAGAGCAGACTAAGCAACATACCCAAGTGCACAGGAAATCTGCAGCATCAGTGGTAATGGATCCCTGCCCCTCTACTTCCCACAATAGGAAGACAATCGTATAAAGGTCAGATAAAGGAGCCAACTATCAGTACACTGAAACTTTGAGTCAGTATCTCACTCAAAGAATCCTCAGAGCTTTGAACCTTTTGTATGAAGGCCTATGTGAGAGCTGTGTGCACTGCCACAGCTTCCACCTCTGAGAAAGATTTACACTACAGAGCTGAGCAACTCCCTGCAGCAATTGTCCGGCCAGAGAGCCATTACTGCCTTCAGAGTCAATGGTCAGCAGCCACTTGTGTCCGATCCAAGGGGATGTCCAGCCAGCTCACAGCTTATCTGTGGGGATGGCCTGGCTACCATACAAATGATGACTGGTTTTAGCTTAGGAGAACATTCTCCCTTAGTCAGCATCTGTACTAACTAATTTCTGTTAGGTCAGTGTGGGACTAAGGAAGATGCCACAAGGGAGAAAGACAGGCAACAGCAGCACAAAGCAGGGGAGTTCAAGTGCTCATCTGACCTGAAAGTGGATCCACACAGTTTACTCTTTTCTTTAATTTCCTGCTCCTAACTGCAGCATATTTTATTCAGCATGCAGGGGGAAAAAAAAGACTAAATTTATTCCTACCAGCAGAAGTCTTCCAGTTTCTGCTGGCAGCAATAGGATAAAATGTAAGGATGGGCAGAAACACAAACACACTGTCCAGGATTAGGTTTTTCCTCTTAAGAAATGACGAGGGACAACCACACCTATTCATTAACATAGCTGACTGTATGTGTGCACATGCAGGGAAGGAGGAGGGATAAAGCTCTGGAATACAAAGGTTTTGCATCAGCAATTTTCCAAGTGCAACTACTTTGAGCCAAAGAGAAACATTTCTCTAGAATGACAAATTAATTTACTTAACATGTGAAAAAAGAGACTTGAAGCTATGTCTAGAATATTTCTGAAATCTGTCAAATCCCATCAGATTACACAAGACGAAGTGGTGGATTTCTCCATTTGCCAATGAAACTATAAAGCTAAATTCACCTTGACCTGAGTAGCCTCAGAAGGAAAGAAACTTTTGGGGAAGAAGAGAGAGAGCTGGTGCAGGGAAGCAATATGACAATGCTGGGTTCACATGGAGTACTTCAAACAGCTTTTTTCCCCCCCAGTTCTCTCTATGAGAGCCCTCCAGTTTAAGAACGGGGGCCTCTTCTTTTTGTAAGATGCCATCACTTTCATGCAATCAGTGCTTATTCACTAGCATATGCTACTCTTTCTCTGGCAAAATTTATCCTGTAGACTTCTGAATGTGGTACTAATTATATCTAGATACATAAATGCACAAGTTCAGTTTAGAGCATTTTCCCAAACTCTCCTGCCCATCAAAGCGTGGGGCTGTTAGGCATTTTCACAAGCATCTGCTTTTTGAGGAAAGTATCTGTCCAAAGATAATATTCAATTTGAGAGTCAGAAGTGTAAAACACAAGTCTTATGCTTCTGAAACTCCCACTCTAATTTCCAGTTAGGTTTTTTTAGGGGGAAGGTATGAGGAAAAGGAGGAAGTGGAGACTTGCTGGAAGACATCACCTGGATTTTTTTCCCTTCATCTTAAGTTACCTTAAAAAGCCTACCAGACAAAACCCCAATGCACTTGGGATATTTTATACACAGGCATTATATTCAAGACTCATCTCAGACAAAGACAACTCACCTTCCTTCAGCAGTCCCACCCAGTCCAGGAAAATCCTCAGCCTTGAATAGACCGCTGGTTTCTTTGGGCTGGCACAGCCGACACCCCAGCTGACATGGGGTGTAAGGGGTATATAGTCCATTTGTCATGCTGCAAACCAAAGGGCCACCAGGACCATCCTACAAACCAAGAGAGAGGACTCAGTGATCTTATTTGGCCTTTGCACTGCTGCAGGTAAGAACAGAGCTTCTGGAATTAGATTTGCCCAGAAAAGCCCTCCTGCAGTCACTGGGAATAGAGCAACTGGTGCAACTCAGCAGCAGCCTGCAACACTGATTTAAAGGCTTGGTTGTCATTGAATGAGGACTGAGCACAGGCTGAAACAAAATATGATAAAAGGGTGCTTTTTAGTGTTACACGATTTAGTAGTCCACCATAAGGTTGCAATACTGAGCAGAACTTGCATTTCAGCTTGACAATGCCTCAGTGAGAATTATTTTGCCTTCTATTTACTCAGCTGTTCTTACCCACTTGCCTTATGATTTTGGGGAGATCAGTCTGTTTTTCAACAGTGCTCTGAATACAAGAATTTTATAAAAACAATACAAGTCATAGTTTACCTTGACAAAAGAGCACCGTGAAAAAGAGTTGTAAGCAAGTGAGAATGGGAAGTGTTTCACTGGAATCACAGATGGGCCTTGGGAAGTGCAAGTCCTTTCCAGTCCCTTTCCCTAAGTGATCCACAGACATCCATATGCAGACACTTTCAAGAGCACTCACCTCTAATATTTCTTCCCCTGACAGGCGTCCTGATCTCCCACAGAAGCAAAGCCAGCACAAAGCATCCTGGCAGCGATCCTCCAGGATAACTGAAGTAGTAATTTATCTCACAGACTTCATTCTCAAGTACAGGTGCTCATGTCTGCTGCAACTGCCTAGCTCTGCTCCCATCTGGTTGGGAAATAAATTTGAGGTTAGGTCTGGGCAGAAGAAGAAAATACTTCTGACAGAAATGTATTTTCAGCAGCATCAAGGGAAATGTTGAAGTCATAGCTCAGCATACCGAAGTGGGGATGCACCACAGTGGTCTTCACCTGTCTCATCTGTGACTAGGGCAGAGAGGAGCAGGCTGCCTTTTAAGTGCAGCCTGAACAGATACTTGCAAAGGAAGAGGGGAAAACAGTCCCACAAATTATGACCAACCTCCAGAGAGGTCATGAAAATAAATTTTTAAAAAAGGTGCAAGGACTTTGAAAAACAAATTCCCTACCTCTCCACTCAGCTGAGAAAACTACTGGGACAGATTACATGGACCTCCTGAGACTGAAGTGAGGGCTTCACTGTGCAAACACAAGCCACTACGGTTTTGCAGAAACCTAGTGTGATTCACTTGAGCTTCTTTCCCACATGTATTTCTTCCTCTTCCCCATTAGGAAGAAAGAGTCAGCAAGGTTTTTATAGATAGATATATTGCTTGGCACTAAGGGAGTAAGATGTTGAGGATACACAGTCGTCTCTATTAGATTTTAAGACTTTTTACTGCCAGTAGTAAGAACCAGGTATAAAACATACTTCCTTACACTGCAAGTCATCTGACTGAAACCAGAGTTACTGGATTTCATCTCTCATTCTTCAGCCTATGCTACTTATCAGTCATTTTGCCTTGCTGTCAACACTTTTACCTGTACATATAGGTCTGTTTTGAGAAATATTACAAAGTCAAATACATCAAAGTCAGCATTTTGAACGGTAGTGCTTGGGTTTTACCTGTTCTGTTGACTCTTTTAGAGCTCTACGATGGTTTCCTGCTGTCACAGTCCAGTGCAAGGGTTTATTGGATCTGTATGATGAAAGCAAACATATTGGAGTTACTTATAGTCAGCCATAGAGCTTCCTAATTCAGCAGTCACACATCCCTCCTGGCTCTTCTCTAATTAGTCCCTTATTCCCAGGACTGCTGAGCAAGAGCTTCTCACTGTGACAACTGTGTTGCATCAGTTCTGGCTCTGATAGCAGATAGTCCAATTAACTTTAATGGATCTCCTGCAAGGAAGACCAAAGTGTTCCCAACTTGAAAATCAGTGCTGATGGAGGAAGGGCAGAAGAAAGGTTTTGCAGAGGACAAAAAGGTGTGGATATAATTTATAGCTGTGCCCCCAGGCCGGAGGAGCAGGGGAGCGCACAGCGTGGCGAGAGGAGAGGAGCAGAGTGGGCCTGGGAACTTGCTGGTCACACTCACAGCTACACACAGTGGGCAGGCTGATGACAGCCCGGTCACACTGGCAAGCTCCACATAGCTTCAGGGCAGCAGTGAGGACAGGCCTCCTCAGCCCCACCAACAGGCTTCAACAGTCACTGGGGAAAAAACACGGGTGTCTGCAAGAGAGCCAGAAAACTCTCTATCCTTTCACAGGCAGATTTCTTGTTTTCCTACATACCCTCACACCATGGATGCAGCAAGGCCAAAGATCCAGGAGAGAGAAAAATTGTCTGCTCTGTCTGGAAGTAGTGGGGGTAGGAAAAACCAGTACATGAAAACTTGAATCCTAAGGAGGAGCTCCTTCAGGGAGCAAGTGAGGCTCAGGTTCTGAAAGAGGATCTCTCCCACACTGTGTCCCTGCTCCCAGTAGGAAGGGCAGGCAGCCAGAATGGAGAGGACGTACCACAAGTATGGATATGAGTGATGGAGCACCTGTGTATCTCCTTTCATCCACACAAGTGCACGAAAGGGGACTTGAGGTCAGAAAGCATCTGCCTCAGTGCATAATCCTCTTAGAGGCAAGAGCCTCAGACCAAATCAACTGAGCCAAATTTAATTCCTTTACCTATGGGGACATCCTTCAGATACAACATCGGTGTGGTTAATCCTGGACCTTCTCTTCCTGCCTCTTGTGTAAGAGGAAGGAAATAAGAGTTAGCTCTGCCTTGTCCCCTCAAACAAAGTCCCCCAATCAGCTCCTCAAACAGCAGCTGGCACACACCCATGAAAGTAGAAAGCAACAATAGCAGACTGGTCCCCAGGATCAAGGCTCTCCTCTGGAGTGAGGTTTTCAAGGGAAATATCAGACTGACAGAATTAACAAGACTGCTTGTTTCAGGTAGCAGATGTTAGTCATCTCCTTTCTCAGAGAGAATAAGAAAAAAACCACTTGATTCACCTCCCTCATTCAGCAAAAGGAGCTCTGCTACAAGTAACTGTTCTGTTTTAAAGTTACCTTGACAGAATGCAATGAGACTATCCTGAAAAATAAGCTCAGGTATCAAAGACTAGCTGCAGATGATGTGGAAATCGTTAAGACACAGCAAGCATCTCTCTACTAACAAAAGAACAAAAGCAAGCAAGGCTCTAAACCCTCTGAAGCCGTTCTCCCCACCACTTTGAAAATGTACCAGCATAGTATTCCCTGGATTAACCACTGATCTGGAAACTGAGAATCCACAGAGATTACCTGCAGGAATTAACAAGAAACTGTATTTTTAAGATGAGAAATGTCATCCTGTAAGTACCTGTGGCTTTACCTATCATAGATTTCTAAAAAATCCCAAACCATAGAGACTTGGCAACTTGCTGATTAGAAAGCAAGAGCAGACAGAATTGATCTACTGTAGTTATGCTACATGTACATAAAAGCAATCCTAATTTTCTTACAGAGGAATAACAAGTAATCTCCAACAGACAGTGTGAATGCCCCTCAATGCACAAAACAGGACCCCAAAACAACAAAGCACACTTGAGAAGTGGATTTGTCACCATCACAAGCAAAGTCTCTCTAGAACAGTCTACATACCCAGGTTAAGGACCTAGAGAGCAGCTGCTAGACTTTTCTTCCTATTGAGAGTTTTCAGCTTGCATAACATCTGAAAGTCCCATAATTGCAGCTGGATAGGAAGCTTACACTTTATTCCAGAGGAGCTTTCCTGTAGGAATCAGAATTTCTGATGGCAAAGCTGTGCTGGAAAGCATCAAGGGAAATGCCCCAGGATGCTGAAAGCTCTCCCATGAAAGATTCCAGATCCAAAATTGTCAGCCTTGTTCCCCCTACTTAAACAGTCCTTTCCAATGGAAATCAGATTTCTTTTTGGGACTGTAGTGCTAATACTCATGCAGCACTTGGTAAACACATGCAGCTAAATTACCACCACAAAACAGATTCACACAGACCAAATGAAAAATAGAAAAAGGGAAAAAATAGAACCCTTTGTCAAAGACCACTTCTCAGTGGCAAACCCAAGACAATTCAAGCCTCTTACTCAGCTTATTTGGTAAAAAAGCAAAGCACACTAGCCCCTGATCACTCTACTCTGGTTTTTGGTTGGCATACAGGGCTGTAAAGAGGTAACCAAAATTCAATTCAAATATCTTCACTTCTGAGCACAAGATTGCTTTTCACGTCAAGAATAAGTATCAAGTTCTCCAAAGTGACTGTGGTGCCTGAAAGCTGTTTTTTGAAAAAAGACAGGCTATTACAACATGCTTTGTTTTCTTCCAAATAGGAAGAACATCTGGAAATACAGAAATTTTAAAAAAAGGAAAGTGAAGAACATTTCTTTCACTGAAGATTTTTATATTGATAAAACTGAAGCAGATTTAAAGTGAGAAATGAAAAAATATTTCCTTCTGAAATTGTAGGAAAGAGATGCCTTGGGTCAGCAATTTTTCATTAACAAAATTCCAGCAGAGTTAGTTCAATTTATTAAGAATCCACTTCAGTAGGATTAAACACCCAACAACAACCGTCCTTTCACTCTCTCTTTGAACATTTGTCTTTTTCAGTGAGACTTGGAGCAAGGTTCTCTGGCAGTCTCCTGGGAGAGAACCTTGCTGCAGAAATCCTTACAGGGACACAGAGCAGCATATTACCAGACAGCATATTTTGGTAATAAAACACGCCCGTTTCCACACGATTTCTAATTTAGGTCTGAAACAATTAGCGCTCACACAGCCGGTTTTCTTCCTCCTCACAAGATACAGTAACTGCATCATAAATGCAGCCCAGGCTAAGTTCCACAGCAAAGTCTTCAAACTGCAGCTGCAAAGTGGACAAGAAAGAGGGAATTCTCAAGACTGAAAGACTGAAACTTCTTAACCACGGGCTAGGGAAAACCTAGGTTTTGGATGACTTTGGGCAAGACTTCCCTTGATGAGCGTGTCCCATTTTCCATCGAAGCAGTCTGTTGGCAATCTTGGTCTGACTGCTCCTTCCTGCGCAGGGCTACAGACAGGTCTGCAGGGGACAAAGCTGGCCTACGTTTCATCTTAAGGCCATTTGGTTGTAATCTTTTCTGCAGCACTCAATGCCCTGTACTTCTGAAAGGTCAGTGACCCATATAGACTGCCCTTCCAGGAGCTTTTCCTTCAAGCTTGGGAAGTGTGCGATTTTTTATTTGTTGATCTTGGTTTTAATCCAGGCTGCAGGTCCTCACAGCAACAGAGCAGCAGCAAACCAAAGAAAAGGTCTCCATGTCCTCAAGCATCCTCAGGTTTAACAGTGTCATGGTTTAACCAAAATAGGCAATTAAGCAGCACACAGCCACTCATACACCACCAACCTCTCCCCACCTCTGTTGGGATGAGGGAGGGAACTGGGGAAAAATAAAGGATAAACCTGTGGGTCTGGGATAAGAACAGTTTAAATAAAATTTTCACTAATAATAATGTCAGTAATAACAATACTAATAATTGTATTGAAAGTGGAGACAGCAGAAAGAGAGAGAGGAATAAACCCCAAGACAGAGAAGTGATGCACAATGCAGTTGCTCACCACTACTGAACAATGCTCATCCCATCCCCCAGCAGTGATTAGCAACTCCCAGCCAGCTCCCCCCAGTTTATATACTGGGCTCAATATTCCATGGTATGGAATATCCCTTTGGCCAGTTTGAGTCAGCTGTCCTGGCCACGCTCCCTCCCAACTTCTGGTGCCTCTTCTCCCTGGCAGAGCATGATAGATACACTGAAAAGTCCTTGACTCAGGGTAAGCACTACTGGGCAACAACTAAAGCATCATTGTGTTATCAATGCTCTTCTCATCCTAAATCCAAACCACAGAACTGTACTAGGAAGCAAATTAACTCTAGACGAATCCCAGAGGAAACCAAGACACACTGTTTTCCACCCCTGTTTGCTCCCAGCAGGGGAGGAAAGATGTTCCTGCTCTGAACAACGTGAATGGCAACAGGACTCATCCTGCGCTTGGTGGGTTGCTTGCTGTACACAGGCTGCATTGCCTGGTGTAACAGGCAATAAGAATTAAGAGATGCTGGTACTAGGAGCGGGAAGTAGTATCAGACAGCCCATGCACAGTGAGAAGCAGACACTTTGGTATGGAACAAGGAGCAGTTTGGGGGGGGGGGGGGGGGGGNGGAGGGGGGCTGACACTGCCTTGAGAAAAAGGTTGAATTCTATTTTTTGCAACGTGTTCTCTACCTTCCTTTTACCCTCAGACCTGTGCTGGACTTGAGGAAAAAGCCATCCCGAGATGAGCCTGGTGGCTACAGGTTTCAAGCACCGACAACAGTCACAGCCCTCCCATACAGGAGTTCAAAGGTGATGTCTAATTGACAAAATATGCCCTGCAAAGAATCAGCGACCTGGAAACAATTTACAGTCTCATGCGTCACAGATGTTTCTGGCAGGATTTTATTGAATTGCTCCCTTGAACAGTTCGTAGTGCAGACGTTTAAGTGAAGCTTCTCCTTTTATTACCTTTACGACATACTCTGCTGGACCTTCAATGAGCCAGTGGCACTTGATGTCCCTGGGATACAAGCCGGGCTAATTAGCAGTATCAATCTTCCCCTCTTCCACTAACAGTGCCACAGCCCGAGTCTGCAACACTCAGACAGCACAGAAGACAATTTAACATATGGTACTTTCAATAAACACAAATCAACAACTTGATTTTTAAGGAAGCCAGGCACACTAAGGAGAGTTGTTATTTTAAGGGGGTCAGGGAGGACACGAAGAGAGTTTCTACAGCATCAACAGGGTCACTTGCTTCAGAGTCCTTATGGATGGCCATGAAGGTGAGCTCTAGACACAGCCAGCATTGCTTCCATCAGAAACAAACTGTGGTCTGGTCAGACTGCCAGCAGAGGGGCTGGGAAGACATCCCTACAAGATTTACCAGAGGGGGACAAGGAGTAGGTGTAAGGGTGAACTGAACACACATTTATCCAGACAGATCTCCCAGTGGCTCACCAGGCTAGATCCCATGGGGAAGGTCTTGTCTCAGATCAAGAGGAGAGACTATTTGACTTTCATTACCTGTAAAATACTTAGAGGTGGTACAAAGAAATAGAGGAGATGGGACTTCATCCAAAAGTTCATGAACAACCAAATATTCCCAGATGATAAATTGCATGACTAAGGATCAATATTATTACCAACACATTACCAAGTTAAAGTGCAGAGGCAGCCAGTATGCACAGGAAGCATTTATTACCACCTCAGAGGGACCACAGGCCACATTTCTTCGTGTGTCTCATCTGCAGTTACCCAGTAACCAGTGTGCTTGTTGTGCCACATGACCAATTTTGAACCCAGAGGCAGACTTTCAGCTGTGTCTCCAGCATATTACTGGCTATGCTAACACGTGAGAAGCTGATGTAGACATACTCCAACTAAGCTCTCCATTTCTTCTGCTACCCAGGCTTCTGTAGGAGTAAAACACATATTGGAGACAAGGCAGATGGGGCACATGATTATGCACAGTTTAAAGACATTTTTGAGACACCCATCAGAATGCACTAAATGCCAGCACAAATATGAACACGACACTCAGTTCCACCTGCCCTGCTCTGTTTGGGTGTTTTCTCTAGCTCTTTAGATTCATACTGGAAAACACAGAATGCTTTCAAGGGCCAGACAGATTTGCTGTTTTTCATGACAATGAATTACATGAAATTATACCCAGAAGCCATCACACCTCCAAGGCACCCAGATTTACTGATTAGCTCTCTTCCGTTCAAATGGAGGGACATGTATTTAGGGTCACATCCAAGCTGGTACTCTACATCTAATTTAGTGAAGAGTCTCGAGGTGATTTTGTCCTCTAGCACTGTTGAATTCCAGGTGCACAGACTAGAAACAAGCAATGGTAAAGGCAGGTTTCTGCATGGCTGAGCTTTGCCCTTGTCAGTCCCGCCACAGGTTGGGAATGTCACACACCAGAAGCTGATAACTGATGTCACTGGCTCCACCTTTTAAATTTTATGATCTTCCCCCTCGGCATCAGCTGGCTGGGGAGGGAGCTGCCAACAGCAGAGGGCTGCCATGAATTTGCTCAGCACTAGTGGGGCCTTTACTCTTCCTTCCAGCAGCAACAGCTTTGTGCTGTGTGACTGACACCTCCAGCCCTGTCCATCTCATTCCCCTGCCTCCTGTGGGAGCTGAAAGCTTCTTTGTGTGAGCTGACACTGATACATCCAGACCCAGAGGATAAAGGGTACAACAGATCTCCAGCCACAGTGCAGCTTGTACAGAATCTGTATTACAAATAGACTTTGTGTCTTCCTGCCTTCCCACACAGCATTACCCTGCCCAGCAAGCAGAACTGGGGATTTGCACTGCCGGGAACACACAGCCACTGTCACCCAGGCACTGCTGAGAGTGCTGCCAGTCTGGGGCTGTTGGGGCTTCCCAGCGCTGGGAAACGCTTTGAGGGTGCCACGAGGAAAATACAGTGTTTGGCTACTACAGCCAAACTACACTCACCTGCTGTGAGGGACATTATCCTCCAAAGCCAGGGGTACAGAGTGAGACCACCTTCTCCACAGAGCAGGATGCCTCGGGAACTTTACTCTGCTGGTGCAGGAAGAGGGCTTGGCACAGCAGCCAGGGAGAGAAAAGAGTTATATGGGGTATTGCAGTACAGGCACAACCGGCCAAGGCACAGGCTAAGATACTGCAGCTCTTTCAAACATGTAGCTGAAAGACACCTCAGAGGAGAATATGCAATTTCCTTCCCAAAGTCCTGCTTAAAAATCCCAAAACTTTCAGGAGCTGTCCCACAATGGGCTCATGTTCATTCAGCTTCCTAAGAGATGACACAGCTACTCCAAGCTCATTTTTAATGAAGTACCACTTTTATGCCAGCCTTCCCTTCCTCTCCTATGGGCATTTGGCGTATACAGGTCCCGATAGCTCTGCTTTGCAAAGGGTAACACCCACTTTGTAGCCACGTGGCTTCTGCTCCTTGCAGTTACTGCGCCCAATTAAGAGGCACCTTCCTGGCTGCAGATAGTGCCCCTTCGAAAGCATAATCATTAAGGATCCCTAGGAAAGCCATAATGGGTTGGGTATTAGTTAATACCAACACCTCAGCTTTGAAGGCTATGACAGAAATAACACCATCTCTTTAATAACTTGTAGTAACCCTGTAATTATCTGTACAGAAAAATAGAAGTGGCCAGTGGGGAGTCACTAAACCTGTGCCCAGCTATAAAAGGCTCTTCCAATAAGCCACGAGAGCTGCAGCACTTAATATCATGCCCCTCTTCCCTTTCATGTTCAAAGTTGCGTTTGATGAGGAGATAACCCCTGATCAGTCCCGCACGCTGCTTCAGGAGCACAACAGCAGTTCAGATTTCGAGCTGGCAAGCTTTCAAAGCAGACTTTTAATAGAGCAGGGCTGATATGCAGCACTCAAGGGGCACCTCACCAAACTGGAAGGGCTGCATTCAACCAGAAAAAGGGCAGCTTGAGGCATCTTCTGCTTCTCCTTCAGGGGATGCAAAGGTCAGACTTGTGATTATAACCTGGTTTCTTAAGGGGGACATGTATGTTTAAACCTTTGGGTTTGCCATCCCATTCTGTGTCTGGAAATTGAACAGAACTGCTGTGGGTGGAGAGGAGGGAGGCAGCAGCAGCAGGGCAATTTGGATTCCTGTAGCGCTAAACAGCAGGAAAAACCTCCCAGTACTCAGACCTGCCCTGTGCTGGGCAGGGAAGTCATGAATGCAGCCACCTGTGAGGAGATGCCCCTGGCTGAGCTCTGGGCCATGGTGCCTCTCACCAGAGTATCCCATCCTCTGGCACAACTGACCCCCACAACACCACACCAGTGTTCAGGTGCCACACAAAGGGGCCTCCAGAGTCACCCTGACCAAATTCCATTGGGCAGGAAAGGTGGCATTTATTCCTGCTCCAGCAGCCCCAACATTTGATGCTGTTCCATGACATGGCAGCTTTCCTGCAGAAACTAACACAACCTTGCTTGCTTCTCCCTGTCATGGGAACCTGGTACCAGCCCTGTTCATTCAGCTGCGACCATTTAACCTAAATCTCAGGTATCTAAGCTCTGTTTTTACAGTCCCCTGATCTGACTTTTAGTTTGGCACCCTGCCCTTTCCCATACACAAGCCCCCTTTTTTCCCCATGAAGAATGTAAAAATAAAAGCCATTTTGCAAACATCAGCTGCAGCACTGATTTGAAAATATTCATTCAAGCTATGACAGAAAGCAGGGAGGTTCCCAAGCTACTGCTTGGTTGAAAAAAAAAAACCAAAACATTTATGCAAGTAGATCCCAAGGAGACAAGGGACATCCTGACCAGCAACCTACCCTAGGGCAGGGCAAGGCTGGCCCCGTTGATGTTGTTAGGGCCAGCAGAGAAGAGTTTGGCACTGAGCAAACTCCTCTACTGCAGCCCATTGCCCAGTGGGACTGTCTGAGTGTGTGCAAGGGGACATCAAAGAGGAGCTGGGAACTGCCTTCTTCCCAGCACGGCCCGTGCCAGGTTCCCGTGGCCACTGAAGGTCCTCCCTGGTTTCAGCAAAGGAGGTGGCACCTGCAGAAATGGAGGTGCTGCTGTTAGAAATGCCCAGGGCAGGTGTGGGGAAGAGCCAACCACACGTCAGCCTCCTGCTCACATCCATACTCGCACGCGGAAAAGACTGCTCCTGCCCTCGTTATCCTGAAGCTCCTTGTAAAGCCCTTGCTCAGCAAAGTGCTGACAGCACTCTCAGTGCTGCTGCTTCCCTCTCTCCCCGGGAGAGAAGGAGGTTTGCAGGTGGACAGGACAAAGCTGCTGCCCAGAGGAGCCAGGGCAGGCGAGATGCCACCTTGCACACCACGCACAGCACGGAGCCCTGCACCGGGGGCAGGTCCCTGCCACTCACGTCCGGCTGGGGGTGAGGGGCAGCTCCACCTCCTGCAGGACAGGAGCAGTGCCCCCATCCTGTAGGAACGGCTCTGCTCGTGACAGGCTCCATTCTGCACACGTGAATATGCACGGCAGCAAAGCACAACCTTCCCTGATGTGCTCCAAGGTCCCGTGCTGCAGCAAAATGCTGATCTGCGCATCCCTACAGGGGCTGGTCCTCTGACAAGCAGAGGAGACCTGATGAGCAAAGGGGTGCTTGAATATTCCATTTGGCAGGAGTCACCTTCTCTTGCATTTCTATTTGTGACAGTCTCCTTTCCTGTATCCATTACCCTGTTCCTGTAGCTGTGACCAGGAGACCTTGCCATCTGATTCACCTTCAGACACCTTGTCCCAGCCTACAAGTTTTCAACCCTGTGGGGAAGGCAGATGGGCTGGACACCATCCCCTGCAGAGGAAAGGGTGTACAAATGTATGCACGAACGAAATACTTACAGGGACACGTCTGATTTACAGGCACAAACTTCCTTCAAGTCATACTACTCCAATAATTCCCTTCCCAAAACATCACAGTTACATGTGGGCATTTATATATGAGAATGCAAACTGAAGTTAGTCACGTGTAGCTGAATATACACATGCCAAGTTGAGAATATATACGTGTCAGATTGAGAGGCAGAGATCAGGAGGACTGAACGTTAATGTAAGCAGGAGGATACTTGGGAAGAGGACAAAAGAGGTGGAAGAGCCTAGCAGAGACAAGGAGACTGGGCTGCCTCTATCACTCTCCTTGGAATGGCTCAGTGCTTGTGAGAAATTCTTTATATGTTTCTCCCCAACTACCAGCACTGATCAGATCAAAGGAGTTGTGTAGGTCATGCAAAACTCAATATTCAGCTCAGTTCAATCCAGGGTCATTGGATTGACTGGTATGCTTTTCTTTGATATTGGGAGAAAAATGGATCACAATTCTCCTTGGAAGCTGTGATGGGCACTGGCAGTGCCCAGCCTTGAGGGGAGCAAAGCAGCGATCCCTGTAGCTTCCACAGGCACTGCCAAGCCTAGTCCATGCCTAGAGACACATCTATTTAACTACAGAGTACAGGCACACAGGTAGCCCTCAGGCAGCCTTCCTCACGCTGCCTGCCAGGATGTCTGAGCCCTGAAGTGAACATTTCTCTGGTCTTACTTCCCTTGCTTCTCCCATTATGGCCAAAGTGTAATGCTGTCACCATCTCAGCCAGTGTTTTGGGACATGATGGTGACAGGTTGTTACTTTATGCTGGCTGATCTGCCATCTGATGGCCACAGACAGTCAGGGCCACTTGGCCATAACCCATCCTATCTCTACGAGACAGGGGGGTGCCTTTGAAAATATTAGGAAGGTAGAGATTTGTGCCACGTCCTTAACTCTGACACCCTGAAGTTGCCTCTGTAGGCTCTGCCTTTGCCTGCAGAAGTACTGGGAGCAGGAGTTAATCCAGTTTGCTTTCTGGTGGGCAAGCTAATAGCCCCGGGCTATGGCCACGGGGAAACCAGTGGCTTTCCAGCAGCTGCCCGAGAAGGAAACAGCACCCTTGTAAGAGGGGAACACAAGGACACACAGGAATCTCACAAAGCAAGCCCAGGCAGAACCAGAACACAGACCTTGAGGAATAAACTTCTGGGACAATTAGGACAAGAATTAAAGCAATTGTCCTACTTCAGTAAGAATTAAAGGCATGACTGAGGGAACCCAGAGTCTGCAACCCTGCAGTGTGGTCCTACCCTGGGATCTGGGGCTGGCTTTCAGTAACAGGACTTTCATCCAGGATGGTTTCACATTAGCAGCAATGCAGAGGAATCCCTGACTTCCAGCTGCGGAAGTTGGATGTTCTTTCCAATGGATAAATACATTTCTTGTTTCATCTGCTATCCATCAAGCCACTGTTCATATCTGGGAAGCACAGAGCTGCCAGGAGAGGTGCCAGCAAATTTCATTGCTGCCAGCTCAGTGCAGGGAAAAGGATAGTTTATCCTTCACCTTGGGACTCACAGAGCCTCCATGCCACTTTTGACCTTGAAACATCAAGCTCAGCTTTGGTTACCTGCGGTCTGGGATCCTAAACGACATGTGAGAAGCCTTAAAAGCAATGGGAACTGATTGCCAAGTTTTTTGGCCCCATAAATCTGCCTAAATTTGTTATTGGTGCATTTAAGGAGATAAGCAGAGGCCTACATCCAAGAGTTTTACAGTGATTTTTAAGCAGCTTCATGGAGTTTAAATTAACACTAGACAGGCGTATGCCCGTTACAGTTTTTCTGCGTATTTTATAAGCAATATAACGTCACAGTCAGACTCAGTGCAATCAGCTCCAGCAGAGTTTCCTTTCAGCATTCCTTACAGCAATTCAGTAGATAGACCCATTATCAGGGCAGCTACCCAATGAACAGATGAGAAATAGACCCCATCTTCAGCAAACCAGATCTTTAGCAAAGGCATTTACCCTTCTCTAGGGATGCAGCAAGTGCTCTAGTGCAGGGTGGGACAAAAAAGTTCAGCTGCTGAATTATTGTTTAATTATTGAATTACCACCACACTATTTCACCCATGCAGCCTCTGGAGATGGCAAGTCCAGGCAGCCTGGCAGGCACTCACTTTACTGTGGCTGTCTGCCCCTGAAGCGTGGCCTCAAGCGTTTTGAATCAAGGTGTCAAGGGTTCAGCATGAGCCTTTGCTTCAGTGCTTTCGAGTAAATTAAGATTTATTTTCTTCCCACTCAGGGAAAACCTTACTTTCACTTTCTAATCACTTCCAGCCATAACTAACAGACCCAGTAATGGTACAGCTCAGCCTTAATCCCAGGAGGCTATTTACTGGAAATGGAAAGTTCCCATGCTTCCCAGCAAAGTCTGACACCAGGATTGCCTGGCAATGCAAATGTTGCAGGAATAGGAACACAGGAACAGCACTGACAGCACAACAGTGGAGAGTAAAAGCACAGACTAGTTTTGCTTAGAATAGAGAAACAAGGAGGTGCCTCGTTATGAAGGTTAATCTTGCACATTGAAATTTTTATACCACAGCTACTTTCTCATTATTCATCATTAGTCCTCAAAAAGGATGCTCAAGTTGAGCAAGAAACAGATGTGAAGATGACTGGTCTGCAATTACAGTACAATGGATTATAAAAGGGCTGGCAAAGAGGCCCCTTATACCATTGTCCCTGCCCATTAAGAAGTCTTTAGCAAGGCTTGTGATGCTGGTCTTGCATTTAAAGTACAGAAGCCAACGTGACTACTAAGAGTGATGGGACAGTTGCCAGGAAGCAGCACTGAGGCTCCTCCTGCCTCAGAAATGCTTCTCTGCATGCCTGCTTAGGTGAGCAGGGTCTTTTAAAGACAAAACTCTTTATTACTCTCTCTCAGCGGCTGAGAGACTTAGAAGAACCGTGGCAGCATGGAGATTTTCACACCCTGGACCGACTTGGAAAGCTGTGCAAAAAGGACTTTCCTCTCCTGATTGACCAGCATTCAATGACTCAAGGATGAAAAAGGGATGGTTGCAGCCTCTCCTCCCCTTTCCCAGAGAAGAGGGCAGCACACTGCAACACAGACCTGCCAGGGCTGCCCTCCAGGCTCCAACTGTCTGCCATCAACTCATCTCAGCCACAGAGCATCCTCTGGCCTCTCCAGGTCAGTGGGACAAACTCCACACTTCAGGCTACACAGAAGACACGAAAAAAAAAAGCTTTTTCAGTGAGACAAGACCCCACATGCTCAAATGCATTACCTCAGGCTTTTCTGGCAGGTAGGGAATTAATGAGACAAATCCCAGGTGCCACAGCTTTCCTGACTCCAGTTTGAGCTCCAAGTTGAAGGCAATTACATGGAGATAAATGAAAACACAGAGAAAATTGCAATTCTTTATAAGAAGCTGATGTGTGCAAAGCCGAGGTCTCCTGTGAGGTACTTTCATGATGTGTGTGCATGGCCATTAAAAAAAAACAAATTTAGATTTCATCCAGTAGCCTGATTATTCTTAATGAAATGCAACTGGGACTTATAAAATTAAGTAAGAAGTGCAATAGGTTGTAATGACATCACCAGTCTACTCAAAGTTGATTTTTAAAAGCTTGCCTGCCTTAAGTGCCCTGAGGTTATTAACCTGTGCCAGTAAAGTCATCATGAAAAATGTTGTCTCTGAACTGAGCTGGCCCAGCCCTGTCTTGGCTTTGGTCTGAAACACACCCCAAGGAGACACAGCTTTCTCACATCACTTTTGGCACCAGCTGTGTCTTAGGAATTTGGACAATGAGCATGGGGACAGTTTGACTTAGGGACAGCTGGGTCTGATTTAAGGCTTAAATGCTTCACTGAACTGTGCAGTTTGTGATAAATCCATGGCAATCCCATTTATGTTTTCTAGGGAAAATGCCTCCAGTCCTCACCCAGCAGGGAGTGATGCACTCAGTGACAGGCCTGGCAGACTCCACCCTGGGTGGAGGAGCAAGGGGAGTGCTGCTCCCCTGGGCCAGCCCAGAACACAACCATCACAATCAGGATCACACAGGAGACGTGATCTCAAACACCTGGGACACAAAGGAAAAAAAAAAAGAACCACAACTTCTCCCACCAGCTCTGGAAGTCTGCTTCTCCAGGCTGGGGGCTGTGGGACAGGGGTTGTATCAGGCCTCTGGCTCCTTTTCTGAGAAGAGGACAGCAGCTCTTCCTCAATTCCTTTCAGCTGGCCTGTGTCTGCACCAGCTAAAAATCACTCTGTTAATCACTCCTGTCTGATATGTTTCTCATGCAAACAGGAGGGGTTCCCTATCTCTCCCACAGCCAAGGCTGGGATAACATCTCAGTTCCCAGCCATAAAGAAACATAAGCAATACAATGCTCATGATTTAGGAGGTACTCACACTCTGTTTGCTCAGGTGAGAGCCTGGAATAATTCACTTGAGTCACCATGAGACTGAGACTGGATCCAAAATGACACCACTCCAGCTCTCCTGAACTTGGAAGCTGATGCCCTCTGTGTAGGCTTGAAGGTGACGCTATTTGGTTAAGGTTGACAGGCATTAGAAAGCTCACCAGTTTCTCACACCACACTGCGAGAGTGCCAGTGCACCGAGGAGCCCACATCTTCCTCTGCTGCCCAGACCACCAAACACTCTCGGACTCCAGCAGGAACCACTGGGACTCACCCCACAAGGTTGTGGGGATCCTTGCACAACTCCTGCAGCACTCCAGGCTGTAGAGGGGCTCAGCTACTTGCTGCCCTGTTCAGACCAACCTCTCTCTCTGGCCTCAAAGCACTTGACCACTGCAAAGCCCAGGCACAATTTTCTAAGCCACTGACCTGGACCAAACTCTCCCTAGTCCTTGGTGCTGACTGGCTTTTCCAACAAGAGCCTGTGGTGATTATTGCTATAGCAGCAAGTCCACTAGTGAAGCAGAAAATAAACAGATTTTTATCAAGGTGGTAAATGGTGGAGAAAACACCATTCCCTTAGGTTGTGAGAGAAATAACACCAGCAGCAGCAGCAGGACCAGCATCCTACTGGAGCAGGGAGGGGGGGATGGCAGTTAGCTGGTTATGGCATCTCTTGCCTCAGCAGGACATATGTCTTGAGCACTGGCTTCATTACCAGGAGCAAGTTTCTCTGAACATCATCACTCTCCTGCCTGGCTTGAACCACTTCACAGCCTATCTAGAACTTCTTTCCCTCTCTTACCCAAAATCATCCCTAGGACATACATTTTCACATGGGTGTAGAACAGGCCAGACAGGGAGTTATGAATACATTAGCCACTGCAGGAGGATGTGCAAGAAGAGCTTAACCTGGTGCCCCAGGGAGAGCAGTTCCAAGCCACTTGTCTTTCTGCATAGCCAAGGGACCACATGGCAGCTGGGCAGCCTGCACAGGGCACAGGTCACTTACCTCAGCAGCCAAGGAGGGCTGTGGTGAGTAGCACCTACACAGAGAAGCTAGGAAAGGCTCCCACTCCCCACACAGCTACAGCAAGGGCAGCCTAAAAATCACTCACCAGGGCAAACACACCAAGCCCTGGCACAATCCGTGATAACTGATTGGCTACTTTCACCCACTTTGGTACCTCAGAAGAGCAACTACACCAACACTCACTGCCACAGCCCCCACACTGGGGCACATCTCCCCACAGACCCCACACAGGACTCACCACACAGAGGAAGAAGGGACACGAGCAGAGAGAAGCCCTGCTCGCTCCACAGCTCAGGAAAAGTAACCAGTGCTGGAGCCCAGGCTACGCCCTGCTCTCACAGGAGGACAACGCAGCCAAGGAGCCCCTTTAACAGCTCAGGGGTCAGTCAGTATTAGCAGCTGAGGCTGCAGGGCTGCAACGAAGGTGGGTTTGGAGGCTCTCCTTGTTTCACCTGGGGCTCCTGGCTCCCTGGGCTCTCCTGCTTGTAGTTTGCTGCCTGTTTCCACGGTCAGCAGCAGGATCTAATGTCCCCCCTCATCACTGCCGCCAGACCTGAGGTGCCTCAGGCTTTGCAGAGGACCTAGGTGGGCACTGGGTAGAAGCTTCGTTGTTGGGATCCGGGAGAACTTCAGGATGTACAGCCTGACTTCAGAGAGTCCAATTCCCTTTCATGCTCGAGAACGTTTTGCACACACCAGGATGGCAGGAAACACCATGGCATGTGTTCAGGGCTTTTGATTCAGGTCCATTTTCAATAGAGGTGTTTATCACCACCACTATCCCCTGAGTGAACTCAAACCCTGGAAGCATGCAGGAGCATCTAGGAATGCATGCCAGGAAGAAAGGATTTACAAGAAAATTAGTTTCTATTTAATCTCTATTTTTTTCTCTTTGCACTCTGTAGACTTGACACATTCCTGACAGAGGCATAAAGCCTGACATGAAGAGTTTATATCAGTATAACATGTCCAATCATCAAGACTGTGTAAGCACCAGCCCACGCCTTTTCTCATGCTCAGGCTCCAAAAAAATGCCTGCTCCAATATTTTTATATGCCCAGACTCAAACATATATGCTGCATAGTTGCTTCTACATGACCAAGAACCTGGACTTCAGGGGAAGTAAAATAAAATATAAGTCAAGTGGAGTAAGAAACTTCAGCCTTCCACCTCCAGAAGAACTTGTTCATGGCTGGTCCTAAAGAAAGAGAACAAAACCAGGCACAGCACTTACTTTTTTTTACTTTTTATATAAAATAGACATTTACATACATTTTCTCCTGCAAAGACTTCGAGCATAACTCCTTTATGTGAAATCTAGCCATAAATCCCAGTGAGAAAAGCAAAGACTTTGCAAATTCCTGCATCACTGGCATAAATCCAGCTGCTGCTAAGACTGAATTTATTTTTAAAGTATTTGTAATCCATGGGCTGTTTTCTTGTGGTTTTGTTTTTGTTTGTTTTTTTTCTTTTTAAAAAAGAGTCTTTTAGCTAATTTAAAAAAATTAGATACAGAAATAAGAACCATATGAACAACAGGCAATGCAAACAACTCCTGTATGAGAGGAACACGCAGTGTAACATCTACTTCAGGCAGAGATTTCTACAGTAATACAGTGGTAGAAGCTGTAACTTTTACAGAGAATACCACTGGGGGTATTTTCCAGAAGAACAAAAAAATTCAGCAAGTCAGTACAAACATGGCAATGAACTTTTGTACAAAGTTATCAAGGTTACCTGAAGCAACTTTGCCACATTAAAACACCAGTGAATGCCAAGCGCTGTTTTTTGTCTTTTTTTTTTTTTTTTTTCTTCTTTTGCTGCTGGGTTTAAATGTACATGAAAGCAAAATGGTGCATTTTGAAATTGCTGCAAGAGACTGAAGGTTGGGGAAAAAGCCCTCTAAGGGCTAATTTTTTCGAAAGATTTTGCATAACTGCATATATGAAAGATAGAAATTGAGCACTTGGTCAACTTAATCACATAAAGATTGAAGAGACTTCAGCATACACTAGCTGTTCCAATGAGCTGGAAGACAAGTGGGCAAAAGACCATATAATAATATTCTAAATTACTTAATTAATAAATTAGACTGACAATTATCTTCTTTCACCAAATCTTGTACACCATATCTGGCCTGGTTTCTGTAACTGTGGAGAAGCTTTCATAGTTTTTAGATCATTTTAGGGGCATCTAGCCTCCCCTGCAAGTTAGGCTGTTTATTTTCACTTTTTTTTAAACTTGTACTTCTTTCTACCCACATGCATACATGCACAGCCCCTGTCTTCCTCAAGATCTTTGGAATTAAGGCCATTTGCATTGCTGCATTCACTTACTGTTTGGCCAAAACAAATTGCCTGCATGTTTGTAGGAAAATCTAGTCCAGGGAGTCCATGAGAGAAAGAAAATGTCCCCCACTGCATCATTTATCCTGGGTGACAGAAAAGGGATGGAAGAAAAGAATGCTGGAATTTAAACAAGCAATAAAATAAAATCCATCAGCTGCAAATATTATTCATGGGAAAAGGAAAAAGCACACAATTATTATGTTTCTCATTTAGGATTAAAATGCACAGTGAGTACATGACAGTCCTGTCTAACCAGCTTTCCATTAATTCTCTGCTTTAATATTGTGAGCACTGAGTTAGCCAATGCAACTTGCAGAGAGCATAAACTCTCCCCCACCAGGCAGATCTTAAGCCATTTATTAATTTGCAGTCTCTGCTAACCATGCTGAGCACTGGAGCTGGCAGAAAACAATGTATTTATAACTCATTATTTTAGAAGCTGTGCAATGCTAGAGGAAGAGAACATTTCCTGTGATTAATTAAGGTAACATAAAGTTAACACAAGGTAAGTTGCTCGATTTATCTTTCACAATAGCATTCCATTTTGATGGAGGTAACCCATTTCATATCATACTCCATTCTTCTTTGCCTGCCATAAACCTTTGACATGATTAATGCCCTGAACAAACACAGGGTTTCAGCACGGGTGCCAACAGGGCAGGGAGTCAGCTCAGAGCTTCACAAGGGTTTGACTGCTTTGGTAGCCCATGGTCTGAGCCATTCTCCAAACTTGCTGCCAGTTTGCAGACTGTAATCCTGCATAGATGGGGTAGAAAGTGCTGGTTCAGGAACGAGGGGTTCATTATTGAGCTCTCCTCTCTCCCTAACTACCATAAACCCAGCTCCAAAATGTGGAGAGCGGGCCTTTCTGAACAGAAATGTAAACTGGTTCAACTGGCATTAAAATCCCTGGATGTGTTATCTGCCTAATTCAGGCAAGTGGATATCCCTTGCCTTCCAACCAAACCACCTCCCTTACTGGGAGCATGGTCTCATCTTTCTCCATTTTCTGCAAGTACGAGAGTGTTGCACAAATGGTAATCAATACTTCTCCAGGATCTGGGAGAGGGCATCCAAAGCTGTATTATACTTCTACACATACACCAGTTTTAGGAGGTCAAGACGACTTTGATCAGGGTTTAGGACAAGGAGGAGACAATTCCTACTAGGTCTCTCAGGAAAGACAAACTAAGGTTTATGCTGAAGTTAAAAACATAAAACTAAGTCTTCTCCCTCATGAAGCATTGCTATAAAAAATACAACTTCTGTATTTGAAAAAATATGTTTCATTGGCCACAATTTAAAGCCACACACTGCAGTGAGGCCTGTAGAATATATAGTATTTATTTAATATATCTTTATGAGGCAAAGTTTATAGTTGATACACATTTTTAAAGGAGGCATATCTCTCCCCACACTGCCCCCCAAACTTCAGCTGGCTGTTAGAGCAGATGCCTCCCCCCTGGGGGACTTTGCATGGTACCACTGTCAGGGCTGCACCAAACACTGCTCTGCCAGGCCCCAAATTCACTGCACCACCGCCAGCCAGGGCACATGGGACTTTGGGAAACTGCCCCAAAGACAGGCTCACCTTGGGGACAGGCAGAGAGCTTTCTGGTCCAGGTACTTCTGACTATCTCAGTAAGGAGCCATCCACAAGCCTGCAGTGCATGACAGGGAGCTGATTGCTGTCACAGGCCATTTAAGCTGTGGTTTCCCCATCCCATGGGACTGTGCTGGCATGATCCCACCTCCTCCTGGCCATCCTGGCAGCCCAGGGCTGTGCAAAGCTACTCTGTGCATGGCATCCAGCAGAGCACCTGCACTGGGGACCTGCAGAAATGTCAGTTCAGCCAGTCCACAGCCACAACAGTCATGTGAAAAGACAAGGGAGGGTTGCTGACCCAGCCCCAGGAGCTCAGACTTACCCCTGGCCCCACAGAGTAAACTAGGCTGCTCAGGCTGGGGGCAGAAAACTCACCAGCAAAACAACTTGGTTATTCTGATCCAAGTGCTCCCCTGGGGAGCTGGTTTGGAGGGAGAGAGCCCAAACACTTGTGGTGCCACCTCTTTCCCCCAGCAGTCTCTCCCTCCCACCTCTGCCCATAGCTGGCTGGTCCCCTTGGCCGATGGGGACCAGTCCAGCCTGGTCTCAGTGCGCGCACAGCCACAGCTCTGGCAGGTCCATAAGCCCTGGCAGGGCAGACAACTGCACCTGGACTCCCTCTGAGCTCCAAACACAGCTGGAGTCACATCACTAATCCGTCACCAGCAGCAGCACGACAGCAGGCTTTCCAAAGGAAACCAGCAGAACCTCCAGCACGTGGCTGAACCATCCCACTGAGGGAATTTGGAGCGTGCTGAGGTGCCATGGCCAGCTAAATCTGGGCACCACAGGGGTGCCTGCCACACAGGCTTTTACTGACAGATGTGTTTTAAGGCATTGCACACCTAATCTGAACTGTCCTTTACTATTAAAGCCAAACTCTGGGCTGCTCTTCTGCAGGGTCTGGCCACAGTCAAGCTCAAAAAAACCAACTTTCCCAGCAGTTTACTGCTGCAAGAGGAACAAACTGGTGACCTACCCTGATGTCCAAACCCAAAGGCACGAAGCAGGATCCCACTTTGAACTGGTGCAAACCCTGGTGGAAGCAGCAGAAGTGCTGCTATTGCAGGGCCAGTGTGGTCCAATGTGTTCTGCAGCCACTTGCCTTAGAATCATTAGAGGGAATTATTCCAGCATGCCTCATTGGTACTCCCTTTTTCTAACTTCAGACAATACAAGTCACAACGCCCAACCATTTGGCCAGCTGTGAAGGATATTGCCGAATTCGTATAAAACAGAGAAAATATATTAATTATTTGATTATTATAAGTTAAATAAATAAAGCTCAAAAATAAAAGCCCCAGTTCTGAAGAGAATTTGTTTTCCCACCTCAGTATTTAAAAATATAGATTTATGACTGATCAGCTATAGGTCATTTTCTGTATTTCTTAGGGGAGTGGTGAGAACACTTTGACCAAGTATTTTGTCAGTGTTATCACCATGATAAATGGGCTTTGTCCCTGCACACCCATAAAAGAGCCTCCTTCGTACCTTTCCAGGCTCGGAAATGTTCCCTAATCTCTCTGTGGCTTTACTTTACCTCCGATATTGATGAGATAGGTTGTTTGTTTTCCATACTGGGGACTGAGCAGGAGGATAAGTAATCCTAGAGCTTCCCATTGCCTTTGGATGCTTCAGTTTTTTTCAGAGTAATAATTATTTGGCCTGGAGGGAGAGGGCAAAGGGTAAAGCCATATGATGTTTGACAAAAGTGACATCATGAACCTGAATTACCACAAAATTACTGTCTAATGGGCAAAACATTCAGGATAGGTTTTCCCTCAAAGGATCATCTGTCCTACTTGTAGAATCCTTCCAGGGTGATATTTAAATAGTTTCCCTTTTCTTCAGAATAATTTTCAAGTCACATTTAGAGCTGTAAAAGTGGACACCATTTCCTCAGCATTAACCCCTCTGAACCCTTTTTATGTGACCATTATGACCATCTTTCCTGTCTGCAGCACTTGCAATGAAGCCCATCAGTGGTGTTCTACATGGATGAGGTGAGCCTGTGTGGAACAACAGGAGGTGCTACTTCACCCCTGCTGCAATGGATGAGTGCTTTGTCTCCATGGTTTCCCTGGTGACAACCAAGATATTGAAGGTACATGTCCCACCCACACTCCCAGTGTGACTAAAATGGGTTCAGCCTAGACATAAATCTTGATTTAAGGAAGGTTTTCATTCATGCTCCAGCATGTCCCACAGGAGCCGAGTGCCTCCTGTAACTTTGGTCGAACCTAAGCATGCATTCAAAGTTTGCCTTCCATAATTCTGAGTCCTATCACAGTTCCTTCAGCATCACTTTGAGCAACAGGCTTCCACCACACTTTCTCCAAGGGGCATGCATGTCTTTCTGCTGGTGACTGATTGCTATGTTTGGTCTTTCTCCTGGACTTCCTGAAACCGTTTCTCCAAGCGATCCAGTTTGGCCAGATTCTCCTTCAGCAGCTTGCTGTTTGGAACCAGTTGTAAGGCTTTCTCATAGTAGTCACGGGCAGTGATGTAGCTCCCCTGCAAAGAAAATGAGTGGTAGGTCTCATTCACATTCCACACAGAAAGTTCATTCCAAGGGTAAAGTGAAAAATGTAATACAGGGGAAACAGAGTTTAAAAAACCTGACATTGTTGGGTTACAAAAAGACTTCTACTTTATGAAATAGATTTAGGCTGTTAGCCTAAATTTAATGAAACTCACATGGCAAGAAATAGATTTACATTTTTGTGTTATGTTGCACAGGAAGAGTTAATTTTACTCAGCAACAGGATAGCTTAAGGACATCACACAATGTGACTCCTTAAGACACAAATCATAATGATATGCTAAGGTATTCCAAAGAATAAGCAACCACATGGTAGGCTTTCTATTTCCATAATTTCATACCAGTATTCTGCATCAGACATCTTTATTAAATTAATTAGGTAGAGAAGAACCTTAAAAGTCAACTCACAGCGACATTTTTCTAAGGTGGGTCAACAACTAAAGCAGGAAAGTTTTCGAGAGGAGCAGGTTGTTCCTTGCAGCCTGCACTCTTAAAATATGAAATTTGCTTTATAGGATACATATTGCCAAGCAACCTGGTAGGGAAATTCTATCTGGGGTGGAGAGACTTCTCTCCTTTTTGGATAAAATACGTCAAGGGCACTTGCTGTTCACAAACATATAGCTCTTGGCAGTCTGAAACCAATTTAGCTTTTTGTCCTGAGCAGTAGTTTCTGCATCTGGCAGCTTAAGAAAAACCAAAACTGTCATACCTTGATGTGCTCGATGCCTCCCATATTCATCCAGGCCTGTGCTTGGTCAGGGTTGAGCTCCACAGCCCGTTTATAGCTCTACAGAAACACGAAACATTTCTAGGTTAACAGTCTGACTCTTCAAGCAAAACCAGTGCTGGAGGGGAACGAGAAACACAGTTTCCTCTCCTGAAGCCATTCAGAATGTAATTCAAATTCCTCTCATCTACACCGAGCAAAGTGAATTTAGGCTTCTTTGCAGCAGAGGCACATAATGTACTGCTTCATGGCTCAGTTCATCTCACAGGTTTCCCCTGCCAAGGTGTGGTTTTTCTCTGCACTGTGAGAGGAGCCACACCTGTGACCACATCCCTGCCCTCTGCACCACTGGGCTCTCCTGCACATCAGGGTCATTTCCTCAGGCAGTGCCAAACACAATGCCTGCCAGCTACAAGCCATGTGGTTGTTCTTTATGTGCAAGGCTTTTATTTGGAGCTGGCGGCAGACTCTGGTACAGCCACTTGCATGGAGGTTTCTCAAGGACCTGAGGGCAGTGCTTTCCCTCCCCACTGACAACGAGTGTGGGAGAAGAAGCAATAAGGAACTTCTGGAATCTGTCAAACAGCACTAGTTTTACATTGCCACAACAGGAAAGGATTTTCAGGACTAAACATCTCTATGGATATTGAGAATATTCAGAACAGTCCAAATAATATTTTCTGAATCAGAGAATAATGGGATGATTTGGAATGGGAGGGACTTTAAAGATTCTCTACTTCCAGCTCCCCTCCTGTAGACAGTGACACCTTCCACTGGACCAAGTTGCTTCTGTACTATTATTAATGCTAACATAATTTCTGAGCTATCAAGCATCCTGCTCCACAGGATAAGACAACCTCTCAGTTATTGGCTTCTGAGGTGAGACATAACAACATGGTGAGCTCTCATAGGTCCCCAAGCTTCCAGCTGAGCCACCTGGAGCTGGTCACTGACAGCAAGAGGAGCTGGGGCTGAATGGAGCAAGAGTCAATCCCACCAGTTTGGTACTTAACCTCTCAGAACAGGGAGCAGTATTTCCATACAGGAATGAGGGAAAAAGTTTCAATTAAGTCTGGTAAAGTTAGCTGCCTCATAGCTTTCTCTGTATCAGGATGGACTCTGAGCTCCTAAGGCCAGCAGCTAGGGTGTATGCACCAGGGAGTTTCACACACAATAAGCAAACTCTATCTTTTAGCCTATAAAACCACTGGTAAGTCTTAGAGCAGTCATACCTCAAAAGCCTTGTCAAGGAGATTCTGTTCTCTCAGCTGGTTTCCTTTAGTGAAAAAGAGCTCTGATATGACTTTTGGATCCTTTGGTTTTAGCTGAAGAGCTTTTTCTATAGCTTCAAGTGCCTGTCAGAAAGCAAGAGGACATTGTGTGCCTTCCATTCAGTGCCTTCCCACTTTTCATTCTTTCCTCACCACTCCCAGCATAAGAGTAATTTTCCTCTTTCCCTTGTTTACCCCACGTCATTAACACACAGGGAAATGAGATTTTTAAATGCCTGGGGCTGATGGGTAGTGGGGTTGACAGCAGCAGGAGGTGTAAGTGATAAGAAAACTACACTGTTTAGCTTCAGTTTTAGTACATAGATAAACTGAAGATTTTAGGGAAGAAATAATCTCCTGAATGTGTGCTGAGGCACATCACATGTCCCTGGAGAAATGGAGTATAAAATTCGACCTGGGCTCTGTGTGTGAGCCCTTGAGACAAGGGTATCCCATGCCATGGTACCTTGGCATAGAGCTCCTGCTTGCTGTAGATGGCTGACAGAAGGCGGTAGCACTCCAGACACCGTGCATCCTCATTAAGGAGATGGTTCATCATCTTTTCGGCTTCCCTCGTCCGCCCCATCATCGCCAAAACCTGAGCCTATAACAGAGCAACGCTACGAAGTGTTGTGATCTTGAAAAGCTCAGCCCTCTCTGTCACACACTGGGCTGCAGCCAGTGGCTGCTGCGCCCCTGCCATGGCCCTGCCCTGGCCCCACGCTCACCAGTGCCAGTCGGATGTCCTTGTTCGAAGGCTGCAGCGCCGCCGCTTCCCTGTAAACCTGCAGCGCTTCTTCGTATCGCCCCGTGTTGTAATAGAGAGCCCCCAGAGGGGACAGGACCTCAGCCTTCCGGGATACCTTCAGTGCCCTGGAGTTTGGGGACAAAGGGATGCGTCAAGGTGGTGGGAGGAGCAAAGGGGGAGAGCGAGGTGGGCTTGTGCTGGGATGGAGAACCAAAGCTCTGCACCACCCCAATCTGGGAAGTACAAATTTCAAGTGCTGGGGAGGAATGAGTGTGCCCACAGCAGTAATCCCTCTGGCCACCTGAGAAGGAGAAGGAGCCACCTCCAAAGTGCCCATGAGCCTGCAGCAGGGGTGGGGATGGTTGACAGTGTTTAAACCTGAGGAGGGTGAGCACAAATCTAAATGGCAAAAAGAAGGCAAAAATACTCCCACTCAATCTATCCTGCTGCATATCAGGAGTCAGAGCCAGACTGTGGGCACATTGCTGAGTTCCTAATGGTGCCAAGGGTTTGGTGCTGAGCTGTGCAGCAGTTATGGCTGTTACTGGTGCAGCAACTACAGACCAGCTTCCAGCAAGGTGGGAGTTGTGGTAATACGACCTGCTCCTGCCACTGAGAAACTTCTGACGTTATCATCAGAGCATCCCCCAGCCAAAAGCAGCCATGTCCACCCTGGGGGCTTGGGAATAGTCCAGGGAAATCAACACTGCCTGAGTCCATGCTGCCTTTCCAAGCACCCCCCAAAAATAGTCAAATCTAGTTTCAAACAGATGGAGAATGAAGGGAGGAAACCCCACACATGCACTGACAGATCCACATATGACAAACTCTTTAGCAGAGACCAGCCATACAGGGGCAGGAGGAAACCCTCTGTCTCCCACCACAAACCCTCACCTCTTGTACCACACTTCAGCCTCTTTGTTCTGCCCCAGGGAGCGGTGAAGCCTGCCCAGGTTCACCATGGCCACATGGTGAGCGGGGCTCAGGAGGATGGCCTGCCTGTAGTGGGACATGGCTCGCTCAGGAGACCCTGGAGAGGAAAACAGCCACTAAAATGGTGCATCAGAAAAATCCTGTCTCAAACTCAGCACACAGTAATGGCTTTCTCTCATCTATTGGTCTATGCATGGGAAACATTTTGAGAAAGCAATCCTGCCTCAGCCTTTTGAATCTGAGTTTAAGTGAAATTGCTGTCCAAACTAAGATTTAGGCCCCAACATTCAGAGACAATCCTGAGAAACAGATTTTCTAGGGGTGGGTTTTTGCAAGCTGAGGATACAGTCACAATAAGATGACTCCTGACTGAAAGCATCCTCTGATTATGCAGTAGTGGGGACACAACCCCTAGGCTAAGGACAGAGCCCACCTCAGAGAAGGAGCTGGGGCACATGTGCCATCTCCTGGTGGAGCATCCCTTCACCCTGGCCCACTGGAGAAATGGGCAATGAAGCATGGAGAACAAGCCACCCAGTCTTCCCCACAACAACAGCAGAACTGCAAATAGTTACAGCTCTCTCCAAACAGAGATTATTCTCTCTTACTACATTCCTTCCACCTCTGCTGTGTTGCTCTGAGCTCCAGCTCGGTCTCTGTGTATTGCTGAACGGGACTGGGAGTAGCTGCCAGGGACCAGCTAATTCCCACTCGGGGCAATAAATCCCAGAGCAGGTGCCGAGGTGCCTATTTTGGAGCACGTAGACACCATCTCTGCTGCACAGGAGCCATTGGGTGGCACTGCTTCGCTGTGTGAAAATGTCCTGCAGCCCATGACATCACTGAGCATCACAACAAAATACAAGCAAAAAGAGAGGTGCAAGATCACTACCCCAGTGTCTAAAGTTCTATTTTTAATATCGTATTTTTATTTAGCTAGATAATGGTAAAAGTATAAAATTCCAGCATTTCAGCAATGCAAACATTGCATTTTTAATCCCAGGGCTCGTTTAATTGGTTTGCAAACTCCAGACCAGATAATCTCCTGATGAAAACCAATACTCAAAGAGCTTTGTCCACCAACAAAGCTTTTCAGTGTTGGCATTTTTTAAACCAATTCACTTCACAATGTATTTAATTCCATTTTGAGCTGGAAAACAGATCTCGAAAACAGCCAGTGCATGATGGGGCACTGAACATGATGCTGTGGGAATTTTGTTTTCATAGCTTTTCAGATCTGGTTCAGTTTTTCTGAGACCATCTATGCAACTTGAAAGTTACACAGACACGTCTCAGCATCTCCTTTACAGGTGAGAGGAGGAACATCTGTGGAGAGATTTAGAAGTGTTGAAGATTCACCCAAGGCTGAGGACGTGTTGTTCAAGGTACGACTTTTTCAAAACATCCAGCAGCAGCCTCAATCTTTCCCCACCACTGAGCAGGCAGATGTTTTTGAAAATTATATCTACAAAACATCCTGGGAAGCAGCTGGGCACGCACCTCAGTCCCTCAGCCAGCCTCCCTCCACTGCTCAACACACAGGGGTAATGTGCATTGTTAAGGGAGACACACTGAATGTCTGTGACCACTGCAGAGCTGTCTGGAGTTGTGGCTCCCCAGAGTCGACACTTGCTGGAGGCTTGTTGCACAAAACCCTCCAAGTTAATTGGCGTGGTGCTTCACAGCATCTCCCTGTGCCGCCGGCGAAGAGCGCAGCCTGTGACAGGCTCACCACCAGCCACTTCCTTCACGCCTTGTCACGTCTCGAGGAGGGTTATTGACACATTATGCCCCAAGTATCAAAAGTCAGTGGGATTTTTTCCAGTTATTTGTCTGTAGGGAAGCATAGGAGTAAACCAGGAAATGATAGTTTTGACTTTGGCAGAGTACAAAAGTGCAAAAACCAGAAAGTGCTCTGCACTACATTTGAACCACAAATTTTGGCAGGAATAGGACAGTTTATCTGGGTTGGCAAGCAAAGATGAGTACAACGTCAGAGGGAAATTACTCAGGAATTTTTATTATTTGCAAGCTTGAATTTTGCCAGGGCCCAAATTCAGAACCTCAACCTCTTTTGCTAATACCATGATGCCTCTTTTGATTATGAATACTGATTTTGGTTTTGTATTTGTTTCACACTACAGAAGAGTGATGGCCAAGTGTCAGCTCAAAGGCAGAATAGCCAGACTGACAGACACCATTGTCTTCCCGAGCACCACTAGAGCTGGACACGTGATGGGGAAAGAATAGGTGGCAACCACACACTTTAAACCTACACTGTTTCATCACTGAGTCTTGGCTCTGTTCTGGAGGGACCACAGTGAGACAACAGTCAGTTTCCACTAGTCATTTGTCAAACTTAGCCTTGCTTATAAAGCTGTCAATAAATGGTGGCAATTAAAGTGACGTTTCTGTTGTTATGTGAATGCCAGAAGTTGCCAAGGAAGTTGGATGGGAACCAGGAGCCCAGGAAATAACAGATGCCATTACAGAGCTCCTGAAAAATCAGTGTATAAGGTTTTGTTTTCACAGATGATTGTGGTTTAAAAGCCATGTTCCTCTCTACAGTCGTGGCACTCAACCCTTACAGTCAAAAAGCTGCTTTGGCACACAGTAGGGCTGCACATGCTCTAGAGACCATAATGATCCATTTGTGTGCCTGTGATACAGTTTGATGTGGCCATGCCTAGCTAGAAAAAAGGCAGTAGTGTCAGGGTGCTGCCCTGCTTGCACTGAAGAGGGCAACTGCCTGTGTGAAGATGGTGAGAAACACTGAAAGGAACAGTGGGGCTGAACGCTCCTACTGCACAGTGCCTGCGCTGATTATGAATTCCAGGGCACTGTGCCCTCTCAGCAGCACAGGGATATTTATTTCCAAGCTACCGTGGAGGCACATCTATTGCCTTGGAAGCTTTTGACACCGTTTTAGATGTGTACTGCTGAATAAAATAAATCAAAGCAAAGAAGGCAGAGAGGGAAAAATCCCTTGCTCCCCCTCACTTACCAGTATCAACCAGGAAAACACCGTAGTTGTTATGCAGATCGGAGCTCTCTGGACAATTCTCTACGCCAGCCTTGTAGACCTCCTCAGCTTCCTTAAGCCGTTCCTTCAAAGAGAAGGAGACTCCTTAGCCATGGCAGAAACGCTGTCAGCACCATTTGCTGCACACCTGCATTCTGAGACAACTCCCTCGCTGCACAGGGAGCTTGGGCAATCTGTACCCACTGCACCTTCCAGGAGGCCAAAATTTTTCTCCACAGCATGGATGTGATACAGCTGCCATCTCGTATCCTAGAGCAATTCAAACAGCTTTCCCCCATACCTTTGCAAAGGTGAAACACCTGTGAAACACCTGGAAAAGGTGGTGCCTGTGCAATGCCAGTGAGCCCCCAGCTGGGCATATGCGCAGCGAGGAAAAACACAGCAACAGGGATTGGGTTGGTTCTGTTGAGAAATATCTGTCATCTGGGAGCTGATATGTTCTAATTTATTTGCTTAATGAGCATCTCACTGGCTAACTTTTCCCCTCTGGAGCTCTATTGTTCTTTCCCTAAGCAGTGAGGAAAATAGAAGGAATGAAAGTTTTCTGTGTGTGATGGCTAGAGAGCAAATGCAGGGGGATAAAGGAAGCTGGAGAAAGTCAGAGGGTGGTGAAAGAATGGGGAAAATCCGAAAGATTTGGATTAAAACCAGGTGTTGTCAATGTGTGAGGTGTAGTTCTCTGGGACTGATGGGACATGCCACCATGCTGATTCCCTGCATGCACTGAGCCCTCATTTTGCATAGATTTCAAGGAGGTTTGTTGGTGTTGAACATATCTAGAAAATACAGATCTTTTTCTTGGGAACACCCTGCCTACAGAAAGCATCCTACTGGCTGGGTTCTGTCTAGCCTGAGCTATGGGTAGCCTGGTCCTAAAACAACATTCAGGTTTCTCCTTTGGATCAAAGAGCAACTTAAAAAGGTTTCCACTTCCCTCCAGTCAGACCATGTGTACCCACTGCCCACATGCTCACCAGCACGGGCTCCTTCCTTCCCCCCTACTCTCAGAACCTGGCTGTCAGGTGTGTTTGTGGAAGGAGGCTGTGAACAGAAGAGACAAGCACAGTGCAGAGGGGTGTCAGGCAAGCCTCCAGCACCTAAGATGTTTTCTCAATTCTTCCCCTTCCACTGAGCAGCACAGCCCTACAGTGACAAACTCCAGAGGCTCCTGACGATGCTCCCAAGCAAAATCAGCTAATCTGCTCTTCACTGAGGAGGGTCTGGAGCTGCCAGGGCAGATCCATGCTCAGGAGTGAATCCACACTGAAATAAGAGGTTGGTCCACTCCCAGCTATGGACTCTCCTCAATGCCTACAAATGGCAGAGCCCCCTGGGCTTTCCCTGGATTTAAAATGTGTACCTGACAAGCAGCTTTTGCTGCACAGCTGCTTAATGTGAGGACTCTTTTCTCACCTCTTATTTCAGAACTGGAGAGCTGGAAGGAATTGCACTGAAAGAGTATGACTTGATCGCAGAATCACACAGTTTGCCACAGTTAAGTCCCTTCACATTTACATGATAAAGGTCAGCCAGCAAAAAAGATAAGTGTGCAATAAAGCACAGAAACACGTTTTTTAAAAGTGCTTAACTTTGGAAATTTTGGATAAATTGATGTGAATTTGACAACATTATCCTGCAGAGTCAGGAAAAGCACAGTGATCATCAGAATTGACTAAAATGAAGAGCAATTTTTTGTGCATATTTTCCAAGATTTATGTAGTATTTTCTTTTCCTCTGCTTTTAATTTTCAGCCAATGAATGCAGCTTTGTATGCACGTATATCAGCTTATTTTATTTACTGATCATAAAACCAATTTTTAAAGCAAGGAAGGGCTGTGTTAAACTGGATTGGAGTGTTCCATGTCAAAACATTCACCGATAGTGAGCACTTTTAGCACTTTTATCATGGTTGCATTGCTTTTTTGGCACCTAACATCCTGACCCTGCATGCCTCAGGCTCATTGCCCAATCTAACAAAGTGTTTGCATTAAGCACAGTCAGAAAGTGGCAAGGGTGGAAACTGCTTTTCCTGCCAGAGCTTTCCTTCCTTACAGCCTCTCCTCTTTTTAGGAGAAATAGAGCTCTAAGTTCATCAAGGCTTGATTCTCATTAACACTTAATAATGCCACTCCCAGACCTTCATGAAACATTCATCAACCTCACAAAACTCAGAAGACTGGCTTAAAAAATGTATGAGATTTTTATGATACTAAAAAAATTATGCATATGAGAATCTTTCAGTTGAACTCCAGGATTTTAGGTCTGTTTTTAATAAGGCTCAGTTTTTCAGTTTGGTTATGCCTGAGTAGGCTCTCCTCTGCAGCTAAGTGGGTTAAAAAGTTTCTTTTTCTAAGAAACACACACACAAAATCAGTTGAAATTAGGGCCTGAAAAGAGCCACCAAGTAGCACAAAATGATGGATGAAACTGAAGCTGGGAAGAAGGGAAACTGTGGGGAACCAGTGTTAGAATGTTGTGAAAATAGGCAGCAAAAATGTTTGATTTCTGTTATTAGCACCACTGCAGTGATCATGGAAATCAAGGAAAACTGCAATACATTGCAACTGAGTTACAATTCTAAGCAGAAAGAGCAGTCAGAAGGGCAAGCATTTATAAAAGGCACAAATAAGCCAAACTGTTCTATACCATGCAGCAGTGGTTTTTTTCTACGTCAGCTCTGGCTTCAGAATCAGCTATCAAGGAGAGAAAAGGGCAATTGCACCCAGTTAGAGGTTAATTCCCTGCCACCTGAAACATTTCTCCTAGCAGCACTTTTTACAGGCATAGAAGGGAAAGAACCATAAGGCCTACTTCAGATTCATCCCCTTTAATATGTGGGGGAATATGCTGTGCAGGACTGACCCAAGGCAATCCTAGCACTATTTCACTGTGCCCATGTTTCCCTTTCAGCCTTAGAGCAAAGCTGGAGAAGCAGAAGTTGTCACGGGCACGGTCACCTCATGCAAGTTATTTTAACATGGCACTTCAGCCCCTTCCTATCACATCCCAGCGAGAGGGACTGGACGGTGCCTTCCCCAAAGCTCCACAGTGATGCCACCCTATAACTGCCTGGCCTCACAGATACCCCTACAGCTGTGACCACAAGGAGACAAAAAAACCACTTCTTGTAGCTTTTAGCCATTTTGAACACTATTGCTCAGACAAAGTGGAAAAACCAAAACTGAAAAAATGGGCTTCTGTCACCATCCTTTGGGCTGAAGATGCCAAAACTTCTGCCTGTACACCTGGAGGGTGTGATTCTGCAGCTCCCAGTCACAGGTAGCAGCAGGTATTGTAGGATTGACCCTACTGTGATCATTAGAAGGGCGTGTGTGAGGCAGGAGGTGCACAATCAAGTAGTCATCTGCTGTGGCTGAACATGAGAAAGTGTTAAAAGCCTGCAGAAAAATCGCTGTTTTCTGAGAAAATTCTACTAACTATCTTTTTTCCCTACCACTTACACAAGCCACAAGAGGATGAACAATCCATATGTAAGAGAGATGAATTACTGCTGGACTTACTAATGGCATTTCATTTGGGCAGAAGGTCTCAGGCCTCTATAATGGTTTTATTGCTCTGCTGACCTTGCAATCGATTGTTCCAATTAATAATTTCAATTAATATTAAAAACAGGTAGTACTGCAGAGGATTCATTTCCTATACTTGCAGGAGACTCTTCACTGATGGGCTTATTCAAAGCAGAGTTCCCATTCAACAAGGCTCATCTTTAAATTCATACACTATACTTCGAGATCCCTGTAGATAATATTGATAATATTTTAAATTCTCTTAAAAGGAAAAATAAAATACAACATCTTTCAGTAATTCACATACATCATAGGTGAGTTTTGCAGAGTGCCTACATTATTAAAGAAGATTAAGCAAGACCTCTGCCTATAGTTTTGCTGAAATTTATCCCCTTCCCTTATAGAGAGAAGATTTCACTAACCAGAATAATGGAGAACAACAAAAATACCATTTTGCTTGATCTGTATTTATATTCAGCAACCTTTTAAGAAAGCTTCAGCACCCCATGCTATGGAACAATTAGATCTGAAAACTGAAAGAGAAAAAAAATCAGTTTTCAAAAGGTTTGCAGAGGTGTGCTGGAGCTGTGCAGTTACAGGGACCTTGTCATCCACCCCCACAGCCCCAGAGTGGGACCTCAGCACAAAGCACAGCATCCCTCATCTGCTGCTGCAGGTGTGGAGGAAAGGAGGGCTTGGTAGTCTCAGCGTGGGCACTCACGCCTCACAGCTCCTTCTGAACTCAAGGACTTTGTGCCTCAAGTTCTCTTCTCCTCTGTAGGGACAATATTTCACCTCACAGGGACGTTGTAGAAATAAATTACCTAACTACGGAGAGTAGGGAGAGCCTGAGTAATGAGCGTGGGGAACAGGCCTGAGAGGAAATGAGTAATCCTGCCTCCAGAGCACAGCCTGGGCCACGCACAGCAAATAAGGCCTGGAGGCACATGAACAATGAGGTTAAATAAAATATTGAACAGCCGCTCATTAAGACCAACATAAAGCCAGGGAACCTTCCCACTCACTGTCCGTGATCATCTACCGCGGTAATCAAAGGCCCTATCCCTGTGTGTGTGTGTGCAAGGGGCACAATCTGGGCTGCAGAGGCCACCTGGCTCCTGACAATTCCCAGCTTTGGAATGATTCATTATGCAATCTCAAGGTTATCTGTGTAGGCGTGTGTGTGTGAGGGGAAGCACTCGCCTCTCCTGCTGTCACAACATTCAAGGTGCAATGGATTAAGACTTCACCACAGACACAGAGAGCAGCAGAGAGGCGATTTACTCACAACTTCAGCAGTGATTTAATTCAGAGCCACACCATGTGGGTGTAATTACTCACTGTGAATGAGTTGCCTCCCATCCGGGAAAAGCCATCTGTAGAGCAGCCTGAGAGCTCTGTGCAGACAGTGTGGACCCACACCTGCCACCAGCACAAATGGGCAAGGCAAGGGTGGGAGGTGCAGGAGGTGCTGTGGCTGTGGCAGCAGTGCACGCACACGAAGGACCCGAGCCATCCCTCTTACCTGTTCAGCCAACAGCGAGGCCAGGCTTGAGTAAGCATCTGCAAACTCTGGGCCATACTTAATGGAGTCCCGTAGCAAGATTACAGCTTCGTCCTTCTTCCCTTGGGACCTGTAGGAAGGAGGGAAAAAACCAGAAAGGAATATTCCTGTAAGTACATGTTTAGGTTATCCCACTGATTAACTACTTAAAGAGACTTGGAAGTCCCCGGCTTGCCCTTTTCAACAAAGATTAAATGATTCATTCACGCCTCTTCTCCACAATGTGAGTGCCCAGCGTTTCCTCAGCCCATTGCTGTCTCCAGCAGCTGGGAGGATAGAGGCTTTAATGAATCCATCAGTTAAGTATCTGAAGGGAGCATGCAGAGAGGATGGAGGGACTGTGATCTGGGAACAGGACATTCCCTCTCACTTCAGTAGGCTGGAGAGATGATAACCCTTCATTTCCTTTACTAAAACCTTGAAGAATCCCTGCATGTTCCTAGACAAGTGCTCTTACATATCTACTTGCAACTCCATTATGTTGAAGTTAAAATATCTCCAAGTTAAATCTGCCTGGGATCTCTAAATAATCCCTCAGCAAGTTGATCATTAGGCTAGAGGAGTTCTATTCTTCAGATCCTAAGGATTATGAACAGAGATAGCTGAGAGGTAGCTGTGTTGATGAGCTGTTTTTTTCCCCCAGCATTGCTCTGTATTTATTGCTATAGAAAGTGAAAAATGTTTCCCTAACAAAAATCTTGGGATGTTTATTTATTTGAGCTACAATTTCTCCAGTATTGCTCTGTAGTTCTCCCCTTTGAAAAATGAGAAGGTTTCCTGAACAAACATCTAAGGATGTTTAGCTGAGTTGAAACAACATTTTCCTTGTGCTGGGTGTACAAAGAATATGAATAGCAAGGCTTAGAAAAAGAAACAGAGGGCTCTGGGGAAACAGAAAATACGTGAACACCTTGCTGCTTTGGCCTTAGATTTCATCTGAGTGGCATGGTCAAGTAACCAGATCTTGTTTATAAGGTGCAAATTTCAGCTGATAATATATGTGGCTTTGCAGATTTTTTCCCTTTCTAGTTGTGTAACTGGAAGAATATTTTGCCTGTGCATTAAGCTAAGTAAAACCAGTTGTGCTAGTCTTTTTCTTCTTCCAGTGGTGTTCCATATAAATTACACGAATGAAGCAAAAACAAATAAAGAACCACTTTTCTCCTACACTAATTAAAGTCTAGCTAGCTTGTCAATTTATAAAACTTTGGGATCCCTTGGCAGGAGTTTCATGACACATTTTTATAAATCAAAACCAGATGACTACTTTATAAAGGTATTGATGTTTGGCAGAAAATATAGGAAATGCCCACTACAGAAATAAAAGGATTAAGTGATCCACTCAGCAGCAGTAAAAGTTCCCATTAACCACAAGCATTCACTCTGAACATGGGGCTGCCCTCTTAATTACTCTTTTATTCCAAAATGGCCTCTTTTTTTTTCTCCATTTGATCCAAGAATAATGTTTGTCTCCTGAAAGTGGGGGTAAAGAGGGAAAGATTATGGCATCTTTTTATGTGACAGACTGAATTACATTAAAAAAAGCAGATCCAGTAGTTTCTCAGAGGGCTTAGGCCTGCAAGATACCAAGTGCTCTGGCCAAGCACTTAAACGTGTACTTAACTTTTATGTATGCAAGTTGGAAATTAATTACTGGTTGAAGTGCTTTCCTGGCTCAAGGCCAACACTTTGCAGGATCAAGGCCGTCTCTTATATAAATCTCCTGCAATTTGGGAGAGCACGAAGCATTGAAAGAACAGTCCAGTACGCTAATGTACCATAAACTGGGGATCTGGAGCAGGAATAGTTAGGCAATGTACATCTTCACTGTGACAGAGAGAAGAACAAATTCAACTGACATGAGCAATCTGTGACCACTTATTCCAATTTTTACCCAAATTACCCTGTTTTATAATGCCCTCTTTTGACTCCCTCTCTCACCCAAGCTCACAGCCTTGACTCTACAATCAGCATGCTCAAGCTGAAAACAAGGAACAGCTCTTTCCACCGAGAGCATCTCTTCCATATTTTTGCAAGTGCCCTGCAGCTAGAGAAGCATCAGGTTAAACCACCCTTGCCAAAGTCTGGTGATGCACAGGGCTGTCAGCACTGGAGCAAATTTCACGTGCAACAGAGAGCAACCTAGGAATTAGTGCTCTAGAGGACTTGGTAACTTTCATATTTTATTTTGTGAAGTTATTTAGACTGTATTAAAGCCAGAAACACAGAACTCAACAATGGCTCCACAACTGTTCTGAACAAATTCTTACAAGGATACAGAAAAACTAGAGCCAAACTCTTCTCAGAGATGCACACTGACAGGACAAGAGGCAACAGATGCCAGAGCAGGAACATGGGACATCCTGATTAGATATAAAGAAAAATATTTTTCACCACAAGGGTGGTCAAACACTGGAATAGGTCACACAGAGAGCTTGTGGTATCTCTGTCCTTGGATGTGTCCAAGATTCAGCTGGACACAGCCCTGAGCAATCTGATCCAATCAGACTTGCTCCGAGCAGCTGGCTTGATCTCCAGATGATCTCCAGAAACCCTAAGTTATAATAATAACCTAAGTTATTTTTTCACTCTACTGCAAAAATTAGACTGCCAGAGTTTGTGGGGGTTTTTAACCAGAGCCTCCAATGTGTATATGATACTGAGGGATAACTACAGCACTTCATGAGACACAGAGTATTCTGCAGAGACCATTCAGAAAGCCAGATGCAGTATCACTGAACATCACCACTCAGAATGAAAGGAAGGAATGTTTCACTAGCTAAAACGTCTTAAATCTCAATACATGTAACTTCTATCTGATGTTTTTCAGCATCTCCAGACAGTTCCACAAGCCTGTGTCAGCACACTTACATACATCCAGAAGCCTGTATCAGAGAGAGCAGACAGTCCTTCCTCTTCTGAATAGATGGGTTTGCTCAACTGGGACTAAATCACAACAACAAATGCTCGGGACACATTATATGTTACTCTACATCCAGAAGAAAATCAGTCCTTTGAGTGAACTCAAGATTCAGTGGAGATTGTTTCTAGGCATTTCAATTTCCCCTTGAAAATGAAGCCATAACACTCTCAAAGCATATGAGAGTTCTGAGGCTTTTCTTCATAAGGAACAGTGTACTGGATATTGTAGTGCTTTAGGTGTGGATTGATACAGTGCCACAGATAAGAAGTTCCTATCCATTTTTCCTGCAACAGAAAGCTAAGATTGCTATTTATTTCAAATGTTCATAGTATTTTATTTCTTGTCTCTTTACAGAATAACCCACAGCCTATAAATTTGTGAGGTATTCTGAATGATATTTATCTGTGTCTCAACGAACCTGAATTTATACAGAGGAGTCAAATACCCAAAACACAAGAAAGCAGCATCAGGCTGCTCTGTGTCACTGATCACAGATCATGAAAGCAGGGAGATTTCTTACTTTTAGTTAGGCCATCTTTTGGGTCTATTTTAAGTAAGAAATCTGTCGGCATTGTTTAATTATCTACTCTCCAATATTTATAATAGGCACAAAAATGATGACATACAACTTCATTTTAAGATACGTAAACAAAACCAGAGGCTTATTCAGCCATTACCCTGCAATACTTCCTGAGAACATTCATCTTCTGGCACATAGCTGTCTTCTTTATGTGCAAACAGAAAATGGAAACATCATTTTTCATCTACAACTTCCACAGACAACAACTTACAAATTCCACCCTGTGTCCTCAAAACAGTTTTTTACTCAAGTTTAAATCACAAGCAATGGATGCTTAAATAGTTTATTTGCGTGGAATAATGAAAGGCAGAGCCCCACATGGGAATGACAAACACATCCTTCCAAAATCCTGGACTTCCCTTTTCTCAGTACTCCAGAGGAGAGGAAATCTAGTATCTGCCATTAGATCTGCACACTATGAGCAGGGATGGGTACAAGGAACTCAGCAGAATTCAACTGGGAATTCCCCATGACAGACAATTTCATTCCATGTCCCAGAACAAGCAGTGCTGTTACTGGACATGCCTTAAGTGCTGCAGATGTGTCTCTTCCTGATCTGTACCATGCTCTGAAGCCTTTGTAAAGAGGACAGAAAATGCTTTTATTGCTTGACCATTTATCTTCTCTCTGACATATGTTTAAAAATCAAAACACTCTTCATAGTGTCTCATAACACAGCCAGAAAGTAATATCTATCTGAAATATTCTGCAGATTTCCATTTTATTTCATTTATTACCCATATTATACTAGCATTTAGTGTCTGCAGAATACTAGCTGCCATATATATATATGTACATTTATATATATATATATATATGAAAGGATAATTGTAGACACAGGGAGAAAATATAAATAAAGACATTGTTGTAGGAAGAGGAAACTTGAAATCTCTGCCTTGTACCTGTCTGGTCATTTCACAAGTCACCTCATGCTCCAGCATGGCTGGTGTTCTTTGCTAAGCTGCTGGATCATCTAGGAAAGGTGCTGGCCAAAGGGTTTGGGATCCCATTTTAGGGGAGACATTCATATAGTATCTGCCCACACAGCATCTGCTTTACATATGTGCTAATTCCTCCACTGTGAACTCCAGCTATTTTTTAGCAAGTTTTTTAAAGCTGAACAGGAAGATGAGGGCACCCAGCTTCCAATATATTAATTAATATTACTAGTGTGTCCAGATGCACTACATTGTTTTGGAAGCCAAAGGAAGTTTAGAAAATGGGAGCAAATGGATGTGGGAAAAGGACAGGTGGATCCTGAATGCTTTCTTTTGACAAGCATAGTACAAGCATCACACACATTTAACATACTGCAAAATGTGGCACCACAGAAGGATGTAGAGCACATACAATCCAACAGGATGGGACATGGGATATCCTGATGCTTCTTCTGGCTTAGATCCTTTTGTATTAATATTTTATATTAAGAAAAAAAACCAAAATGTAACAGAGAATAATAACTAAAGCACACATGATGGATTTAAAAGACAATATGTATTTTTAAACACCATTGCCACCTAAAATTAATTTCAATCAACCAAATTCGATTAATAATGCAAAGACCTTTCATTTCTCTTGAAATAAGACTGTAGCATTTTACTTCCTTGTGAGTATTACCAGTAAAGCCTCACCTACTTTCTATTTAAGATTACTCATTTCCCATATTCTAACCTCAAACCACCAGGTTTACTTGTAATATTATTCTGATAATTTCTCTGTTACTGAACAGACCAGGTAGAACTCCAGCAGACCACTTAATATCCTTTACACAAGTCCACACTCAAAGTTATATTTCAGGACCAGAAAGATCAAGTTTTAATGACACAGTGCCACTTTAAAACCAGTCCCACACTAAGCCTGTCATGGTTTAACCAGCACAAAGCTCAGTCTGCTCTAAAAGATTTACCAAAACCTATGATCAACAAAATAAGGGCAGTTCATATCAGCAAAAACTTACTTTTACTGTTGTAGTTTATGCAGTTCTGTCAGCAAATACCACAATATCCTCACAAAAACAAGGATATTTTTGCTGGTGCTAAACAAAGATATTTTACTTTTTTTAATTGAACCTTTTGCAGATCTTATCATACAGGCTTCTTCTACAGATCTAAGATTAGTCTTTAGATGTAGTTAGTCAAATTAATTTGCATGATTATGATTGTCTGCTATTCTCCTTGCTAAAGGCTGACAGTCTACAAAACAACGAGTGAAATAATGAGCTCATCAACTTGTTTTTAACCGTCCAGGGATGTAAACCAGCCTTGCCCTCGAATCCAGACCTACCTGCTCTGCAAGGGAATGAACCCTCTGCTTATGCCTAAACTACACACCACCTTCCATACCGCTAATGAGGAGAAGTGGGAACTTGCAGAGAGGGATTTTTTTGAGTCTGTGTTATATATTAGCTCAGCATGTGATGCCTGCTTTGAACAATACAGCTTCCTCCCCTGCAAAGGTTTACACATCTCCCCCAGCATGGGGATGTCAGGTGGGTTTAGGCAACTCATTTCTGATGCCTGTTTTGAACAAGTGAATATCCTACAACTGAAACACACTCATGAACAGCACCTGATGTGGCAGATAGCACAAGGATATCCAAACTAAGCCTCACCTTTGTGCCAGCACTTTTGGATGGCACTAAGAAATAACGCCATTTCTTCACCAGCTGGCAGAAAAAAACCTGCTTTGGTGATGTGATTTTTCTTGGTGCCAGACCTGCATTCAACTTACTTGAGCAGGTTGCCAAGGTTGAAGAGAGCTCGGTTGTGCTGAGGGTTGAGCTGAAGGGCCCGTCTGTAGTAGTCCTTTGCCTCCACCACATCTTTGGTCAACGTCCCCAAGTTGTTGAGAGCACTTGCGTGACGAGGGTACAGCCTGGGAAAAATGAAATATCAAGTTACAGACACTCATTAATTGACAAATAAAGCTGAAGTCACTGACTCTGCCACCAGTGTTGTTTGGCACTCAATAAAGGGAAGAATGTCAGCTAAAAAACCCTGTTTTCCCTTCATTTGCTGTAGGTCAGATGGGATCCTGAGGATCCTTCTCAACTCCCAAAGACATTGCAAATGAGATCTTCTCCTATGGTTCCTATATATCTCCAGGGCAAAATGAAATGCTGAACAGCTTTGAAAACCTACCTTACCCTTCAAGCAAAAGGCAGAGTGACTAAAGCAGCCTGAATGTTTTTATTCAAAATGCTTTTGCAACAAGCAAGAACTGCCTTGTCAAAAAATGTTTCCCATGGAAACATGTTTTGATATATACCGAATCCAACACAATACCGTTTAAAATTTGTTGGATTTTTAAAATAATTTTTTTCACAATAAAAGTGACGATAAAGTGCAAAAGAAAACCTGAAATCAGCTGTTGGACAATGATTTCAGGACCAAGCAAAATGATAAAAGAATCTGGAACTAGCCTGCTTAACAGTATGAATTCTCTGAGCTTCTTGTAGCATTTGGTTCAGTACAGTTCTCCTTTTATCTGACCTGTTGATCTTCACATCTGCCTGCTTCAGTTACAAGATTACATTACTGGGCCCAATGTATCTCTGTTCAAATTCTCCACGAATTAAGCAGCACGTCATGGTCCATTCAGCAGTTTAAATTCTCAAAGCCGGGCTCCTACATTAATATTTTAGTTTGTAGGTCTTTCACCAGAAAACTCCAGAGGTGGAAGTGATCCAGGGTGAGATGTAAGTATCCAGGACACTTTGTGTGATAGGCAGGTGAAAACTGAGGGTCATTATGGTAAGGAAATAAATTTCTGACAGATGCCCACAGAGGTCCCCAGAGACCAGCTGTGTGAGAAGGTCTGAGGCTCTGAGAAGAAGTCATCTGAAAGTTCTTTGCCTTAGGTTCCTGATAATGGGAAAGAAATGTGGATAATGACATTAAAAGTAGTTGGCTACGAAAGCACAGGGTACAGCAAGAGAAGGGGCATTTAAAGGTAGAAGGGATGAAGACTCCATAGTATAGTCTGACTAAAGTTTGCAACTGTTTTTAATCCAAGATTTTCCGTGGTGGGTTTTTTTTTGTATTGTCTTTTTTATTTTTTTGCCTGGAGTTTTTTACTATGTCAGTTCAGCCCTGGAATTTTCTGTGCTTAAGTACCATGAATAATTTAGCATTTTATACACTGCTGCAACATTTGTATCAGTCACATTTTCACTCCACAGCTCATAAATTATTTTGGCAAGGTTTTATTTGGGGGTGAAGCTGGAAACATTCAAGGGGACTCTGGGAGACATGGCCATGCACCACTAACAAAACCAGGATGCTGCCTACCATTAAGTAAGAGAAAAGCCCAAAGTCCTTTTTTCACCTAGCAAACAAGGACTGCAAAGCCAGACATTTGAGGAGAAATTGTTCAGGGATGCAGCCAAGTGTGTTTTTAAAAAACTGGCCTGTTATAATAACGAAAGATAAATGCAGTGACTATCACTCACAGTAAATAATGACTACAGAGTGCCAACATCCCTCCCACACAGGTGAGCATCCCATCTCCCAGAGGTCACCACTTCTGCTGCAAGCCCTCAGGTGCACTGCCCAGTGTCCACACTCACCCTCACGCCACCTGCATCCACTGCTCAAGTGACTTGTGAAGAGACCTCCACCTGAACTTGACACAGAGTTGCAAAGAGTAGGAAATTTGTGGTGAGAGCTGCAGCTGACATAGAAATAGCATCATCTTCCACCACTGAAGCTCCTCAGTGAGCCTGATACATTCTGGGGTGTGAGAGGCTTCCTACACTTGGAGAAGCACCAGCAAAAGACAAGATGATGATGAAGGTGTAGTGTGGAGTCTTGACCTTGGCCCTCAAATCCATTTGGCATCTAGTCTAAGTCTCCCCAGGTGAAGCAGACTGGGAGAAATGCTTTCCAGAGCAACAGCAGGTAAGGAATGGAAAGGGCCAAGCCTGCTTGCTCTTCAGCACCTGGGATACAGCTCTGTGTGATACCTTGACCAGAATCTTGAGCAAAGATCATCTTAGGGCAAAGGACCAAGGGCTCAGGCTTGTTTCCCATTTCCTCCAAGGGATTTTGACATTGTTTTGGACCAAGAAAAAGGTCTGGGAGTTATATTTTTGAGCCTTTTTTACCAGATGGCTATGATAAAAGTGTGCACTACTCCTGTCAGTACTCACACATAAAACAGCTCTAATATTTGACATGAAGTCACTTGAGTTATGAGTGGGCAAAAGGATTTCAGACAATTCCTGGGAAAGTCAGAAAGAGATTAACATTTTACAGCTCTAAACCTGATGGTTTTTTTCTCAAACTTTCAGAAATTAATTCTGTTCTTGGCCTTTAGTGCTCCTATGGCATTTTAGGCGCAGGAGATTTGCTTGCACCAATTTGGAGTGGAATGAAAACCCAAGATTAAAAAAGGGAACTGATTTCACCTTTAAATTGCACAGTTCTGACCAGCAGCTCCATAAATACACTTCTGAGCTCAGTGCTAAAACCATTCAACAGCAAATCACAGGATGCAAACACGTCTCTCATGTATCCTGGGCTCTCTTTCTTGTCTTTTACATTTATTCATTACATCTCGTTGCCCTTTCCAAGAAATGTAAGTGAAAACCCAGAACCTCAGCAAGCACAAATTGTCGGCATGAACCCGCTTAGCATCTGGCCTGAAGAACTTAAAACATTTGCAATTTTACATGTCCGAACAAAAGTTAAGAGAAATTCTGACCACAGCAAGATAAGGCGGTAGTGTTGGGCTTTGCTGCTAGTGTTCAGCTCTTTTATTTCTCTCCAAATATTTCATTTGGAATATTACTTTATTATGGTGGTAGAGCAAGCTGCCACTCAACTGAGTTCAGCAGAACAACCAAGCCCTAAGAGAGCAGCACCTCTGGTAAAGTAACCAGAGTCAGAGTCTGAGCCCACGACCATCCATGCTGTTACAGAATCACTGAATCACAGAATGTTTTGGGATATAAAGCACCCTAAAGACCATCTGTTCCAATGCCCATGCACTATGGGCAGGGACACCTTCCACTAGACCAGGTTATTCAAAGCCCCATCCAACCTGGCCTTGGACTGTTCCAGGAATGGGGCATCCACAGCTTCTATGAACAATGTGTTCTAGCAGCTCAACGTTCTCACAGTAAAGAATTGCTTCCTAATATCCTATCGGATCCTGATCTCTTTCAGTTCATGCTGCTTTCACACCACCCTCAAACAGTTCCCAGGAGTGGTCCAGACCTGGGCCCAGATCAGGGTTTGGTCCCAAAAGCCACCTTGGACTTGGCCACTGTCTCTCAGAGGATACAAACATTTACTGAATACTTCCAGGTCAATTTATGCCAGTTGACCTCATGGCTAAAGAATGGGGCCCAGATAATTTTTTTATTTATTAATATGGATGCTTAATAAAGGACTAGCAGCCCTATTTAAGATACCCTCTGTTCAGGCACACCCACTTCTTTTAATAACAGTTCCCTGGGAATAAAAACAGAGCAGAACACTCTTTTGGCAGGATATACGTAGAAGCATAAAACTTGACCACAGGTTACCAACTGAAGCAACATTTACTCAAGAACTTTCAGAATGGTTCTGAAAAACTTGCAGATACACCAAACTTGTTTGCTTTTGCTGTTGGTGATTAGTTGTTGTAATGGTGCAAGATACATGTACTTTTCCTATTTTGAAGTTATCAGGAGGTTTGTGCTGTTTATCAAGACTTCTGGAATTGGTCTCAATGAATCCTGATATTCAGTTTTAGCTTATTTTGATCATAAGCTCTCTAATGCAAACATTGTCTCTTCCCCATTCTTCAGTCATATGAAGAATGTATTTATTTCTTAGAAAGGTTAGAAACACATTACCAGAACAAGGAGGTCTCCAATTAACCCAGACTCTCTTCATGCCACAATAATGACAATACTCAGAATCCAGATTTTGTTTTATAAACCATCACTCTGAGGACACTGAGATGCAAGAGATCAATTCTTAGAACGTATCTAGCTTGTTTTGCAACTTCTCTTAAGATACAAGGCTTTCTATCTGAACATATATAGAGCTGTATTTTCCTTGCCACCACCACTGACAATGGTAACAGTCTGCAGGCAATAACCTTCTTGCTATGCATCTGATTAGGTAGAAATTCCTCTAGGCTTCACCTAATCAAATGCAAGTGCTGCATTATTTATGAAAGAAAGCTGAATTTCATTAAACTTATTCTACAAGTAGCAGTTCATGTAAGAAATCAGTTTATCCTTTCCTTTAGAAATCAGAATAATTTTCTTTAAAAATCTACACTCAAGGATAATTATAATAGAAGGCTTGAAATAGTAAAATTATGGGAAAGCAACCCATAAATGTATATTTTAAAGCAGATAGAGATTTCATTTCTAAAGAGAAGACAAGTGGGATGTTTCCTTGTAGCAGAATGAATAATTCAAATGGTTCCTCCAATGCTGTATCTGCAATTGTCAGAATAAATTTCAGCAGCCTTCCCTTTAACTATTACAGGTATAGACTGCACAAGAACTCCTGTTAGTAATTATTCCCACTTCTTTTAGGTTGGCAAAATTCCCTCTAATACCACTGAACAAAAGCCCTACTGATTTGCACAGTCAAGAGATTTCCAGTTTCCCAAGATGATACCAGGTATAAAACATACAGAGTCATCAAAATGCTGATGACCATTTATTCTGCTTTTTCATTTAATGCCATTATTATCTGAAACATTAGGGTTTTAAGAAAAATTGAAGGCCTTTGCTTGGCTCCATATCTGAATTACAAGACAATTACAGAAAGAAGAGAAAGATAGGAAATTTGTTGTCTTGACTGCAACCTATGATCCACCAAGAATTTTAATTCTTTTAATTCAGATCAAGAGAGACCACTTAAACAACTGGCAAGCTCTGCTCACAGTCCTGCCTTTAGACAGCCCCTGGTCTGGTGCCAGGGGTATTCAGAGGGAGGAAGGCATTAGTGTGACAACTACCTACTTGCTCTTAAGAGCACTATGTGGTTTTTGCACAGCCATTGCTGAGTGGGCAGCAAGCAGCAGGGAATGGGGCCAGACTAACCTGCAATTAGCCTGAAAAACTACCATAGACAGCATGGAAAAGGCTGTAATGTTGTCTTTCAGAGGTCTGGGCAGCCCCCCACAGCCACTGCATGATAAAAGAGGTAACTGAAAGCAGCCCAGAGGCACTTCTCAGAGCTGGAACCGTCCTGAGAAGTTACGTGAGGGTGACTCTTCCTGATGCCCCAGCCCTTCACCACTCTCCAAGGGTTGACAATAAGCCTGCTGAAAGCACATTCCCAGTGACTTACAACATGAGTACTTACAACCATTAAAAAACTTATAAGCAGCACTGGTCATCATTAACCCAACAGCCATGCCATGGCAGCAGCAGAAAGAAAAAACCTGCCTACACCATCTTGCATAATATTCAAAAGGACTCCAAGCATATTAATTTCTTCTATAAATTAAAATAATAAATGAAAAATAATTTTTAAAATAAATTATGCAGTTGGGGAGATCTAGTGTGCCTGTTTTTTATTAACACATCTTTTGATTAAATAATGCATTTAAACTTAGCACTCACAGGGACCATGCCACCATTGAGGCAGCTGTGATAAGTCACCCCCCTGGGCTGCCCTGACAAAACAGGCTATGTTACCTCTCTGTGGCAAGAGGAAAGGAGAGCCTGAAGAGCCCTGGGTCAGATCTCTCACCACTCCTCCATACAGCAGGACACTTCCCTGACAGCCACTCTTGGTGCTCCTGGCTCCTGTCCAACACTACCACAAAGCTCAGCTTCCATGGGACTCCCTGCAGCCACACGGACACAGCAGGCCCAATTACTTGCTGGCAGCATGGTAACTTGCTTTTAAGGCACGTTTTGCCCATTCCGATATATACTGTAATTATTGGCATTGTTTTGCCAACGAAAGTAAGAATGTTATATGAATAACGTTTCTATCTGTGCCAATTTTTAATACTGCCCATTTTATATTTACTCCAGTATACTATTTCAAGCCAATTTTCCAATTTTAATATTACATCACACTCATTTTCATGTATTTATGTAAGTTCTCAATAAAGCTCTATGTCAGGTCGAATTAAAACATGATTTGATGTAATTCTGAGACCAGTCATCCTTCAGGGAACAATCCTGCACTGGCAACAACTCAGGTCATGGCCTCATGGTAGCATGGCACCTTGTTCCAAAGGCTGCCCTACATGATGTGGAGATGTGGATGGCAGATCCTATGTGTTCCTCAAAACAGTTTTCAATTTGCAATATTTGAATTTCTTTCAAGGAAGGAGAGGTGATCCTGCAATATCAAGCAGCAGCTGGTTTTCTCTTGAAGAGTTCTAGTAGTTGCATCAATATTTCCTCAAAGGTAACACCCTTCAGCTTGGCAGAAAGTTTGTGGCAGGCTGGGATTTTTTGTATTTAAAAAAGCACCTGGAAATCCTGTTGAAAGTCAGGCAAGTGAGAGATCTAATGCTTTTAGGTTCCTTTGAAAGCCTCAGGCATAATCTTCTTCAGTGAAAGCGTGACAAAGCAGCAAGACTCCTGGCTGTACACAGCATAGCCCGGAGCTGGGTGTTACATCATGCCCATTTCCACACACTCAGCTGCGAGGGGGTCCTGACACAATGCTAGGAATAAGACAGGAGGAGATCCCACCCCAGCCTGGTGCTGGGGGCTCAAAGAGCATCCCTGAGCAGCGCTGTGGGTCCCATTAGGATCCTCCTTGCTGTTGCACGGGCCAGCTCAGCTCCTGAGGGAGGTCCTGCTCAAGAAGTCAGTGCGGGGTCATGCCTGATCAGCAGTGTCTACAGCAGGATCTTGATCTAACCTGGGATCTCCAGAGGCCGACTTGGTATAAATAGCAAGTGCTGAATCACAGCCAGGGATCAGTGGAAGGAAGTCAAGTCCTGGTTTTATGGCTTCTCCCCCTGCCCATCAGCTCAGCAGGCAGGAAGAGCAGCCCACAGGTGCCCTGCCAGCAGCAAACCCTCCGAGCAGGGTGAGCCTCCCAGGCTGAAGTGCAGAGCACCCTGATATTGAGGGAAACCTCTCCAGCACAGAAATGCTGAAAAAAAAAAAATGGAGAAGCTGAATATATTTAATCTATAAATTTTAAAAACCTTTGTGAATTCTTTGAGCTTGACATCCATTACGAAAAAATACCCCCAACCGACAGCAATATCCAAAAGCACGCCATTCAAATAAGGAACATGTAGCACACTAAACAATATTACAATTTATAAATTTTCGTTAGATTTTCAAACTTGGGCAGGAATAGAAGCCTGAGAGTTAGAGCTGAGGAGAAAAAACAGGATTTTAAGTCAAACAATATCACAGCTAAATATAAATAAATAAAATCTTTCCTGCTAAACTCATGTTCCCTGAAGTGTTGAGGCAACATGAGGTTATCAAATGGGGCTGTCTGCTTATTCTCTCACATAAAGAATTTATGGAGGATCCACATAAGTCCTGAAAATCCCAGAAACCTCAACACTCCCAAATCCCAACAGAGGACTTATAATTCACAACATGCCTGACTTATAGGCAGTGTGAACAATGCAGGCACCTCCACAGAGCCCACAGAATCTTGAGGGACCCCATAGCAAGCAAGAGACCATCAGGTGTGCCCTTCAATCAAACGTGACATGAGGGGATAAAATAACATACTCTCACCGAAGCAGATGGGGGGGAAATCATGCCCATCATCTCCCAAGGCTCCCAGGTGCTAGGGGAAGCTGTACAGCCCCATACTGTACAATTTTCATACAAACAAGGACAGCAGGCTGAGAAAAAAGCAGTGGCTGTGGGAATGAGTAACTAACCATTGGATTTGAAGTTATCGTCAGCCAAAAGTGAAAGGTAGACTTAAACACATGCAAAATACAGGCGTAAGTTTCTCTCTGCATGCCCCACAGAAAAGTCAAAATTGATGCCTTGTCCCAATAAGAAAACAGCTTTTCATTAAGGAAGCATTTTTCACTTGCCAGATTTTTTTGCATCAGTCCCCAACAGATAAGAAGGCAGAGCCTGCAGTGTCTGAGGAAGGCTGAGCTGTCATCTTCAGAGCTGATGGGGGCTTTTCTTTAAGATGATGTATTTGAAAAGCCAGCAAGTCCCTGAAGGGCAGCATAGAAGCACAGGCACTCACAACAAACACCAAAGTGTAGGAAGGGACCCCACCTGTAACCACCAGGGTTGTCACACCCATCAGTCCATCCCAGCAGGCACACCCAGCTTGTATGGCTCTAAATACCCACATACTGTCTCTGCATCAGGGCTCGCAGTTGCACTTACACCAGTTCCATTCTCAAGTAAATAAAAGCCTGTGCCTTGACTGATTGTTATTTTGTCACTAAAAAGCAGAAAAATTGAGCAGAGGTGGAGCAGCCCTCAAAACAGGCAGTGATTAGCACTTTATAGAGAACAGGTTCAAAAATAAATTACACTGGCTGAAACAATTTGGCCACTGTCCCATGCAACGTGTTGTAAAGGCCATTAAGTCTCTGATTCAAATTATCAAGCAGCCCTTTCAGCCGTCAATTACCATTAAAATACTCAACAATTCCAGCTTCAGGACAGCCACCACATACCTACACAATACTCCTTCAGCCTACTGTCAAAGCTCAAACCAAAACACCACACAAAGATATTCCCATCCACCTGGACATGATGCACCTCCAGCCCGTAACACCCACTAACACAGAGTAGTACATGAAATCTCAATGAAGATGTGTCAGGCTTGCTCCAAGGGCATGACCTAAGTAATATCAGAATGTCAGAAGGGCACTCACGTTTTCGGGAGCAAACACAGCCATGGCAATCACAGCAAAACAGTACTGCACATTTTTTCCTTACTGTAAAAACAGGTTAACAAATGGTGCTGGTATTTTAATTCTTCCCAGAAATAAATCACAGATGGTATCCAAGGCCACCTGCAGTCCACGCTGAGAGGCATTTTCAAGGCAAATACACTGACACACACACATAAAGGGCTGTAAGAACACAGTTTTTTTTACTGCATGGAGAGTGCAATTTAACTGAATTTAAACAACCCCAGATACTGTTGATTTAAGATATATAAAAACCCAGCAGGAAGGTATGTGGGAAAGCTTAGGAAGAAACCTGAGTCTCCCTTACAGCATTAGGGCTTTATTTCTGAAGTGTAGCGAGGTGAAAGAGCAGCCTTGCTTTTTTCCTTTTCTACCCATTCCAGTGATGCTATGAACCAATTTTGTTCCCTCAAATGAGGGATACGGATAAGCCACTTACACTGTTTTCCCTTCTCCATCTAGCCTGTGTGTGAGTGCTAAGGATACATAACCATGATTTCATGACCCTTACTGATGCCACAAACCAGCACTCCCGTTTCCATGCTGTAAGTAGTGCCCTAAGATGTATTACTTGCAAGCTCTGCAAGAACCAGACCACACAAGTTGCAGCACCAAGTGTTTTCATGCTGGTTTCTCTGCCTCCTGGCCCACTCTCTCCTCTCTCTCAAGGCTGAACAGCAAGACAGCTCCCTGAACTGCAAAGAAAGCCAGCCCAAGAGTTCCTACTTGCTGTCCGGAGGCTCCCTCCTCCAGAAGATGCCAGAAGGGAGAATAAGGGTTTCTACATGGCAGGCTGGTCCCCTTCCTGCTCTGTTTGGTCAGCAGCATTTGGCACACGAAGTCTAAGGCGAGCTTGTAGCTGGGAACCTGTTGATGGACGTGTACTCACACTGAGGTAAGGCTGCAGAAGTGCGTCCACTCTCAGGTACACCCACCTGTGCATTTATGCACATAAATTCACAGTATAACATTACACAAGGTGGACACTTCCTGCAGGACTCTACTGTCAGGTATGTTTTAACATCCAGAAGGCAAACATGAATTTTTAGATGATGGCCTTTTTCCAGACACAGAGATGAAGCTTGGATAGGCACAGAACTATTATTAGCCTGTTTATCCACCCAACTCCAGCAAGGAACTCAGCAAACTCCTTCAGCCCCACCCGCTGATGCTCACATCGATCTGCCCTCAATGGGAAGCACTGCCCTGGCAACAAACACAGAGAGGGATGGTAAGACAGAACTAGTGCTTTGGGAATTAAAATGTTAAATGAGTGCAATTGTAGGAGGGAAGGTGAATTATTTTTCTCCCCTCCATTGTTAAAAGGAGATTGATTTAATTGATAAAAAATGTTCACCGACTCGGTGTTAAGGCTCTGCTGTTTTTCTCTTTCTGCATGTCAGCCCATGTGCATTCCTGAAGAGCAATAAAACAGTCTCAACAGTAACATCAAGCACACAAGGCTGGGGAGAAGCAGGACAAAAGCTCGGTAACAATCAACAACAGCAAAAACATCTTCATTAGCACACAGAGTCTTTCTTCATATTTGAGTGAGGTTGCACGACATCATATTCTCACTCACAAATGGGAGACAAGTGGTGAGATAAATTTCAGATAAGATCAGCACTGTTTGATCTCCACGATAGAGGATCTCCAGAATTCCTAACAACAGACGCAAATCTGCAGCAGAAGCAGCAGCAAGAATGTTAAGGCCAGCTTTCAGAATAGCCATGGTCAACTCACATCTCAGATGGAGCATTTCCAGCCTTTACTTTCTGCAGGAAAAGAACCCCAAGGATCTCCTGGGGTCACTACCATATGTCAGGCAAACCAGTGAAGCAGTCTAATCCAGCAGTGTGTATTTCTTGTTTTACTGTAGGTAAGCTGAAAGGTTTATAACCCCCTCTACAATTGCTGAATGCCAGCTGTTGGTCAAGGCTGTTTTACAGGTAACTCATCTGGCACCTCTGAAGGGCTCCATTTCCATTCCCCTTTTAGGAACTACATATAGGAATAACTTTTCCTACATACACTGAATTTTTGTTCTTCTCATTCTCCCCATCTCCAATTCAAATGTCATTCCCTATTTTTGCATTTCATTTCCTCCACTCTTGGAGAGCATAATTAGCTTGCACTGATTACCCAAGTCTGGCTAGGTCAGGGTGTTGTGCCACCGGCCTCTGGGCTGGGGTGAGGAATGAGTTTTCTGATGGGCCACCTGCAACAGCACCAACAGGTGGTTGTTGGGACTGATTGCCAAGTTTGCCTTGGAAACCTGCCCTGTAGCTTCACTCAGAGAAAACACATTATTCTCCTCCATCACTTTACTGCCCTGAAGCTAACAGAGGTACACCTACATTTGCCAGTAGAGAATCCCACTTGTCTCTGAAATCAGGAAAGAGAGCAGTTAAAGCATTGGGGATCAGTTTTCCCAGGATTTAGTATCAATTGCTAGTATTTCACTAGGTGACTTGTGTGCACTTAAACAGCACACAACACAGCTACAACTTCACAGGAGCAATGTGTTGCTTTGCTAAGCAGACAGTATTTCTGGCAGAGCAGGAGTATATTGAAGGCATCCTTACGTTGGGGGAGTTGGAGGAATGGCAATTGCTCGCAGTTCAAGCAGCAGGATGCAGACTGACAGGATCACTTTTATTTACTAAACAATTAAACTCATTCACCAGAGATCAAGCAAACCTGCACAGCCATTTGGCACAAAGCTGGAATAGTGGATGAGCCATCACCCACTGAGGCACTGCAGCTCTCCCTTTCCTATCTCCCAGGAGCTCCCAGGCAGCAAGCTGTGTCCTTATCGACTTCATTTGCTTATTAATTTCCTATTGATCTTCTCACTGAGCACTAGGCATAAATAATATTTTTATCCTCTGTACTCTAGACTGTGCTGCTATTGGATTATGAAGCCTCCTGAGTAGCTTGGGTTTTCTGTAACCTGGGGAGGATGGATCCACCCACACTCACTGGCAGAGAAGGCACTCAGTGAGGAGTACCTGTGGGAAATCATGAAAGCTTGTTGTGTGAATACCTCAGCTGCTGGTCTGCCTACTCCCTGACATGGAAATTTACAGAGTGGTAATTCATCTTTCCAGGTCAAGCCAGTGGCCAAAAATACCCTGAACCATCAAAATCTGCTCAGGATATTACAGCTACTATTTCCTTCTCTCTAATTGAGGAGATTGGTCTGCAATCAGAGCAGTCTGTGAGGAGCTGGTGTCTGTGAGGATGGGTAAACAGCTTGGACATGACAGCTGTTTTCTATGATACCTGTGTAGGGTCTGCCACTGTATTCACCTGAAGCTGCCTGTCCCACACCCCGCAGCTTCTCCACTGCTTCAACACAGCCATCAAATGTAGGCAGCCAGCAGAAGCTGCAGGGCCCACACACAACCCCAGGCACTGCAGAAAGGGTCTGTCTGTCTGAGGGGAAAACACAGACATTACAAAATGTAATTTTCAACAGAAGAACATAGTGCATTTTTTACTTACACTGTTCTATTGCTTATTACACAGACCCCAAATAACTTCCCTGTGACAGAGGTGGGAAGAAGGAGTCAAAATAAGGAAAATATAAGTGCAGAGATACAATGTGACAGGAACAAGTGGTGGAGACTTCCAACTCCTGGCCTGCACTTTTGGGTCAGAAAGAGAATGTGCAAGCTGAGTTTCACTCTTCCAAACTGCCAGCTAATCCTGAAATTACTGAAGTGGAGCACTAGCACCAGTGCCATGAGACCCCAGGCACCTAGAGGAGAGCACACTTGGTTCTGTGCAGCTCCAAGCCCCAACAAGGCTTCAGATGCTCTGTAAACACCACCATCAGCATGAACAGTGCTATGTAATACAGTTGAGAAAATGTTTGCAATTAGTTCTCAAAACAGACTCTTTCATAATTGAAATACTGCAGAGCAGAAAACAGCATTATAATTACAATAAATGGATGCTGCTGAGTTAGAAAAGATCTTTTGTCTGCAAATCTCATTTAGATAAGCAGAGGCAATGTTGGTAGGAGCAGTTACATTACCCTGTTCACTCTGCCACAGGGCTTGGATAATTTTTGTCAGTCCCTCTTCTTTTTAATTTGCAATGGGCTTTTCTGGTAAATTGGAGAAAGTTCAGAGACTAGATACAGGAACAACTGGAGGACTGCAAATCCTTGTGATGCTGAAAAAACCAGCACCAATCAAGCAGCAGGTTAAGGGAAAAGTTGATCACTCTATGGAAAACAGACTTTTGGTAATGGGATCTTCAGGGTGGCATTGAAAGGTGCAAACAAATTCAATGACTGGAAGCTGGCATTAAACAAATCAGTCTAAAAATAAGGAAGGATATTTCAGCAGCCAATGTAATTCACCTTCAGTACAATTTACTGGTGGTTGTGCTGGATTTTCCATTGCTGGAAACATTAAAAAAATAGGAGGTTTTTCTAAATGACTTCCTAAATGCCCAGCATGATAAAACAGAACAGGATGTTGCTCAAAAAAGCTAAAAATCACCTTCACCCAGGTTCAGTCCCTCCTCAGTGACAATGAACTTCTGCCCTCATAGGTCAACCTGGGTGGGTTAGGAGCCCTTGGAGAGCTTTTATCATAACCCTGACAGCTGGTCAAAAGACAAAACATACATGTAATTTCTGGAGTTTTCTGTCACAACACAAGTTGGGAAAGAACATTTCTTCCACCTCCTGACATGCCCTATGGACCTGATCTCTGCCCTTGCTGTCCATCAGAGCTGCTCTTCTCCTTGTCTGTCCTTCCCAAACATGCTTCTACTCCTGAAAACACTGTCTGTGTCTCCATGGCTGCTTTGCCTTGCCACCACGCCATCCCCCCAGCCCTCTTCCTTGCATTCATTCCCGAGAGGGGCTTGTCCTTTCTCCCAGGTCCCAAGGACCAGAGGGGAGAGGTGTGGGAAACCAGGGTGACCTGCTTGGTGCACTGAGCACTACCTCGGGAGCAGCTGAGTTGCACCAACAGCACTGGCAGGAGCAGCAAGTGGAGGGAAGCTGCTCACAGGGACTGACCCCATCTGTGTGTGAAGAAGGGTCCTTCACAGATACCACAGGACATGTCCCATACTACAGCCCAGCCCTGGGTCCTCATCTACCATTCATCTACAGGCAAGGCAATTCATCCTCCTGCTTCAGCTTCCCCCTGAACAGAACCTCAGCAATGATATTTGCCCTGTTACTGCACAGGAGCATTTTCAGGATCAATTAGTTTAGCGTTCATGCAAGGCTCTGTGGACAGAAGCCTCAACACAAGTAGTAAGTACCGTTATTGTTACTGCACTTCAGATGGCTACCGCACTGACATTTTCCAGGCATGCACCATTAACAATTTACTAAGATAAATGGCCCAGGAACGTGAAAATGCATTTAGGACAACTACCTCCTGCTTACCAGCATACATTCAGAGGCGTAAATGACACCTCATTGCTCAATGTGTAGCTATGGTAACATTTCTATCTCATATACTGAAGTACACACACACACACACACACACACACACACACACACACACACACACATGTGGAGCTGGAGGGAAGCCAGGCTACCTCATTTCATGACACACAAACATCGAGCCAGGGAACTTTCCCAGGCACTCAAAGCCAAGCTGCTCCCAGGAGCCCGGGATAAGGAGCAGCCAGCTTGCCCCATGCCTGTCAGGAAGGAGATGGGTTAACAGCAGGAGCCCCATCAGGCCCCCGAGGGACTTACTTGAGAGCAGTTTTGTAGTGGTAGATTGCTTCAATGTTTCGGCCCTGGTCTTTCAGAAAATTGGCATAGTTGTAGTGCACCTTGGCGTTGTGGGGCAGGGTCTTCACTCCTGAGCTGTGAGGAGGAACAGAAGCAGGACACTGTAAGCAGCCAGGTTACCCCACCTTCCCCTATCTCCACCTTCTTCTTGCAGTTCCTTCTCCTGAAAAGCTTGCTGGTAATCCGAGCACCTCATCACCTCCTGTGCATTTGTGCCAACACAACTCATGTTATGACTCTGAGCTTGTCCCACGCGCCAAAGTGCCCCGGGGAGACATAAAAGCATGGCAGCAATTCAACTCATCCTGGTCGCTGTCACTGCAGGCACTGCCAGCACCAACACTGCAACACTCCCTGTGGCCACATGCTGTTGTATTTTAAAATCTGAATTACTACATTGAAAGACCAAAACCAACATGGCTAATATTTAGAGGGAAAGCATGTAGTACTTTCTAAAAACCGGGTCCCTGCTTAAACTTGAGTGTCATGAAGCATCTTATGAAAATCTTGATTTAAACCTGGCACTGCAGATACCAGAAAGAGCGTATCTTTTCCATGTGCATCAGCCACTAGATGGGATGCATAGCATAATCCAAGTACCAGCACATGTGCACTGCTTAAGGCTGAGCAGAGCACGGCCAGGAGGTGAGGGCTAATGGGACTCTCACCCTTACGTGGCAAAATAACACTCTGGCATTATAACACATGACTGAGGATATCTGGCTGCACAGCCACCCCATCCCTCCCCTTCATCTCCCCTGCCACGTGAAGACTGAACTCAACATTTGGAATTAATAATGAGGGCACAAAAACAAAAGCAAGCATATGCTTATGTGCTTAATTGAGAGCACAGAAAGCAAGGTAGACCTTGCACAGCCAGAGGAAATGCAGTATCAAGGTTAAAGAGAGAAAGAAATCACAAGAGCACATACACCATGGAAACATTTCCCCTGCAAGAATGCAGAAATGTCAGTACCCTGTTTAATGGGGGAATCCATTCCAGCACATAAATAGGGGCTCTCTGAGGTAATGAGAAATAAGGATGGATTAATCTGTTCATGTAAAAGCAGACAAAGTGCTGTTTCTTGCTCACAAGCAGATTCCTGCCAGCTGCTCTCTTTTCTACTCCCAGAATCTCTTAACCTGCTACCTCAGGTAGCAAAAGCAACAATTAGAAAATTCCCAAGTCTTGTTGCTTTGCCTTGTCTGTCTCTCCTGTTTAACTTCGGTGAGCACAGAAGTTAATCATAATGAGACAGGCTCACACACAGCCCCTGCACTGGGGTGCACACCCTCTTGCACAGGAGGAATGCACCCAGAGCTGCAGAAACCCTTTGAGGGGGATTTCATTGCAAAACAGCACTGAGGGATTGCAGTGGAATATATGGTATCCTTTTGGTTATCTGCAGCCAGTGGTATCCAGCATCACTAACACCTACTTGTAAGAGCTTCCAAAGCTTCACCCACAACTGCCTTACACAGCTCATCTCAACAGTGCCATGGTTTGCCTACTAAAATTAAAAGTACACCTTGCATTTGGCTTCCTAATCATCAGGTATTTCCAAATTAGTTACTGGGAGCACTACAGGAATAAGACATTTTGTGACTAATCACTGAATTAAATCAGTTAATTGATGCTATTCTTAAGAGAATGATTTTCTATATTAGTTTTCACAAAGATATACTGCACCAGCAGCAAGTAATGTGGGACTGCTATGGCTGTGTTAATTTCCATTGGCCTTGGGAGCTATTAACTACACACTTACAACCTCTGGGCATTACTGGAATATTAATTCTTATATTCTTATAGAGAGAGGGTTTCATTACATCAGCATCAGTGTTACAGGCAAAGACATGGCACTCAAAACGCTGCTGCTCTCTCAGAGCTACATGCAAGGAGTTGCTCTGCTACAGCTTATGCCGAAACAGAGCAGACTGAGCTAACAGTGAGGAGTACATTACATATGCACGAGCACCTCAGTTTTAATGACATACAGTTTTAACAGCAAGATGCATATGTTTAAATATTTTAATTCTGGACTGCTTTGCTTTAAGTAGAATTTATCACTAATTCCACTGGTCCCATTAATTAAAACATCACTAATAAAGATTCTTGCATCTGTGTGCTTCTGCTGGTGGCGGGGGTGACACAGGAAAGGCAGAAATGGGTTTGCGTTCTTAAGATGCTCTCTTCTGCATCACACTGCTCACACTGACCTATTTATTCTCCTCGCACGGGCGGGGAGGGGGATGTTTCATTTTGCAAATGCACATAGCAATGACTGAGGCTGCTTGGAGCCTCTGTGCTGGGGGAGGCAGCAGCAAACACAGCACTGGATGCAGAGAGGAAATTTTGGGAGCGTTTTGGCAAACACTCCTGCTACCTGATTCTTGACCAATCGAGAATGCTATTTGCTCATTGACAGAGGAAACAATGATGTCCACAGAGAAAGCCAAGAAGGAAAGGGTGGAGTATAAATAACAAAGCAGAACACAATGTTTTTCCATTTCTGCTTCCCACAAGCTCCCAGTCTCTCACAATTTCAATATAATTTTTCAGTGTGCTTTTTCCAAACTCTCCTATTTCCCTATTCCCCAGCCTGTCACACACGTGCCCTTCTGAAAACCTACGGCACTGATCTGGCTCCAGACAGAAACAAGCCCACTGACACTGGACGTCACTTCTCCAGAGGATTTCCTTCCCTTCTGACTTCTACAACAGCAGTAAGCGACGTAAATGGAAAAGAAACAATAGGCAAACCCTTTTACGTAACACTTCCTCCTCGGGGAAAAACATAAAGCCCATTAGCCATAAATCAGAGAAATAAAATACCACTGGTATTTTCCAACCTCAAATACCAGCATCATCCAAATTCCACTTCAGTTGGGAAAAATGCCCTGTGATCCCCTCTCTTGTTTTCCTAAGTGCATGTTCTGCTCTACAAGGTGACTGGGTGCAGGGCTGAGGCTTCATTGATTTTCTGTGATATCCATATGAAAAGTGCTCAGTTTAGAAGAATGTGAGACCACTCCTGCCTCAGCAGGAATCCTGGGAGACCGATGGTGTCTCCTCTGCTTTGGGAATCATTATCATCAACAAAGGTTCTCTACAGCAAATTATTCTCTGGATAACACAAACAACCACCTTCCTTGTCCTCCTACCCTTGTACTGATTTCACAGGTATCTGTGTTGGGCCATATTGAGCTGTCCTATAGAAGATGCCCAAAATGCAATGGGACTTGCTCTTCTCAACTGAACCAGCTTTCAGAATTAACAAAATAACACAGCAGTAAATCCCATTTTTGGGGCTGGAGCAGTTTTTGCAAATTCCTGAAGTCAGCAGACCTGGCTTGGGAAGGAGAGCTGCTGACTAAGAAAGCATCGTTTTTGTCCAGTTCCTTTGCTGCTTACAACTGTGTTTCCAGGCACTGTCACAAACACGGGCAGTGTGTGCAGATGCTTTCCAGGAGCAACAGGAAACATGGCAGCTTGACAAGTCTTGGAAAGGTCAGTACAGCAGATGCAGAGATCAGCCCACAGCTCTCCCCTCCCTCTGCCTGGCTTCAGACATTAGCACAGACCACAGTTCCAGTCTCACCTTCTGGCCTCTGCATTCACTCTAGAGGGTAGTACCTTAAATAATTAACAACTAAGTCCTCCCTGATCACCTGCCAACACAGTAAGACAAATTGCTTGGGGCTTCTAGAGATGCCTTGGAATAATATGCCTCAAATATCTCTCTATATATTTGGCCACATCTTATACTTGTGGTTTATTTGCTTCTCATTTAGTCCTTGCACACATGGTTGTGCATCTATGTAGAGATGCATCATTTCCTCAGACAGCAGCAGGCTCCCCCACACTGCTACTTTCAGCCAGGACCTGGCAGGATTTCTGCATCCAGAAAACTTGGTCCCTGGGCAGAAGACTGAGTGGCCACAGTGACCCAGAGACAGCAACAGTGCCACCGCACAATGTCAAAACAGGGTAAGTCTTGAGAAAGGGGCAGAATGCAGTACAAGCAAAAAACTAGGAACACACTGAGTACACAAACATCTCCTGGACCAGCACAGAAAAAATGTATTCAACAGAACAGGCCTCAGCCAAGGGAATCAAGACAGATCAACCCTGCAGAAACAAGCAAATGGAGGGACAAAATGCAAAGGTGAAAGAAAAAAAAACTAAGAGGAGGGAAGAAGTAGTAATTAATTAAAGCAGCAACTGGAAAAAGAAGAATGAAGAACAAGGATTGTGAGTAAAGATTCTCCCAGCACATACTTCTTAAAAAAAATTCAACACATACAGAGACTACCAAGTAGGTTGATTTATGTCTCCTTTCCCACATCTATAGATTTGCTCTGTATTCTACCCCTGTTCTGTCCATTAAAATTTATTATTTCACATACCTCCATCCACTTCTCCCTCCGCTCCTCATCAGCCTCCTCCTTCTGCCCCAAAGAGATCTCTCACTCCTGGGATGACAGTATCTTCTTGCTATACTATTCTTTCTTTGCATTTCCTTCTCATCAACAAGGAGGGTCCTACCACATTACAGACTTTTGAGAGATGTGTAACACCTATCAAAGAAGATGTTAACAGGACAACAAACAGGCCAATAAGGGTAAACAGCACACCGAAGACAGCTATGAGAAATGAAAACTACTCTTTAAAAAGGAACAGCTACAGAAGGAAAAAGGAAAAGAGCATAAACGTCAGCCAGTTAAACATAAACTATAATTAGGCAGACCAAAAGAGATTTAAAGAAAAACTTGCTAAAGCTATCAAAGCTAATAATGGAATACATCAGATAGAGGAAACCTGCCAAAGATCCCCTAAGGCAAATAGATGATGGAGGTCTAAGAGGAGTGCTTGAAGAAGAAAAGACCACAGCAGAAAAGCTAAATGGATTCTCTGCAGCAGTGCTCACTACAGGGAAACCGAAGGAGTTGCCACACAGGAGCCTTTCCTCACAGGGCAAGACCGAAGCACTGTCTCTAACTGAAGTGGCAGTAAAAGAAACTTTAAAACAAATCAACACCCAGAACAGTTATGAATCCATTGGGCCTGGTAGAATGTATCAGAAGGAAACCAAACATGTAGCTATGAGCTGCGGTAGGTAGCCTATAAATTAAATGAGACTGGCACTTCATTCAGCTCCAGAGAAGTGATCTTGAGAGGGAAACAGACCAGAGTCCGATTTTCACTTCAGGTAATTTGGGAAAAACTATAATAAAGCCTAATTCTAGAACACTTCTGGATAACTATACAGGCCAACAAAGAATTAGCCTTGCATATTGCAGAAAGAAGTTATTTGGGAAACTCTGTTCATTTTTTATAGACTCAACGGGTACGTACATGTTATTGAAACTATGGAAAGTCTTTAGAAATATCCAAATATAGCCCAGTCAATCAAAATCACATACACCAATGTTGAGCACTTAAATGTTCAAAGGAGTTTTTTAAATATAAAATTCCTCACTAAAGACTTCCAATTTCTTCAAGGCATCATGGAGAGTGAAGATCCTTTCATGAATCAATACTTAGTTGAAAAACAGCAAGCAAAGAGCATGAATATGTGAACGGTTTTTACAGCTAGAGAAGAGTGCAAGCAGGGTCCCCAGGAGACGTGCAGTGCTACCTGAGCTACTTCAGGTGTTCACAAAGGATCTTGAAAGGGGAGCAAACAGGGAGGGGATGCATTTGCTGACGACACCAATGTGAATCACACTGCAAGAATTAAAGCTAACTACACTTCGTTGCAGAAGGATCTCACCGTATTGAAGGCTGGGAAAAAAGATGGCACAAGAAAAGCAGTGTTGGTACAGACACAAGCAATAGAAAATGTGTACACACATGCTCTAAATCTGCATAAATCTGCACACAGATTGATGTCTAAAAACCAGTTATTTCCAATCACAGTAGGTGTCTTGGAATTTGTGTTGAGAGTGCTGTGAAATTATCACTCACTGCTTAGGAGAGGTCATAAAAGGCAAACAGAAGATTAGGAATTAATAGAAGAGAACAAAAACCAGAAAGCAGTCCTATGTTACTGTGCTGCATGTACCTCCTGAAAGGTGATTCTGGCCTCTTTCTCAAAAGGATGGATTAGAGTATGAAAGTATCCAGGAAAGACTGACAAGAGGAATCAGAAATACAGAACAGCTTCCATGTGAGGGGAGTACAAAACCAGCTGACTTCAGTGTGAAAAGGAGACAGCATTAGGTGAAGGCATGGGGGTTTCAAGGCATGAAGTGCCTTTATCCTAAGTGACAAGCTGATGGTTACTCATGACTCATTCAGCACACCAGAACTAGGGGACACCTAACCAGATAATCAGGCAGAAGGTTCACAGCACACAGAGGGAAATCTTAGTGTGCACACTCTGTAATTTAACAACGGAGCCCAGTGCACAGGATGCTGTAGAAGCCAAAACTATAAATAGATTTGAAAAAGCAGTCAGAGACATTATGGAAGAAAAGTCCATCAGTGGCTGTTAAAAGCAAAAATAGCAAGTAACTCCTGACTCAGGAAGTCTTTAAACTGCAGATTACTGCAAGCTGGGAAAGAACTGGAGAGAAGTATTATTGTTGCTGGCCCTCTTCTTACAGTGTTTTTTTCAGCAGCTGCTGCTGATTGCTCTCAGGGGCAGGCCACAATACGAGGTGACCCAGCAGGAATTTATGAGTTCTGCCATTCCCTCAAAAGCCTGGGGTAGACTTCTCTCCTGGTACTGTCCCCAAAACTCCTGAGCTGCAGAGGGAGACAGCTCAGCCCAAGGCACTGAGCCCTGAGTACTGCCCTGGGCTACCCCAAGTCCTCCCTGGACATCAAGGTGGATTAGCTCCAGCTCAGAGCTGCACTGCAGCAGTGGCACGGCCTCAGAACTGGAGCTGGCAGTAAATACTCACCCTGCTTTGAATGGAGGCTGGAAGGACAGAACCCCATTTGTATCTAGCTAAGCAGACACAACCTTATCCCCTTCTTCTGCCACAGACCCCATAGCACTCCATATTGTCCCAAGAACATTTCTTAGTAGAAGGAAATGTCCTCCTGTCATGTGTTACCGTTTGACTCCATCATTCTTAAACGTGAGTGACCACAGCTGTGCACAACACCAACACCACGTGATGCCTGCAAGTCTGCAAATAGAATTGTCATATTGCCACCTCCCCTTCAGCAAGAGAGTTGTCCAATTTGGAAATCTTCCTACTTTCCTCCAAGTGGCCAGGTTTGGACTGGAGGTGTGTCCCACATGGACTGTTGTGTGAGTCCAGGCCAGTCACCATGGCTGCTGCTGTTTGAACAGCAGTGTTTGAAGGAGACAGGCAGGGAACTGAGATTGGCTCAGCAGGTCAGAGCATGGTGTTAATAGCGCCAAGGTCGCGGGTTTGATCCTCATTCCTGTACAGGCCATTCACTTAAGAGTTAGACTCGATAATCTTTGTGAGTCCTTTCCAATTCAGAATATTCCACGAATCATGCAGAGGGAAGAATCCTCAATTCCAGATTTTTTAAAAAACAGCCCCACTAAGAGAGCCCCAACCACTTCACCAGTGTTTCCTGAAGACCAAAGGGTACACATAAAAAACAATTTCATACTTTTAGTGCTGCATAAATGAAACTTTGCTCTGGCCAATAAGTTAGGAAATAAAGCTCAACCCGTGTGCAGATCACCTGCGTTTCTGCAATTACTTCACAATTAGACAACTGCTGAAAGCAGCTGGAGGCAAATGCAATACATTCTCTAGCAAAACACAAAATGAAACAGCCTATTTCAGTGCAAGAAAATACATAAATGAGGTTGTTAAGAGAGCTGTTTGGCAAAGAGTAATCAAATAAAATGAAATATGGTACATTAAGTTTGGTGCTTCCTGGCATTTTACTTTTGTCATTAGAACACTGCTAAAGAAATGTCAATATATTCAGTAGCGTTACTATGGCATTCTGGAGTGTTGCAAAAAACTTTTGCTATGTCTTTAGAAATGAAAGCATTACACTATTGTTAAATCTACAGAATCAAACTTATTTAAAAACAGCATGTCTTAAAAACGTGATTGTCAGAACCAAAGTTTGTACATAAGCATAAAAAGTGCTGACACCAGTTTTTGCACAGCTATCAGACAACAGAAAGTGTTATTTTATGATAATAATAACATTAATTAGATCAATGCATCAATAGCACAACTTTTTCTAAAGAAAACTATTCTGTGTAACAAAATTATTTTAAACAAGATAAAAATGCAAGTATTCTCTGTGGTCACTCCTACCTGAAAAGGGATTCTCTTGACAGCCAGATTTCATTCTGTTTCACAGTCTTCCAAGAGAAGAATAGCAGCAGCAAAGCAAAGAGGGTCAGAAGAGTATTTCTCCATTTATTTAGCCACGTAGACAGTTTTTTTAGACCGTGGACAAAAAGGATGCAGTACCCCATACTGGGGAAAAAAAAATAAAAAAGGAAAGGCAAAATGTAACAAAAATTATATTTCAAGTGTCTGGTTTATATAAAAGACCATCCAGTATTGCATTTATTACACAACTACAGGGGATTTTGGACTAATGATATTTTCTGGGCTAACAAACTTCAATCCAACAGCAGTTTTCCTCAAGTCACTACACAATTTCCAAATTAATGTAAATGATAGACCCGGATGCCAAAAGTACAGTTGCATACATAACACCACCCAGCGTAATGGTAGCTTACACCAGCCACAGAAGACAGCTGCTTTTCTGAACAGCAAGCTAAGAAAGCACCATGTAATAACAGTAATACTGAGCACTACTGGAGCAGTGTGGAAATGAAAGGCATTTTAACAGGGGGAAGTCTCTAAACAATCCCAGTGGTGGCTGCTATTAATTCTGGTTTACAAATTGTGAAGCTGAGGCAGGAGAGCGAGTGCTGTAGCCAACGCTGCCGCAGGAGCAGGTGACAGAGACCACTAAAAGGCAGAAGTGCCTGTCTGGGTCTTGCCCTTCTACATCAAGGCCAGCCTGTCCCTTGTAGTGCCCAGCCCCAAACAGCTGAGATGTGCTGGCAGACCTTCCTTGCTGCCCTTCCATGAACTGACACACAGTCATCTCCTGCACCCACAGCCCCCAGCGCTTCCATGGCTCTCCATGAATAACTACTGTGGCATTTTCACAAGCCAAATTTGGACTGAAGTTTTACTCCTGAATAAATTTAAATCAATTCAGTAATTATTTACCTTAATTCAAGGGTTATGTTAATTCCTCCAATGATGTCCCTCTGAGTTGGAAATTCAGTGGTTTTGATTGATGTATTTAGTAATCGTTAATTCTACTTGTAATTTTTTACAACGAATTTAAATTTCTATTACTCAACAAATTTCATTAGCTTATCTGCAACTCTTCAGGTTACTTAGCACCTGATTTACTGCTAGACTTAAAACCTATCTTAGTCCAGGCAGCTCTTCCTGATGAAAAAAGGGAGCAGAAGGTTCTCGAATAATACTTGGGGACAATCAATAAACAGGGATAGAAGCACAGCCCTTCCCAAACACTGGCACACCTTGAACCCCAGCTGAATCCCACATTCAAATGCAGGCAGGCTGAAGGTAGAGAGATCATTGCACCTGCCCACACTCCAGACAGAGGTTTACAGACTCTCCTGGTCTGTACAGAGATGTTTGAGCACCTTCCCAGTGAGAATGCTACGAGGTAAGAAAAACTAAGAACAAAGTTCCCCTGTTAGAGATGACCTTGCAGGCAAGCACGCAATATGGTAAAAGTCAATATGGAAATCAGAAAAAGGAAAATGTTCCATATTTGAGGAGCTTTGTGTGTGCTCTTGTCATGGTTTTTCTGCCATCTTGGAGAGCTGGACACATTGCTATTGCTTAGGCTTCCTAAGGATGGAGAAGCACAAGAATTCTTCCTTTCACTGAGGAAAAAACCTGCCTTTGTTGTATGTACTGATTACCACTATTGTATTGTGACTGGCACAGTCCAGGTGCCTTATAGAACACTGAGAGAAGTACAGACACAGGGAGCAAATCCAGAGACAAGATCAGATCTGGTGATCATTCAGAACTCCTTCATTGTTGTTTTTGAGTTCTCCCATTTTTCAGAAGTGGTTACCTATATATACGGCACTCAATTATGCTTGCACTTTGCTGTAATACATTTCTTGTTGTGCTGTTTTTTCCATTAACTCTTTTGCACATACAGATTTGTTGCACCTACATTAAGTGCAAGCAGACATTTAGAACTACAAATAGAGATGCTGGTGCCAAACAGTTATTGAACCCTACTTTAAAACCTCTGAAAAACTAATCTCAGTAATAATCCTTCCCTTTCCAACAAAAAATGCCTCAAAAGTCTGCACACGGTTTTCACTCTGTTATTTTGCCTTTCCTCAATTTCATGCAATGGAAACCAAGATGTCTTTCTCAATAGCATATGGGACTGCCCAAGAGATAAACTGGGAAATAACCCAAAACCAGGCTCCACACTCAGCAAGGTAACAAGACTATAGGATTCAGCAGCAAGTCCAAATACAGATAGGAATGGGCTCCCAAATAGTTGCTGGATGGGCATCGCCTAGCTCATGACGTACCAGCATCCCAAACTGCAAAGCTGCCAAGGATAAAGTTAAATAAAGGGCAGGAATTAAGCATGATTTACAATTTAATAAGATGGAGATAACTGTGACAGTATTAGCACTGAATTGCAATTGGGCCACAATTAGAGTGTAACTAGCCTACAGTCGATGTACCTGCACTGTAAAGTGCATGGAAACCCAAAAGACAGGAAAAGAAGGGAAAGGATCAGACAGCATGAAGAAAGTGAATGTTTTTATATTCAGAACCTGGTCAGCTTGGCTTACAAACTCAGACTATTTCCTGCCACAGATCATTGAGGAAAGGGTGGGGAGGACAAACCCACATTAGGACCTTTCAGTGCAATGCCAGCTGGAGCCCCATCTTTTTGCATGGCTGTTTCCATTACATGGTCATTTCAAGTCCATCCCTTGGCCGAGGGCAGATATTACATTCCTGGCTGCAGGTCTTTCGCAGGCCAAGGACTTCCAGAAGCACAGAAAGCACTCACATGTTGTTTGCTGCCGGGAAAGCATGTATGTTTGTGATTCCATGCCACAAACAGTTCGCAAAATAATTTCTTGCAACATCCCCAAAGCTATTAGCCTTAGTAATTTTTGCATCTCTCTTTACATTTCTGCCTTAAGGCCAAATAACTATGGTGAAATCAGGGCAAACCCAGACACCTCCTCCAGTTCTCGTGATCTGCTCTAAACAAAACAGAGTGTCCGCACCAATGTATTAAAGTATCTGTCAAAAAATATATAATTATATTACTATTGTTTCCTAGTTCCAAAACCACATAATCTATCATACCTTACTTCACTCTGTTCACACTCGACCCAGCAGTCCCAGTACAGAAATTAACTTTATCACAGAGAACATGATGTTTAGAACCAGTGAAGCACCAAGTTTGCAAAGACGGAGCTGCTGCAGCAGCAACCTGCCCTGACAATCACTGGACCTGGTGAGCCCCACCACGCTTCATCCCCAGATGCAAGTTCATGCCACTTCCCTTGATCCTGACCTCACCAGGCTTCAGAGGAGCCCTTTGAAGCTGCTCTGACTTTTATCAAGTCACAGTGGTACCCTGGTGGAAAGAGCCCATACAGGTGAGGCTGCACTCAGATGATGACGGTAACTTGACAGGTAACGCTTCCTATGTGGTTAATTCTCCTGTGACCCTGCCACTGCCTACACCCACAGAGAACATTTCAAATAGATTTGCTTTTCTTCTCAGAGTGATGGGGGACTTGACTCCATGTCAAACTTTACCACTAGCTCACCAGGAAATCAGGTTCTACTCACAGACACAGGGGAAAAAAAAAAAAGAAAATGTCTCAAAAGGACCTTTCATCAAAGACTTGTTTGCCACTTGAAAAACTTACCCTTAAGTACTATATTCCAGACATCTCCATAGCTATCTGCATATGTATTGAGGCTGCAGGGTAGTGGGTTTGGGGGTTATTTAGTTTTTTAGTTAACTCTAGCATTTCCTAGGGAGGGAATCATTTTTCCTGAAGGGCTTTTCTCTCAGCATTGCCATACAAGCACTTTTCTGAAATGCTTTATAGCAAAACCAAAACAATGGGAAACAAGCAAAATCCCCAACCCACTTTTCAAAGACCATTTTCCACTGGATTATTGTAAAACTGCTAAGCTTTTCTTCTTTTTTCTTTTTTTTTTTTGTTTGGCTTTTGTAGGATAAGCAACAGCCTGCTACAGCAGTGAAAACTCCATGCTAGCTTGGTTCTCCAGCTCCTGAGAAACAGCCCACCAAGTTAACATGGTAGTAGATTTCATGTGGGCTCACAATGAGCACGCATTACAGGAGAACCTGTAACTTCAGAAATTCCATGATGCAGCAGGAAAGCTGGGCAAATGGACCAAGAAGCCAATGGTTTCATGATTCCTCATGGTTTCAGATTCCTGCAGTATTAAAGTGGTAGCTTAGGCATGCCCTGAATTGCAGCGAGGGCTGAGGGCCAGGCAGCCCGGCAGGGAAAGCCTCTGTGCTACTGCCATGTGATTCAGGCAGATTGCACACACGGAGCTGGGTAATGACACATTTTTGTCTGTAATTTCTATGGTTTGTTAATATTGTTCCACCTGTAAGGAAGTAAAGTGATAGGAGGCATAAGCAGATGGGAATGTGGTGGCATATAGACCTTATTTCCCATGGTGCTCTATATGTATTCCTCTATTAAAGCTAGAGCCAAAACAGCATATATTTAATATTTGCAAACACATCTTGGGTAATTAGATTGCAAATTTAACCTTTCCTTTGGCCATTACAGCTCCTTTCCCGAGGCGAGGCTGTTACTGATGATGCTTGCACACAGCTCTGCTCTCTATGGATCAGGTTTCTCCCTTTTTAGTAAAAGTCAGGAATGGTTTCACTGCATTTGGCTCTTGTGGTGATGGCATCTAATCAAAGCCACATGTGCCGCAGCCTGGATTATCAGGATGCTCTGCTATGGCAATCTGCCTGCATCAGAAACCATTTCACCTCCTCCAGAAATTGCTTGGAGACCTACTGCTGTGGAAAACTCCTGAAGAGCAAGGCATGCTCTAGTCATGCTTTCTACTGCATTTTCCAAGTTGTGACTTTGCACAGTGTGCAGTCAGAGCAGGCTGAGGGCTGAGGTACTGAGAGAACCTGCTTGGACACCAGCAGTTGGAGTCCCAGCCTCTTCTAATTCACCCAGGTAGGGCTGTAAAAAGGAGTTTTAAAAAGGTGGGAGAAACTATGTAGAAAAGATGCTTTCCTCAAGATTTTAAATAGTAATTTTGTGGACGTCAAATCTCGTGAAGTAGTTGTTTGGGGTTTTTTAAAAACTGATTTAATCTCAAATACACGAATGTAAGCTTGGAGTAAATCCACTGATTTCATCAAAGCAGTTACTCCAGATTTCATAGCTCAGCCTAGATAAGAATCCAGATGCATCCATGCATACATATCAGTTTGGGAAAGAGTTGCCTACAAGCAGTCTGTGGAAACATGGAAGAAACACTGCTGTATTCAGGGGCTGCTAATGCAACAAAAGGGATTATAACAAAAATATACTGAGACCAGAAAATGCACTTGGCTTCGACATTTCACCCGGGAGGCTCTTTCTGGGCTGCAAAACTCCTCGATTTCCAGTACTTATTTAAGATGACTCCCTTTCCCTCCATAAAAATCAACCCCTGCTTTCAAGCTGCTCTGAAACCAGTTTAACCCTTGCATTCATGACTAAATGCATGCTCTGCTGCTGCCCTTCAGAGAGGAGTGAGGACAGCCCTCCAGAAAGACTGTGCCTGCTGGCCAGGTCCAAATGCTGAACACAAACATTTGGATTCTCTCAGTTTTATAGTTCCCCACAAGCTTCTTAGCCTCAGTACTACACATATATTACCTGGCACAACGCGCTTTACATGCTCCCAGCCCTAGCTACTCCAGCTCTGCAGCCTCAGCAGTGGAAAGGCACTGAGAGGAAGAAGCAAAGCCAGCTGAAATGCAGCTTGCAGGCAGGGCTGTTGCTGCAGGGGAAAAGGCAGTTCATCCCTGTTAAACTCATCGGCTCTGCTCACACTTCTCTAATGGAGAGTAATTGATTGCAAAAAGCATGCTTGGCATGCCCTGTGGGCTGCTCCTGCCTCACTGCAGCAGTCAGATGTGGAAAGGAGCTCTGGCAAAAAGAAGTGTAGCCAGGGTGGTTCTTTCTGCCCCAAAAAGCACTCTCAGGCATGCAGCTCCAGTGATGAGCTGTGCTGGCAGAGTAGCAAAGATGCTGTTTTATGAAAAATGTCAAGTTTTCCAAGGTTGGAGCTGTTTGGGCTAGAATGAAATCTGGCCTTTGAAAAAGAATGTTTCCATCTGGAAATAGAGTGTATTTGTATGTGCATGCTACATTGCACTTGGGTCATAGAATCATAGAAACATTAAGGTTGGAAAAGACCTTCAAGATCATCAAGCCAAATCTTAGACCAAAAAAAACCATTTCTGGGTTACCCAAAAGAGCCAGAAACTCAGAAGCTGCAGCAGTTCCTGCAAACTGGATCACTTGGATTCAAACCACCTGGGGGTGCAGTGGGTGCACATGTAGCGTTTTGAGTCCCCAAAATTCTTCAGTTGTGTAAGTCCGTGTGCTGATCTGGGATAACCACGCTCCACTGGCCCAGGTTTTCCAGAAATTTTGAGAAGTTTACCTTGCACTGCCAAGGTCACTGCTGAATTGAGACTTTGCCTCGTAGCTGGTACAGGGATAGCCTAAACTCAGCAAATTACAGGCTAGATAATGTAACAAAAGTGCAAGCACAGGCCTAGAACAGGTCTAGATCAAACTGCCACTACTGAGTACTCCAGCAGGGTATAGATCAGCACTAACTACCCTGAAAAGATGCTGGTGTGTGGCAGATAAACCTTGATGTCCCAACTCTCAGATGAGTGTCCCCTTCTAAAGGGGCAGTTCTGGGCAGCTCTCCCCAACTGTCCTTTTTGTTCTCCATGTCCTTTTGACTGTAAACTTCACCTTTGGATGGAGAAGTCTTTTGTTTCTAACCTCTTTGTCTAAAGTTTCACTACAGTCATCACACCTTGGCAAAAAGTTTTGGGTTCACTAAAACATGGTATTTTTCACAGGAAGATTTTTGTACCAAAACTTTCTCAACCACATGATATTACAAGGGAAAAACCTGTTGTAAGAGTCACGTTTTGGACTAGATGTCCAAAGGCAAGGAGGATGTGGGATGTGTCTCTGTGCAACAGTCAGCCAGCAGCACTCACTGGTACTGAGTTTTGGGGAGAATGGGAAAAGCATTGTTTAAACTGCCTGTCTCTCAGTAAGGATGACATGGAGTTGATATACTTTTTCTTGTTTACTAGAAGTTTTAAAAGACTTCAGGAAGACCATCAAGATACAATATTTAACACACAAAAGAAATCCCACTGGAAAAAAACAGTTCCTACAGTTCGGAAGTATCAGTGTGACAACCAAAAACTGACAACATACTTAACTTACTACTGAGCCTGCTGAATAAAATGTCAAATTTCCACTGGAATTAAGCAGGCTTTTCCTGGAACAAAGTCTGCAGGTCATAATACAAAGACAGCGAACTATAAACACTGGAAGAATATATCTAACTTGTAAAGGTACCTTATGAGTTAGTGCTAAGACTTTGTCACTGGCTCTAAATTAAAAGCTATGTGAGCTTGTATTAAAGATACTTAGACATGATCAGCTAAGTAATCAAAATGATTTACCTCCACTAGCAATGTGATCCTCTAGGCAGAACGTGATGTAATTAGAGAAAACGCAGGAACTTTTCCTTATTAGAGAGAAAATATGGGCTAGAAATTAATGATTTCACTAACCCTAATGGCTATTCAACATTTGGACACATTTCCCCTTCCTTCCGAAAAGTCATGTGATAAACAAACCCACTTCATTAGAGTCTTTGAGTCCAAGATTTCCCATCCAACAGATTTCCACCTGAAATATTTACAGGTAATACAGAAACCTTTCAGGTTTTTGGTTACTATATGAATTATGGAAAGAAAACCTTTTATAAATGAAAAATCTGATATACTTCCATGGGGAATCCACAGGAATTTCCCTAGATCTTATATACTTCAGTGGGGATGGGTCTATATGCCACAGTTTTAATTTAAATACTGTGATAACTTCTGGAATTCTATAGTAAGAAATAAGTTCCCATTCAGTGCCATCACAGGTCTCCAAAAACTCCATGTAAGAATATTACCTATTAAATTTCACAAGGCATAATCTTAAGGCCAATATATTACCACGTAAATAAGAATTCTGCTTTTAATCAACATGACCAAATAGATTACTTCCACAAGATGACATTAACTTAATTTAGTATTTTTAAAACCAATATCTTTACTTATCTCTGTCATTTTCAAGAGCAGAATAAATGCATTTGAAGGTTTTCTTTTAGGTTAATCTACCACAACAAAACCAGAAATCTTTCCAGCATAGCCATTAATGGCCATAACTCCACAAAAACTTAGCTTTTTCCTGTACACACCCAAAACACAACACATTTCTCAAAAGCATGTTTTAAATTTAGTTAAAATAATGCAGTACAGCAGTCTAGACCAAATGCACCATGAGCTCATCTTTTTCAGCTTTGCAAAATCATTTCGGTTTTTATTCCTACGTCTTTATGGCCTTTTGCCAAAATATATGGCACTGGCATCTCAGCATTTCTTGCCTGCATTAACAGAGGTTGGCTGCTTCAATTTCTCCTTGAAGTGTTTAATAGCGACAGGGCAAGCCTCCAAAGGTAGAAGCTTAAGTTTGGACACGCATCTGCAAGGTAGCTGCTCACAGCAATTAGCCTTCCTACAAGGAGTTAGTTCTCATTGATTAATGAGAACTCTCTCTGCCCCCTTCTGAAGGGCAGAGGGGAGTTATTATCCCTATTTCACAGTTGGGGAAGCAGCACTGGGGGCACTTGCCTTAGCTGACGTCCCAACCACCTTGCCTCCAGCCATGAGCCATTTTTGCAGTATGCTGCTCAAATTGACACCCTGCAGCAGGTCCCTCACAGAAAAGAGGAACTCGGCTGGGGCTGGGGTCTGGCCTATTGCCATCACATAATGGTTTCCCCACTTCACTCCCAGTGCCCTCAGGTCTGCACCTGAATTACAGGGAATATAATCCAGTTCACTTCTTTTGAACTTTGGCTGCCCCATGGCCCCGCAAGAACAGCAGCAAAAGAGCAGGCAATGAAATCATGTCTGTTTCAAGTAAATGGAACAGGTGTAATTTAGATTCCATATACGAATCCCAAATGACTTGTGGACTTGACTTGAAAACTGGCAAAATGCTTAATTGTGTTGTTGAATTGAGATCAGGGAAAAGATAAACTGGCTCTACGAGTCAGTAAGACTTTCACTGCTGACTTTGCTAGGTCAACGTTTGATGCCAAATGAAAAGAGAAGCTTCTTCTGTAAATTAGATGATCCTTTACACGATCTGATCTAATACTGAAAGAATTTGGAAAGGCAAACAGAAATTCAGCTCCTGGTGAACTTGTAGCTTCAAATGACAATAAAGAAAGGAGTGGCTTAGGAAACTGAAACCCCATTGCACAACTGGTCTTTAAGAAAATGAAGATAATGTGGAGCAGATAACACGCTCCCAGAAAAGAGAAGCACCAGTAAGCCATGTCCTCAAGTGGCTTCCTTGTAAGCACTTCTGCTCAGAAATTATCAGGTTCATAAAAGTTACAGATGATTCCACCACCTACCAGGTTCTTTTTTTTCCCCCTCCAATTACAAAAGTTAATAATGAATGGAATTACACTAGTTGGAACAAATGCATTAGCACAAAGGATTAAAAGCATGCAGAGGCAAAAATTCATATGGTCCCTGCTTTGCTACAGCATGAGGAAAACTTTACCATGATGTGTTAATGTCTTGAAAAATACAAGTGTTGTTTTTTCTGGATGCTGGCTTTCTTGCAGATTTTAAGATAGATGGTAAAGAAAATGCCATCCTGTATATAGCGCTGTCTCATCCCCTAGTATTGCCAATTAGGAGTTGCAACATCAACTCTTGATATAGTGAGGAGCTGGCAAAAAAACACGACAGCAACCCGTAATTGCCTGTGCTGGGAAAGAGTAACTGTGCACCCTGCAACCCACTCACTGCAATATCCACCACAAACGAATTGCCATAAAAATGGGGCAGGTACCACTGGACTGCCTATCGCTTTCAGAAAATTGGAAATAACCCACGGAGCGATGTTTTGGTTGATTTGTTGGTTCATATGAGGCTGAAAACAGCTTAAGTTGTCCAGCCACGATACAGCAGCTCAGCCAGGAGCTATCAGGATAGCAGTGAAAGATGAGGAAAACACAGAAATTGCTCTGGTAGGAAAGGTCTGATCCGATGATGTGAGGGCAACCCCAGGACTGCTGGAATGTCAGTAGCGTAAGCAGCCCTTGGACAGCACAAGAGTTTGCACTGATGCTCCTGTTTCTGCACAGTAAAGGGCTACACAGAGGAAGAGCTGCTGCTCTTGTGTGAGTGCAGACAAATTGCTCACGACTCAGAACAACTGCCTGCACTCGGTCGCTCTGCATTTTCAAACAATTACACTGTCTGTGGGGTTCTGAGCAGCGTTAGCATCGACATTTTGAAGAGGGGAAAAAGCTGTCATTTAAGTCTTTCACTGATTCAGCTTTTTAAGTGATGCCATTTTGGAAAACTGGCCTAGAGAGTTGTATCCTGTCCAGCACTATCTAGGTACGTATTTCACACCCTTTCCTGAAAACAAGTTTTCCCCTCTTATGGACAGGAAAAAAAACCAGCAAAAAACTCCCAAAAACCCCAAGCTGACAAAAAAATTTAACGTTAAAAGACAATCAATTGTTTTCCACTTAACTTTTCCAAGCTAAAGTAATACTATTTGTAACCTTCAAATGAAAAATAAATACAAGAAATATTTTCTCCAAATATTTCTGTTTAGCTGCACACAATTAAAGAAAACATTCAACCATTCTGACACAGTTTGTATGCTTCTCCCCTGAGGCAGGGCTGCAGACAGAAGAGGAATTGTTCCAAATACCCATCAATCCCCAGAAGACAAGGCCCAGCCATATAATTAGACATCGAGCAAAAAGGTTATTTCTTTCTTCTTTCTATTTTTAATATCTTTTACATAAATCCTTGGGTCCTTACTTAACTTTTTGAAAAGAAAATGCTTGACATTTTCCCCAGGTACCTGCTGAGCAACACTGAATCACGACTTCAGGCCGTGACACACATACACCACTGCCCCATCAATATGCAAGCATCACACCCATAAATATCAATAAAAGGCCATTGCTTGAAACAGAGATAGAAAAGTGCCTTCCAGCATAAGCCCGAAAGCATAGATCACTAAATCCTCTCCATCTCTTTGAGGACTTTTGTCTAGATAAAACTGCATGGGAAGCCCTGACTTGCTAACTGAGTTTTAGAGACAGAATGGCGAAGGATAGGAAAACCCCTTTTCAAGATGTAACATGAGAAAACTGCTACAGGCTGTTCTAAATAAAGAACACAAGCACTTCCTAAAGCCATTGCTACTAAATTCTCATCCTCCCAAGGGAAAAAGCAAAATAAAACAAAATCACGTTATTTTTGTGCTGCCGTAGTCATGAATGTTTGCAGAAATCCCCCTTACCACCCCTGCAATTTTGGACCTGGAGGATGCAAGAGATGCTCAGCTCTCTCCAAATCATTTGGTGGGAAAGTGCCCACCTTTGCCATGCACTGCCAAGGTTTGCCCTCCCTTTTCATGCCAGCTCCCTGCAAACCTGGGCTAAGAGCAACAACCAAATGTTGCAAAGCAGGACAGGAGTGATCTGAGCCAAGTATGAGATCCAGAGACTCTGACACAGACTTACTCCAGAGTAATCATTTCATCCTTCTGCCTCACTCTTTCTAACTGAAAAAAAAATTAGCAACTATCAATTACCTACTTTGTAGGTCATATATTTGCAAAGCCCTCAGGGAGATGAAAAGCATTATACAAACTATATGCACACATGTTAACGCTGATTAATTTTCTCTGTGCAAACATACCCTTTTTTCTTCTCCATTGCCCCTCCTCTCATTATATCAGCAGTCTCATCTGGAGGAGGACGAGGAACTGCTGACAGCTGAAGTATTTTCCGCAGTTGTTCTTTTGAGATTCAGAAATGCAACCACTCAACACAGCCCTGTGTTCAGCTGACTGTTTCCTTAATAGCTTTGCTCTTTCATGTGTTTCCTCATTTTCTGTTACATGAATTTAAAGCAATCTGATTTCCAAGTTAATTTGAAATGATGCGGGATCCATTAGTTGAGGGTATCATTTGCAAAATAACTCTGAGAGACAACTTTCACTCACTATACTTTCAGGTGTACCCTCAGCAAACAAAGGCAGGGCTAGTGATGTGAATAAAAGCAGAAGAATTTGACCTAAAAAGCGTATCAGTGTACAGAGGCACAGGAATACAGCCTAACTGCATAAGAGCCTTGTAACACATGCAATAGCTCCTCCACAGCCTGAGATTTAGAGCACTGAGCAGCCTTTTTGTGGCAGTGCTTACACCAATGACAATCAGAATATATACAGCTCTTCAAAAGACTATCTGTAAGCATTTTTCTTAGGCTGTTTGGATGCAACATTTCTGAGGAATAGAATTGAAATGTTTTGTGGAGTAAAACTTCTGTTTCAGTTGTCACAAAGTAACGCAGGGTGAAACTGAGGACTTGTTTTGTCATCAGCTCTGCAACGGCAGCTCCCATGAGATATAACAGAGGCTGGCCCCCTGCACCCAAGGGTAGAATTTCTGACTTGCAGCATTCGAGATGCAGCATCCATTTATGCTCATGCATGGAACAAACTGCACTGGCACAAGTTTCCCAGAGATGTTGTGGAATCTCCCCCTTTGGACATATTCAAAAGCTGTTTGTACCTGGTCCCAGGCAACTGGCTGTGCTTGCGCAGGGACTTTGGACCAGCCGAACTCCCAAGGTCCTTTCCAGACTCAACCAGCCTGTTTTTCTGTGAAATGGGCAATGGTCTGGTCCATCTTGGATGAATGGCCTCTGACTGCCACTGCAGCCTCCGGTCTGGATACTGTGGAGATGTCACAAGTAACACCTCAAAGCTGTCCGTGCATAAATACAATCAGGAGCACCCAGACTGCTGAAGTGCCAGGTGTTAGAGGCTGGAAGCTGAGGGGAATTTCAGTGCTAAGAAATTCCAGCCACTTCCCCATCACTGACTAAGTGATGGGGAAGTGGCTGGATTTTCCTGCTCCTGTTCAACAACTGCAAATCTCCACTCTTAGATGTGTATGCAATCAGTAGTTTACAGGCAGGAAACCATGCACATATTCCACAACTGAATCCAGGAGCCTTTTGAGACAGTAAAAGTCTCCTTTGTATTTACTGACCACCTAATGGAGTGGGAAAACTGAACAAGAACCCAATAAAAACACTACAGGTTAACTTTCCAGCTGCTGTCCTTAAGATAAAATCATTGAGGTATTTAATTTGATAATGCTAACAAGAAAAAGAGTCTTGGAGGACAACCCTTAAGAAGCAACACCTCATCTCTGTACTGAGCTGTGTCAAGCACACCAAAAAAATCTGTGTTAAAAAAAAAAAAACAAAAAAAACCAAGGATTTTGAATAGCTTTGCTCCTGCCAAGCAATCTGCTCTCAGCTGACTATAAAATCTCTCATGCTATAACGCCAAAACTCCCAGGCAGAGAACACACTGACTCACAATACAATGTCTGAAGTACTTAAAAGGGAAGAAGCAATCATGCCAGCTTTCAGAAAATGAGATGGTAGTCTCATTAGCAAAAAAATTCAATTGCAATAGTTACCTCGGCATGTAAAGGACTCGCTCTGCCACCACAAATCCCACCCTGAAGAAGAGGTTGCTGGCTGGGATGAATGGGAAAACCAGGAACAACAAGCCAACCAAAACTTCTTTGTGTTCCAGTTTCTGCAATAATACAAAATTAAACAAGTATCAACTAAAAAAATCCAACTTAATTCACCTCTAACTTTCCCCTTTCTTTTGAGGGTCATAAAAAAAGCAACTTAGATTATCATTTGGCATGGTTTTGCATTTAAAAGAAATCTTTGCAAGACAACGAATCTTTGATACTTATGGACTCCTGGTGCATCTAATATGCCCAGAAAGTGCACAAACACTACCCACTGTGTCTATTATTACCCTTAGTATCTTTTCCAAGGTCAGCTGTACCATATGTATGGCACAGCTATCACCAAAGATATAACTCATATTGGTAATATGTAAGTATAAAGTAGTGTGGATGTATACATTAGTGTGTCTAGGACAGTGTGATTGTATGTAAATACACAAATGCATATCACATACACAGACTGCTGTGTTCAATCCTAAATGTTTATAACAGAGAAAAAGCTGCTCAATCAGTCACACTTTGTGTAAAGAAAACTACCCGTAAGTGACACATTAATGCAGTCATTTTATCCCTTTCAAGGAAAATATCTACACTTGAAATGATACTTTCACACACAAGGTTTCCACACTCATAGAGAGTCAGAAATTTGAGACATGCTGTATGCTAAAATTAATGTTTTTCACTTGAGCTCCGTTAATGCCCTTCACTTGTGCTCACTTTAATGTTAGCTCACTCTTTGAGGAGAAATGGAATTGCCACATGCAATTCAAACCAACTGTGATCCGTGGGGCCAACACAGGCCTCTGGGGATGCCATGACCAGCAGTGGCCTCTCATCCTGGCACGGAGAGACCCAACTCTCCTGAGCAAGCTGAGTTTCAGGTTTAGCTCCACCCCAAGAGGGTAAATCAGCTCTTGCTTCTCAAGGAATGACACCAGGATAGAAGTGTAGCTTTAGGCCTGTTCAATCATCCAGGCAGACATCTGTGGTTTCCTGCCCCAGACACTGCTCCTCACTGTCTGCAGACATGTGAGAAGTTTTGTCATGCTTAGAAACAGATGCAATCAGAATCACTTAATGGTTGCAGCACTTTCTAATTGTTGTGGGTAATTTCTCAGTTTTGGAGAGCAAATTGACTTCTCTTTGCTGGAGGGAGCTACATTTAGAAATGGTGAACAAAGTTTTTGAGCTGAGAAATGGAGCCCAATCAATGATGCGGGGCCAAGCACTACAAACTGCCTTGCTTTTGCAGAACTGCAGACTGCAACAGCACTTACCACTGGTCTAGACAGAGGCTGAAATTCAGAAATCCTACTACTAAAACATATTCATCCTATTCTACGGGAAAGACAACAAGCATTTTCTATGGGTACCAAAAGCAAGGATACAAGTCAGGAGGCTCTGATGTTGCTTTAGAGGAGCTGAACCATAGGATCACAAAAAAGTGCACAGATTTCTCCTGGCTCAAAGAGGAATCATGAGGCAGAGAGAGGAGTAGAATTCATGTCTCCAGACCTCTTTATCAATATGTGTTTTAAATAGCACCACAGTTATCTATGGTGCTTCTATATCCACTTTTTCAGTATCTTGGATTCACAGTTACTAGTGCCTACATGTAGTCACAACAGCATCTAAAGTACATTATTCTCAGAGTTGAATGAGATATCAATCCATAAAGATGGCGAGCAGAGGTGCCTGGTAATTACAACAGAAAATTGAATAAAAAAAAAAGATTAAAAATTTCTTCTCAACTCTGAAATAAAATTACCAGTTTCAGCTCAACTTCAACTTCCCTCCCCACCCAGAACTGGAAATACACTCCATTTTTCTCCTGCCATTAGACTCTCCCTTCCCACTTTGTCTGACCTAATTATGGTGCCCATCTTCTGCCACCACTCTACCCCAGGGGTTTGACACTAAAGACCCAGAAGCACAAGAAGGTATGCTGGGCCTAAGGGAGTGCACTGCTTGCACATAAAATATTATCTGTCCCCAAGATACTTGCTTTCAAACAAACCAGCTATCAAGTATTTCTCCAGTTGTTGATCATTAAATCAATAATTGGGAAAACAACCTCTAGTTAAACATCTCTAGGAAGGACACGGTGTTATTCAAGGCTGCAGCATTGCAGATAAGCAAAGGAAACTGAATGCTAGAGAAAGACAAACAAAACTAGTACATTGAATGGGAAAGAGGAAAATGTGGGAATTAGCTCAGCTGAAGGATCAAATGGGTCTGCATGCCCTTTTTCTCCCCAGAAAAAGTCACACCTCCATGCTAAGGCCATTGAGAACTGCCAGGTCATTCCCCTGGGCAGGGTTCAGACACAGGAGCCCAGCACGCACAAACCAGCTTCACAGAGCAGCAGAACCCTCCATGGTGCTCCTTATTTCTGAAACAATAAGTACCTGGCAGTGCCCTTTTTAAAGCATTCCATTAAGGCAGAGGCTTTTGGGAAGAGCTGGTCCTTGAAGGCCAGGCTTCAGCTGGTTTTGTGCTACGTGTGGTCGTGCCTGTGAGCCAGCTGTAGGGTTGTAGGATCTCCCATTCAACACAAGCCATAGGAATTCCCCTCCACGTGTTTTTCTAAATAAAACAAACCCAACCTACACATAAGCTGTTACATTTTCCAGGCAAAGAAATAAAAGAAATATTAGGACCATTTATTTGGTTTCGCTTCTTTGGTCATATGATCCCACTTGAGATAGCTGAGCTAAAGGTGTCAGAATCAGTATCTTCCAGGTGCCCAGAATAACAGTAAAAGCTTTTAAAGAGTAATAGGCAATTTTGTTTGTCTTCCTTTCTCCTTAAAATAAAATAGCAAGGACTAGAAATTATAGATCACTGCATTCTTTGTACAGAGAGACAATTCCTTTCCTCTTAAAGACAGTACTTTCTTTTGGAAATACAAAGCTTGTATTTCTGTCATTGTAGTCTCTGGTGGGGGGGAATCAACAAACACATTTGAATTAACTTTAGAATGATTTCTCTTGTCAAAGACAAACTAAGTTCAAATCAAAATAGCATTTGTTATAGTAAATAGCGTGGTGGGAGGAAGTAGATTTCAAATTCACATCTAACTCATTACAATAAGGCCTTCACTACATTGTAAGAAAAAAACCCCCACCAATAAAACAAACAAAACCAAAAACTGATTTTAAAAAGTAAGCTTTCTAACTTTCTTTTCACAGAGTTATCAAAGAACTAAAGAAAACTATTTCTCCCAAGGGCAATGCAAAAAAAGTGTCCCACTGTCTCAAACAAAATGTCAAAGAATCACTCCAAGGTCAAACATGATCAATACAGCAATAAATCTCAAAAACTGCTTCCTTGGCAATTTGGGGAAAAAGGAAGAAACTCTAGAATTTACAACTGGAAGAGGTCTTTCCATATTACATATAAGACATATTCCTGAGCCGTAAATAAGTATTTGCTGACTACCACTAAAGTACAAGTCTTCTGGAAGGCAGAGCCCTCAAAGTGTGAGTGCAGGAGGTGCACAGATTACTTCAACATAACTGTCATAACTATGGGCTCACATAAGCCCGCCGCAAATTCCTTATTTTTCCCCTGCAGGAAGCATGGTCTGAGGTGCCAGATCCATTAAGTGCACCCTGTGCTGACAGGACTGATGTTCACATCACCTGGCAACTCCAAGGGCCGAGGCGTTGGAAAGCGGAGCTGTGAGGGCAGCATTCCTCCTGCCTGGACTAAGCTGCACCTCAGGGAAGACAGCAGCTGGGCAAACAAATCCAAGCAAATTCCATTCTGTTCTACCTCTGAACGTTTCTGAAGGTGCTTATACGTGCTTGCCTGTTTGATGGGAAGGTGGCAATCAAATGGGTTTAATTCCTTCCTTTAACAGTTTATTTTGAGAATGAGGCAAGTGCCACCTCACCACCATTTAGATCCAACAGCTCCATGGAGTAAAGGCCCCCCCTCCTACCAAAGGCATCAATCCCTCCGACAGTGAGCTCTGGATGGCCCACCGCAGCCAGTGAGATGTTATGCTTGGAACACCTGACTGCATGTGCAGAAAAGCTGCATCCAGGAAAGCTGGTAGTGCATGGCTGTATAAAAGCAATGATTGCTATTACACAATTTCAAATGCTTGCAGGCCTAGGAGGTAAGTGCATTATCCATCAAAAGAGACAAAGAGACTCAAAGATGCTGCATGACTCTCTGTAGACCACAGACAGAGGACGACACTTCTTCAGCATACTCCAAACATCCATTTGTACAAACCCTTAGTGCAGACTGCACACAACCCTACTTCATCTACTCCTACTGCACCACTCTCTCATGGAGCCACAAGACCTCAGCAATGTGACTCCTCACCAGCCTGCTTCAAATCACTGGCAGCACCTCACCTGGCAAGAGGTCAGCATCTGCAAACAACCACTCTTGCATTTCCCACATATAAAGCATTAAAGGTAAAAGGGATGGTGTAGAAGCATGTCAAATTCACTCTCCATTCACGCATAAGGTGATAAAAGGAAACCATTCAGCTAATCAGGAATTAACCCTCAGGACTGATTCCTTCAAAGAAAAATATAAAATCTCTGTGGCTGTAAAGCTCACAGAGGTATTGGGTGTTCCCAAGTCTCACCTCACTGTTGCACACGCAGATGGGCCATGGCAGAGCTGTATTGTGCTCCATATACCATCAGCATGGTCTCCTTTAGGTCACCAGCAGAAATCTGGATGGGACACATACATCTTTATCTACTGTGACCAAACAGGAGGATACTGTGGGCTGTGGTTATTTCACTCTGCTTCCAAGTGAATGATGCCAAAAGTCCGGTGTCAACAGACAGTCCAAAAAACTCAAGCATTTGGTAAGCAAAAGGTAATTTCCCAGCTTCAAAACTGGCTCAGACACCTGTCTTAATCAGCTTGATCCTAGAAAAAGAGTCACAAATTCTGTAATCACTGCACTTTATTAAGAGTTTTATTTTTTTATCTCATTAAAAAAAAAAATTAAAAATCAGCATCTTCAGTAGCACCAGCTACTTGAATGCCCGGCTTAGTAACTCGCTCTCCTAAAATAACTACATTTTCCTTGGTGATCATCTAGTTTTGATAGAAATAGTCATGGATTTCTAATGCTATTTTGATAAGCACGGCTGACTGCTTATTAACTACCTCACACACTGATACTATTTCAAGTATTTGGCAACAACAAAACACTGCAGTTCACCAGCAGCAGCACCTACTCAGGAACTGGTGCACAGGCAAAAACATACACCACTCAGAATCTGAAATCAAAACCCTTGAAAGGAGCACTGGCTTCCTAACCCAGGACTGTTGTTGTCCCAAATCCTTGGCACACATCTCAGACCACCCTAACAAGATCATTCCCTCTCTGTTTCCAGAGGTAATGAAGTCCTGGTCTGTACCAGGTAAAACAGCACGTTTTTCAGAAATGCTGAAAATGCCTAAAAACTTTATGGGCATGAGAACTGTGGATGCTCAACATCTCTGGAAATCAGGCTTTCAATTATGGAATAAAAGCAGAAAGTAGCCCTTTCCCTTTTCCATAACAGGGCACAGAAATATATCCAATAATATCTCACATTTTATATTAGTATCTTAAAGTAAAATTCTGATATCTACTATTGTCTCTTTTCCTGTACAAGTCAGTTACCCATCCATTCGGCTGTGTTTATGGTCTTTCTCACCCAGGTTTCTAAAATTCCCTTAAGATATAAGCTCATTGTCCCAATCCTTAATCTCTGCAACCTCTAATTCCACTTGACAAGCCAATGTGAGCAGGATGAAGAAGCACACAAATCTTTGAAAGAGAAGCAGAACATTCCAAAAGGAAATAGGAAAACCAACAAATTGGTCCAAGAATTAGAATAATCCTTTTGACCTTGTGCTTGCTTTTCCCTCTTCCCTTTCATTCTGTGACTGCAGGCTGCTTGACTAGGTGGGGAAAACAAAACAAAACAGGTAAAATTCAACGCACACATTTGCAGTACATAAAAGCATGGTCTTTGGAAAAGCAACTCAATTCATGGTGAGTTTGCTCTTGAGAAGGTAACACAGAACAAGAGGAGCCTAACAAAAAACAAAACCCCCACAACAGCTTGGCACCCCAATGTTTAACTAAGGCCAAGTAGCCATGATGAACAATCATTACCTCTGCCAGCTGTAAATTTCTTGCTCCTCATTTCACCTACACTCTCCTTCTCACCTCTACTACTGTGCCATTTCAAAACCTTTCAGCTCTGAGTAGGCCTTGAAATACTAACTCAAATCAGAAGAAGAAAATGGCAGAATAAAAAGAGTAATTCAGCGTTAACATGCTGAAAATGGCAGAACTACCTGCCCCCATGATAATTACCAACACCACACTGCAGGCAGTAAGATCCCATTTGCTGAATATATTCATAGTGAGCCAAATCAGAACTACTTCAGCTCTGTTTATATTTACTCAGAGTACCACTCTCCAACCTGTTATTTTCAAACATCTACCGAGCAAAAGAAAACCTGATGCAAAAGGTATTTTGACAGTTCTTGTGCTTGCTTTTTTAATGCAGAACAGCAGCCACATACAGACTAAGGCAGCTTTTCCCTTCAGCTCGAGTCTGTCAGCTGGCACAGCGAGCTCCCTGGGAAGGCTCCCCGCTCCTTCCAGCCCCGCCAGGGACCCGCACGCAGCTGACGCGGTTGCAGCACTCGACAGGGCAGAAACGCGGCCGGCGAGCTTGGGGTGCCTGCAGATTTCACTAAACAAGAGTCTTTCTGGCTTATTACTCTCTCCCTGCAGCAAATATTAACAGAAGCAGCATAGAAAAAAACTTGCTGCGAAAGATTAAGAACATCAGTCCTGACCTTCTCTCTGTGTGGAAGGAATTCAAGTAGCCCTCAGGAAAATGAAAGCAGGATTTATTTTAAATGGACCTTTTATGGAAATGACTGTGGTTTCCAGCTCGTCAGATAGACTCCATCAATAAATAGCCTTATTCACCTTGCTGTGCCTTTGAAGCAGGTATTGTTCTGGAAGTGTTGTGGCATATAAATTTTGCTAGGCATACTTTCTAACTGTGCTGGTACTACTGTAGAATATTATAAAAGGCAATTGTTCCCCAGAAAGGTCTATAAGCTGTGATTTATTAATGAAATGCCAAACCTGGGAAATGAGACAAAGGTCTCAGGAGTGCAGGGTAAAGTAAATAGCATGACAAAATACACATAGTGAGTGCTAGCAAAAACAACAGAAACATGCACACAAAGAGAAGATGCAAATGCATTCCTCTCCTGGATGGTGCTGAATGTTGTCAGCTAAGAAATTTAGTCTGAAAGCCACTGAAGAATATGCTCAGATGATATCCATACATATAATACACTAGTTAAGTGGCAATATGATGCCAATTACAGAACGAATTAAAGTCATCACAATATGGTGTAAAATGCCTTGTCTTGGCTAAGGAGCACTCTGCAGGGAAATTTAGAGGCAGCATCACCTTTAAAATTAGATCTGAAATAAAAAACAACCAACTGTAGCATATGAAAGATCAGGATAATACATATGTCAGTCACATGCAATGGATATAACCTGAAAACCATCACAAATTTTCTGTACCATATGTAGCCACATCACACAGAAGAGCCAAGCATGTTCTTTAAGAAAGTTATATCGCAAAGCACATTAGATGTATTTTTCTAATTGATGTGAAATATAAGTAGCATTCCCTCCTCGGACGTGAGCAAACTGCTGCACATCATTATGTGCTCCTGCTGAACAAGCAGAAGGTGCTGTGAACCACCATAAGGTACCTCCACAGTGCTGGTCACGAGTACAAATGCGTGCGGGCCAGCAGTATGAGGTGCAATACACTTCCCCAGATTGGCCAGGTGCAAAAGCCACTGCTTCAGGTTAGTTTTCCAGATCACCTGGCTGAAATAGCCCATTACACATATGAGTTTTCCCTCTATCAGCCCTCCATATATCAGGGGCCATAGAGAAAGTGGAATTCTATCCATCATGTGCTCTGTACACATACATTCACAGCTACAACAACAGGACAAGCTGCATTTTAATCACACTGCTAATTAGGCAGCGACCTAAAAATGCCATGCAGAGCGGCACTTCAAACATCTGAAGGGTCTTCCTTTCATGCTCACTGAATTATTGTGACATGTCAAAGAAATAACTGTTGTCCTGATGATAATGCCAAGAATTGTCCTCCCTCCAATTCACCAGGTGCTCCCCGTATCTTCCAGCAAAGAAAGGCAGTGCCATGGGCCCTTGGGTACCCCAGTGGCCATCTGAAGCACCAGATTATTTTTCTGACCTTGTGGTTGGCATGCTTGATACCCAGTGAGAGAAGGCCTCATCCATTTCCTGGTACCTTTGTAATCCATCTGGAAGTCACACCACATCCATTCCTCATAGCCAAGGCTATCTTTCAAAATGAACAATAAATAAATGTCATCCTCTTTTCCCAACCATTAAAATTTCTCTGGGATGCAGCCTTTTTCAATAGCATCCCCAGCCTTTGTCACATCACCAGCACACTGCATGAAGCCTGTGTGAGGAAGTTCACTGCAGAGTTGAGCAGAAAAAGTCTTACTTGGGGAGCTGTTCACAGGGGCTCTCCAGGGATTCGCACTACACAGAAGAAACAACCCGGAGAATGGAAGTTATACCCAGGGAGTTAACAAAGCCATTTTTCAAGTGACCTCCTCATTAAGTAAGGAGGAGGACAACAGCAAAGGTGCACAAGCAGGATGAGAAGGGAGGCTTCTCTCTCCAAACAAACTGGAGAGCTGCCTTCTCTGTTTCTGCAGTTTTCAGCATTAAATCCCCATCTAGTAAATATTCCAAGGAAAGCACCCATGGGTAGAAATCTTTCACTGTTCCTTCTCTTTCTGAGGTATAACAATGCTCACAAAATGAAACAAGAAAGCTTCATGCCTTAGATGTCCTTTATCAGCACCACACATACATGCCCAACAGAGTTACTACCCTAATCACAAACGTCAACAAATTAGCCCTGTTTAAAATTCAGCAACAACAAAGGCAGAAATCCAATCCATGCATTCTCTAATTACAGTCCACACAAAATATTCTGTGAGTCTCCTGTGAGTTTGTGTTGTGGATGCACACACATCACCTATTGCCACTGAAAATCAGTTCAATGTTCACTGGACCAAAGTCTTCACTGCTGCCAAAACAATTTCTAGCATTTCCATTGTCCATGCTGCAGAAAGGAAAGCAGTGGTGCCACTGAGAATGAATATGAGGTTTTGTTCTCTCTTACCCCTGCACAGCTACACTCTAAAGAGAGAGGCACACAAACTGCATGCCCGTTCATTCTACAATCATTCCTTAGGAAATTGCAAGCTATCTTTTCCAGGTTAGCCCTTGCAATGAAAAAGGAGAGAAAAATGGCTGCTAAAACTGTTCTGTTTGCTTCAAAAAGAAAGCAGAACATCTTAGACTTTATGAAATGTGAGAAATCAACTCGTGCTGCCTCTAAGCTGTAAAACACTGAGAAATAGCTTGTCTGGGGCTTGACTGAAAGATGATCCTTCTTGGGGGAAGCAATGCCCTATAGAAGGCCACTGCTGCTGCATTTGTAAAGATGCTTTCTTAAGATCCTAATACAATGAATTGTGCCTGCAGTTCATGTGCCCTGAACTTCCCTCTCCCTGTTATAAAAGGGACTGTTTGAAGTTAAATGTTATAATTTATTTCCAGGAAAAATGCTGCTTCCTGTTTGCTTTCCTCGATAATTCATACTGCTCAGCCCAACACAGTCATCTTCATACCACTGAATGGTAGTACCGTGACTCAGAGATTGTGTGAGTTGTTAAAAATAAAACAGAACATAGCTTCAGAAATGTAGAATTTCCTGAAAAGTAAAATATTTCCAATTATACCTCTAATTATATGTTCCATATACATATGCTCCATCCCTCAAAGTGTTCAAGGCCAGGCTGGATGGGGTTCTGAGCAACCTGGTCTCGTGGAAGGTGTCCCTGCCCATGGCAGGGAGGTTGGAACTGGATGATCTTTAAGGTCCCTTCCAACCAAACCCTTCTGTGATTTTATACCTAGGGCTGAAGGAAGCATGTCCAAGTTCATCCCAGGAACCGTCACCAGTTCCATGTTCACAGTGGGTTTGTTGGAGGCTGCAAGCACTCATGAGAGCACTGTCAAGACGGTTCTAATTTTACTGCATTAGATACAAAAGCAGGTCACTTCACATCCAACTTATTCAGTGTTTGGGGTTTTCAAGGATAAACACAAAGGAATCTTTAAGATGAATTTCAAAGCATCTAGTAAGTGCACAAAGAGTAAAACTCATGTTGTTTAACATTAACAGCGGTCAAGAGCAAAACTGAACTGCTCACAAAAAAATTACAACTTGCAGTTTCAAAACAAATAGTGGTATTCATAAATCCAGACTGAACTGTTTTTTAAAAAAGTAATAAAAATATGATAAAATCTTTTTCAAGCGAACCAACAATATTAATCCTCCATATAGTTCAAATTCTGACAGCAGGAGAAGAAATAAAAAGCAAACAAAACTTCAAAGAACACGGAATAAGATTTTTCAGAAGTCTTCAGTATTGGGCTAATGAGAATTTTATCATTAACTTTCCTGAGAACAGGATTAAGTCTAATACAAACAGTTCTGAATATCTCTAGCAGTGAGTAATGAAAGCAGGAGGAATATGAGATGATGTACAACCTGCAGGTAGAACTGGTGAATACCTAATAGGGTGTTTTCCCATATTTCCCATATAGCATCTGTCAATGTATTATCTAAATTAATGACTCTGCAGTCTCAAACTGCTGGGTTCATTTTCTGTCTCTTATCAAAAGCACAGGGAAGACTGCCAGGGTAGACTGAAAATGTACATGACCTGCACATTTTAGCATAAGACAGGTATTAAAAACCTGACACCCTTCAACTATGCTTTCCAGCAGTACGTACGCTTAAGGAAGAGAAACGTTTGCACTATTTCCAAAGTGACTACCAACACCTCTCCTAAAGAAGCTTCCACAACACAACTGAAAGAGGAAAAGCTTGTAACTCCCTATGATCCACAAAAAAAAACTTTCCACGGAAGTGCATATCTGACTTCTGACAAGGCTCGTACAACCTCACTTTCATTTCTGTAATATGATTAATGGTACCTCTGAAATGCTGAATTGGGAACTATGGCTTACCAACTATATTATTTAGGCTAAAGAACAATTTCCAGATCATTTCTGATTTCCCACTTCCATTACTCTGCTGACAAAAAAAATCTTCTCATCAAGATGTATCCAGTGTTTAGGTTTTAGAAGCATAGCAAAAGTGCAAATAGAGGAATCGATTTTGTTTTCAAAAGGCTCTGCAGATGACAGTTCCCAGTCCTGTTTGAAGTAAATGACAAAAAGCCTAATGACTATGGGAGAGGCAGAGATGCTTAAAAACTTCAGTGGGGTTTGGACCATTAACAGTAATTGAATGCGGGAGTCTGGGCCAAGTTCTGCCCTCGAATCAGACCAATTACAGACAGAGACATTCAACTAGAGAGACATTTTCATGAGTTGAGCTTGCCTGCATTAGTTATTACTGGTATGGTTGCTCACCTCACTCCAATGGATTCCATGCGCTTACCAACCATTTCATCTGAAGATGAGGAAACAAAAGATTTTTTTTTCTTTTTATGTTGTACTGCATGGCTTTTGGAGTTACCTTGAATGCAGCAATGCAGTGTAGGCTGAGTAATGTCATCACCAGCACCAGGAACACTGTGGCTAAGTTCCTCACATCCCAGATGGACTCAACCAAAGGTATGCTGCCGACCTGCCAGTCATAGCAGAGGGTGATCGGTGCCAGCAGGAGCCATGCATTGAAGGCCAGAAGGTAGGAATAAGTTAAAAACCTGCAAATGAAAACAGGTAATGTAACACATGGAGTGACTGCCAGCACAGGAAACTTTTCTTTGGCATTTACCACATACTACGCAGGAGGAGGAAACAACAAAAAAAATTCAATCAACAACAGCACACACAGGCTGCACCACACCTCTCTGTCAATAAAGAGATGCTACCATAGGTAAGGGGCACTTTAACATTTGAAGAAATAACATGAGATCAGTAATATTTACATGGTTTTATGCACCAGCCTTCGGAAATCTCACGGAACTTCAGTTCCCATTTGAATGTTAGATTTTTGAAGTGACTTTCTGCCAGCTTAAACAATAAATGAATAACTAAGCAGGTACATACATATATATTGAACTTTTACACAGTTCACTGCATCACTGCTGCAATACAAAATATCCCTCTAGCTGGGTTTAACTTACAACTTAGAATTTCTTCTACGTGCACAACACGAAGCAATTAAAGTCAGACCCTTCTCTCTTTTCTCTTTGCAAATCAAGACACAGGGAGAAAATACAGAAGAAAGGAAGGACGGGTTGATTTTTAGCTGATCCCATCACAGTTTCTTAGAGATTGGGGCCAGATTGTATGAGATATGCCACAGAAGTGATGGGGAAGTAGAGACCCTTTCAAATTGTTGTAATCTTCAATAATTGTTATTCTCAAGAGAGAGGAAACTAATGGGAAATGGAAATGGGGAACATGCTGCCCTCTGGGAATTATGCAGGACTTCCAAAGGACTGAAAAAACAGCATGTGTGCAGCTGGGTTAAAGAAAACAAGAAAAAAATCAAATCAAACCAACACCCCTCTCTGGCCCCAGGCTTTTGCTTCTTGGCATCTACTTGCCAAAAAGTGCATCTAAAGTTGAAGTACTTTTGAGTGCAAGAGACTGCAGATTATTCCACCAATCGTGAAGTCAACCAAGTAAAATTGCAACAGCCTTCGAAGAGACAAACCCTTCCTTGGCTTGCAAATGGAAAAATCCACATGGTACGCAGCACTGAAAATGGCAAATACTCAACCCCAAAAAATTACATTCTATCCTGCATAGGATTTCTTCCATCTGAGCCTGCTTTGGCAGCTTTTATCACACCCAGTTGCCATGGTACCTTGGCAGGTTTATTAAAATAGTAACAAAGGATGGCAGAAATGTCAGGCCATGTAGACAGGTGATTGTCTCATTTGCTGTTTACAAACATGCCCCTTTGTGGTCAAAATGCAGCCCCTTACAACAGCACTTAACACTAGATTTGTGGCAGAATGGTAAGACACTGAAGGTAAGTGTGACTCCAGGCAGGAAGTTCCCAGATGGGTGTTGGGCCCTAAATTTCTGTGAAAACATATTTAAATAACTTCAAAGTTAGGGTATCAGTTTCTCTTCTCATCCAAAAAAACAAATGTCTCCAGCAGCACAGTGACCCAAAAGCAAGGAGGCTTACTGAGCTGGAATGTTTCACTGTAAACAGTCACAGAGGCACATTCTCACTTTCCCACAGTTCTTTCTAAGCTCCCACTTCTGGAAAGTGGAATATTCCCACATTTTTAAGGTTTTCAGTACTGTTTGGTGCACTTCTCTTCCACCCTCCCCATTTTCCTCACCTTCCCCACCCTGAGGTACTAAACAAAAGGGAAAGAGAGAAAATCCATCTTCTCTTAACAGCGGCAGCAATTAAAAAGCCAGTTCCCATTTAAGAGACCATCCCTCAAAAGCATAACCTAATTTTGCTCAAACGATTCTCCAAATTTTGATTGTTCACTCTTTCTAAAGAAACAAATGTGTTTTCTAGTCACCAACCCAATCTCTTCTGGCACACATTACAGAGAAACAGCAACACAAAATCTGGTGAGACCTAATCACACCGAGGCACTCACTCATGACATTGAGTGTGGCCTGACCCACCTCTGCTCAGTCACAATAAAACAGACTTCTCCAGCCTCAACACATTAGCTCAGAAAAGGCTGCCAGCATTTATTTACAGCTACTTACTTCAAAGGCAAACTGAGATCCATTTCTAGCTTTATTGTTAAAACAAAAGCATGTCCATTTAGATGAATCTGAATAATGTCATGGCACATGATATTGTTACTACAAGTGTGTGTATTTGACAGGATTTCCAGAAGTACTGAGTTAGTTTTGCACTTGATGCTTTAGGAGAGCTCAGTTTTTGGAGGGAGTGTCCTTTTATGCCCTGGCATATTAATATTTTCAATAAGCATCACAATATTCACAGAAGTTTGTATGCAAACCACAACGCACACCATAAAACACTCCCCTACTTCCTCAGACTAGGTTTCTGGGTAGGAAGGAACAAGATGACATTTGGGATCTTGGCAAACTGCAGCATTGCAGTTAAGGACAGACTAGTTGCTTTTGTGCATCTTCACTGATAAGGCAGGAGCTGATATATCCTTATACAGCACAGAATAAATAAATACAGTCTGCTGCCATAACAAATTGAGTCAGCTTAACAATTTAAGAGGTATTCGGAGTAGCCAGGTCAGCGTGAGTTAATGCATTTCTGCTGGAAAGGTGACTGCTGTGGAAGATCGGAAGACAGCTCCAGGCCACTCACTGATCAGGACAAGTTTGTAAACAAGTGTCTATTTCCAAGTGCTTGGGAGGTTTAAGTCTTCCTTGGGAGCCATGTGCACAACTTGCTGCCAGAGGCAGGTCCCAAAGGAGATGGACAATCACTCCATTCCACTATGGCAACAATTAGTCTGTAAATACTCTCATCCAACAGCAGTGAAATATTTTAAAGCCTGACACAATCATCACCACCTGTGTACAGTCAATTGATTGGCCTCTGCAGACACCCTACTAGAAAACCCTTGGCCACATGTTCTGGCCATCCCAAGCACCCTCACTGAATGTGCATGTGCCATTAGCAGTCACGGTACCACGATCCATGAAGGCCCTGCCTGACTTTTGGAGGCATTTGTAAGCTGCAAGAAAGCCTTGAGAGGGCTCTGAGTCAACCAAAAGTTTGGATAAGCTTTCAGCATTGGTAACCTGTCCTTGAACATGATGGATGGCTGTATAAAACAAAGCACTATAAACTATCACTATTCTAGGTACTAGGAACAGAAAAATAACAGGATGCTAATAATAGTTACTGACAATCCAGAGCTGCTTTTTATTTATGGCTCTCAAAAGCCATATGATACTCCTTCACATCTATGTGCCTCTCATATCACAAGCCTAAGGAGAAAGCTAAACACAAGAGAAAGTTTGGAAGGAACCTCTTACCAAAGCTGACACCTCAAGGAACTAATTTGCAAGTTCTGAAAAGACTTCAAGATTCTGAAATCACTCCAGGACCTAATTATACTTCAGCAGCCTACCTGAAAATGGCAACAAGAGTATTTTCTTTTAATTAGTTGACCGAGTGAATTACATTTTAAATTAATGATCTTCTCGATATTGCTTCGGGTGTCTGCTGGAATTCCAAGGGAGAAAAATCCCTGCCTGTAGCATCTCCCACTCCTTAATCCCATGAAAATCAGAGTATTACTGGTGAAGTGACTGGAAGATTCTACCTCTTAACTGGCAAACAGTTTTCCCCCAGGCCAGGTAGCAGCATTTGCACTGCAGCAAATTTTTATTTGCAAATTGAATATGGAAATCCAAGTTTCAGCAGGTATCAAGTGTTCTTCTCATTTCTCATCATCTCTGGCATGCTCAGAAAGACACAGTTCCTCCCGTAGGTAGCCAGTGTTGTCATGGCAATCCAGTTTGTTTAGTTTTAGATTTTTTTAGTTTCCATGTTCTGTTGCATGCTTTGAGATAAATACAGGATGACTCATATCTAGAACTTGTTGCAGAAAACAACTGTCTGAACTGATTGTTTCTGCTGCAAAAATGAACGCAAAGGGTACTACTCAAAGCCATAAACAATATTACGGGAAAATACTTGAGGAATTGTCTGTTACCCTTTGCTGTAATAGAGACCAACGAGCTTGGAAAACCCCTCATTTCAGTTCTGCCAAACCCAGGCAATCAGAGCACAAGGAATGTGAGACTAGGTAAAAAAAATTACAAGACTTATAGAAATTTATGAAGCGTTTCCTTTCTTTTCTGATTTTGGAGCAGTTTAAGCTTTCTCCCCACAGCAGCCAGGGACTGAGATTATAGATTTCTTCCTAAAACTGTGCTACAAGAGTGATGACAAAGCTCTGACCATGTCCCACCAAGCTGCATGGAAAAGTGGGGGCCGGTGATCCTATTTTTAATAAGTGCTTCCTGTGCTGCAACCTACCAGCCACCCAGTTCTGGGACGACCCATCCCATTCCTGACAGACAACCCTACCCACAAAGACCCGGCAGGGTACCCACCTACAAGTGAAACATCTCCCAGCAGTAGGGATTTTGGCAGAGCAAAGGCAAACCATTCTCCTGGCTGGAAAAAATAGACCTATCTAGAAGGCAGTTAAACACGTGCAGTTAACTAATACTTGGGGAAAAAAGAAGGGGAGGGATAAAGCAGGTGGGGATCTGAAACAGAAGCAGGAACACAGTTTTTGCCCTTTCAGAAGTCACAGACCCTGGTTATGCTCTTCTGACACGACCTCCACACTGCCAGGCACTCAGGAAGGTTTCAGTTCACTATAAGGGTAAGAAGAGCTTTTTTATTAGGGAAAAGAGCTTCTCATTTGTATTAACGGCTGAACTGATTTCAGCTCAAGGCTCTCTTCATCCTCTTACAAAGGCCTAAACCCAAGTGACTAGTCACTTCACAATAATGTCCTCCTAGGACACATGTGGCTGCAATTATAACCAGGTGGTGCTATTTCGGATATTGTCTTCAAATTGTATATATTTACACTCCCCCTAGGGAACTCCCAGTCCAGTCATACCTTCCCATATGAGTTTATTTTCCTGCTCTGTATACTGTCAGCCTAAATATTTTCTTTTCAGAGCCTTAGAAGAAAAACATTCCCACTCTGTCTATCCAGCTCATTCAGAGATAGTGGAGTAAACTACACAAACAAGCAGCAGACAGACAAATTCCATTTAACATCCAAATGTGAGTATAAGTTAGACAGAAAATACTTGTAACTGGAAATGTACCTGTGTATTCCCTTTCATCAAACCTTCTGCATTTAGGGAAAAGAGCTGCCAACCAGTAGAGGATAGGAGTAGGAAAGACAAAGTTCGGGATAAACTGCTTGATGAATAGCAAGGTATCTCCTCTTGAAGGTGGGCTTGTGTGCACCAGGGACAAGGGGAAAAAGCAGATTGTGTTGTCCTCTGTAGCTACATAGCCTGAAGACCTCTAATCTGGTGAATGGCTCTCTCTCAGTTGTTTCAACTCTCTGGCTAAGAATCTGAAAAATACTGAATTCCTGAAGAATAAAGACTTTGAAAGAGCCCTTGAAACCAAAGCCTGCTGTCAGAATCTCAGTGCTGGAAAACCTGGGATCGATCTCGTACTGTTTTCCTTCGGCAAACCCCTGTGTGCTGTGGGTAAGGAGATGCCTTGTGATCCCACCTGATTCTCAGCTCCTCACCAGCAGCAGCACATTCCAGAGTCCAGACTGCAGCCCAAATTCCCCAGCAGTGCCCAGCAATGGGCAACTGCTTCAGAAGAGGCTCACTGAGGCAGCAGCAGATGGAGGGTTCCGTGGACACCCACTGAGATCCTCAAGAAACTAAAAACCAGACCTCATAAACCCGCTGGGATAATGTTTCTGGAAATGGCCCATTGTATCCCAGAGCATTACCCACCCCATGCTGGTAGAAGGCAAAGGGATGTTCTGGGCACGCTGCTTTGCCTCAGAGACTGGCCATGTCTACCCCTTCTGCATGAAAGTGTTTTGGAAAGCAAAATGCATGGCCTGTAGGAGTCAACGGCCTCTGCTTTGGCTGCAGCCTCTCTACTCCATATGCAAGCTCTGGCAGTGAAGGCTTGTGTAACCAGCACTTGCAGCAAACACCATGATCTATTAAAATGCCTATCAAATCCCAGAACAGCATTACCAGGGTCTACCAGGAACACTTGAATGAGAGAGATGCTGAAATCTTTCATATGGCTCTGGGACCACCACCTTCCCTGCAGGGTGGCCTTTGCTTTGGAGTACCATCTTCCAGCCAGGCCTTCCCCCAGTTCCCAACGCCCCTGGAAATAAAGACTACACTTCACACTTAATGTATGGACTGTCTGGCCCCTGGGTGGGCATGAGAGCAGTTTTTACTGAGATTGTTGTTCTCTCTTTTGTTAGAAGTGATCCCTGAATGCTGGGTGCCTGCCGAGATTACACGTAGGGCTGAACTTAAACACCTTTGAGTACACTATAGAAAGTACTGACAAACCGGGCAAAACTTCCCCACTCAGGTAGCATGTGCAAGCCTGGCTGATTAAGAGCTGATATGTCACAGGGGTCTATTTTAATGCTTGTTTCTAGCCTAAGGTCCATGAAAACTCCATACCGAGTAGTTGCTACACTTGACTTCTATTTCCTTGGCAGAACTGGCTGGCAGAGGGACCCATTTTCCCAGCACAGGTCCATGGTTTGCCTCTTGGTAGTTCATTCTCTTTGAAGTTACAACTGGGATGATTAAATGCGTTGCTCAGAAAACAGTCATAAATCTCTGTGAAAAGGATTATGTGCCAGTTTTTATGCATAAGCACTTCTTCAGCTTTCTGCAGCACTGAATTCTCATTTACCTGATGGAAACAGCAAAGAAATACAGAAAGCCAGCTTACAGAGAGAGCAGTTCAACCACAGGACAATGTTATCTCAAGGCAGTTCAAGTAGAAATGCATTAACTATTTAAGGAAGCACCACAAATAACCTGCTTCACGCCCGGAGTGATCAGCCACCAGAGATCACAAGGCAAATGCCAGCAGAAATTAATATAACTTGACACCCAAAGACATAGTTTTTTAAAAAACAGACTTTTAGTTAGAAATTACAGGAAAGAATTAATCTGTTTCACACAGCTTGAGACATGCTGCACAATGGATTTTTCCCTTGTCTTGCCACAGTGTTGGTAACACAATCTGTTTGTCCAGAGGCCTCCTACTTCTTTTCCCTCAAGGAGTGCAGAAGAAAGAAACATTGTGCAAAACATCTGAAGCATGTCATGCCTCCACTCAACACCCTCCTAACTCTGGAGCTGCACTTCGGGTACACCGTTTACATAAAACTGGGTAGCCCTCAAAAACTTTCTAGTTGCATTCTCCCTCAAATTCTGTCTGATACAAGCAAGAATGCATTTTTCTATCTCAAATATTGCTTACCCATAGCATATTTTGTGATCAAAGTATGTGTACTTTAAGGTAAGGCCACTGGAGACAGTACATCCTTTCTGCAGTGCACAACAGCCTGGATGGACAGGTTTACATGGCAAGGCTTAGGAATAGCAGGATTCCCAACACCTTCATTTCTGCCTCCACTGAGAAAGGCAATGACGAATTCATCTCATCCTCTCAGACCACCTTTGCCAAGTCACACAATGAAGGCCATGGAAAAGTGGCTCTCATTTATGTCACTAAGCTTTGAGGTATTTGGGAATATTGCTTGTAATTTTAACAACAGTAATTTAGTGAGCATGCTGAACAGATGACTGTTTTTATAGACTGAAAAACTGTCATTATTTCAGCATATATAGCCTTTCAACTGTTAAATAAATCATTATCTACTTTAATTTATACATTTGTGTTGTCCAAGATTGGAGACAGGTTACACAGAACATATAGGTATTTTCTAAGGCCAAACTGAGCCACATCAAAGGTCTATCCAGCAGTGACCAAAAGCCAATGCCAAGCAAGGCATATAAGATGATAATATTCCCCCATTTCCTAGCTGGGGAGTTGGATGAGTTGGAGTTTCTGAGTTGGATGTGGTTTCTGCACATTTAGTAGCCTGGATTTCTTATTTCAACTTGGCAAATCTCTCTTTGAGCATGTGTAAATATTCAGCACACTCCCAGTATCCTGGAAGCTCCTGGAATCCTGGAGGAAGAAGCTCCCCAGCTCAACTGTTGCAAGCCACTTCCCTGGCTTGCTTGACACCTGTCTCCTCTTAGATTCATTTGATACACCCTCAGTTCTACATGCCCCCCTCCTCCACACAATCATAGATGCACAGACCTCTCACACCCCCAGTCTTGTAATTTACGGGATATCAGCTCTAAGAGATCGCAAATTCTGACCTCTTGAGTCACTAGTTTTTCAACACCCTAACTTACACCTAGCCCTAATGTTGGCTCCAATAAACCCTGCAAAAGTTACGACGCTCCGTTGGGTTCATCCTGTGTCAGCCAAGACCCCAGCTCCAGATCTAACTTCATGAATTTCATAAAGACTGCCACACATTTCCAAACCACTGTTTTTCTTTTTTATTCCGCTGTTATCAGCCTTTCTTTTAGTCCCACAGAGCTGGCCAAGTCTTACAATAATTTTCAACTCTGTTGAAAACCATAACATTTACCCTGGCGAGACATGCACAAAAACCACATTTCCAGCTCAAATAAAGACAACTCCTTGAAAACACTCCCATTTGTGACCTAAATGGTCTTCAGAGTTACAAAACAACGTGCCCACTGCCTGAGACTAACCCTTGCTTCAACCACCATGATGATGTTAGTAATCATTTCAAGAGCCCTACCCAAAACTGATCTTTCTTTTAGTTTCTGGTCTTGACACCAAACTTAGCTCTTCCACTGCCTTCTTCCCAGCTCAACCCAAATTGCAATTAACATCTTGGCTTCAGTGCTGTATCCTTATTACTGACTTCAAAACCTTGTTAAAAGCTTCCCACACCAGCTCTTCAAAGGCTGCTGCTACTGTAGCTGTCCACAGTTGAGGCGCACACACTGCTTAGGAGGTTCCCTGAAGCTGGCCCATAAATGCTCCTCTAGCCCTCCTCTGGACTTGCTCCAACAGGTCCATGTATTTCTTGTGCTAAGGACCCGAGAGCTGGATGCAGGGTGCCAGGAAGGGTCTCACAAGAGGAGAGTAGAGGGGCAGAGCCATTTTCCTCGACCTTCCTGGAAATCACACCTATGCCACTTGAACCTTGCAAGCCCCACCTGACATCCCAGTCCTGCCCTTGGGATGACTGGCACAATGCCAGTTCAGCAGCAATAGCTTCAGCTCTGACCACAGCAAGATAAAGTCTCAGGTGAGAGTTATAATTTGAGTCTGACAGAGGAGGAAGAAAAGGTTTGTTGCCAATATAAGGGCTGTGGTCAGAGGGTGCATCAAGGGCTGTCAGTTCAGAGACAGTCACTGGGTCTCAGTGTGCCTGCAGGACTGACACTGAGACCTGCTGAAGGGATGGGTTTCCTGAATGGAAAATATTTAAAGCCTTCTGGGTAAATTAGCTAAAATGAGGATTACAATCAAGCCCAGCAGAAGTGGAAGAACTGGGATAATTAAAGAGGTTTTGAATCCCTTCAGAACAGTAATACTGCTTTTAACTGGAATGGATTTCCTTAATTAGGCTGGGAGTAGGTAGGTATTACTGGACTGCAGGTGAAGCCGGGGCTGCTGCTGGGGCCAAGGGAGGACCTCAGCCAGCAGCACTCTGACTTGTTTTTCCTAAGGCTGTTAATAAAATCCACAGTGCCAGTCATAAAAACAGTCACTGTTTCATACCCTGAGAATGACTTAGCTTTTGGGTTTAGAAAACCCTCCCGTCATTACAAGAGGAAAAGAGACAAACACACAAAAGAACATGTGCAGCACAGAAGAGGTAACTGAAATTAGGCCAGGATAATTTTTGACTTGGTGACCCCCATCTCGGCATAAACATATCAAAAAGGGACAGCAGCAAATCCTTCCACTGCTGCACTGGGTCTGGTATTAATAAATCCACTAGAAACAAACACGTCAGAGCTTTCCAAACAAGACAATGTGCTTCCTGGAAGTACTTTCAGCTTGATGGTAATAGGAGCTGCTGCCACGTTATCATAAAGGTTCCCCAAATGAGATCCAGTCCAGTTCTGCAGCAAATGTTGGACAAGGATTGCTTGATCTTAACCTGTGTCTCAGCTGCAATTCCACTGTTGGAATGAGGAGCCACAAGGCCAGAACGTGACACACAAGAAGACTGCTCCCATTTTCATTTAGATATCAGGAAATTCCTCCAGAAGGCTCCAAAATGTCTTTCAGTAGCTAACAGAGCAAACACTCTTGAACATGGCCCTTCCACCTTCACTGCTCAGTCACTGGTATTATACCAAGAGGCACAGTCACCCTCTTTTTATACAAAGTTCAGCTGAAGCCAAAATTCTGAATGCTTCCATCCCACATCTCAAGAGCAGCCAGTTTTAAATTTAGGATTATGCCTCAGTTACTGGGCTTTCCAGTCCTGTGCTCAAGCAAGTAAACTATATTCTTCAGGCTTCGCATAAAAATAAGCACACATTTTTCAATAAGAAAGCACCTGTAATACAACCCTACAGAACATGCAATGTGCTTTGGGGTTCAAATAGTTCTGGTTGCTTTCTATTCCAGACGGAACAATACCGAGAAGTAACTAATTAAGAGAACACAACAAGTTTTCTTCATTGTCACCTGCAAACCATTTCAGTGTAGGAAAATGTAACTTCAAAACCATGCTTTTGAAAACTTTTGTTTGACTGCTGTAATCATACCTCGTCAGTAAATAAGGTGAGAATGAGGCTGGATTGTCCTGCTCGGAAAACATTGGCATGGAACCTCCCATTATCCAGAGGCGGAAATACAACACGAGGATCACCTTCAGACAAGAAAATCTCAGTTAGCAATGCACTACTAAGAAGAACTAAGGCCTCCAGCAAACGTTTTGTTGTGACAGCTCTCCATGCTGTGCAAAGCAAGTCAGCTCAGCAGTTGAGNCGCTGGGTGTCCTTCTTCCATGTCTGCATTACTGACAGCAACTGACACATCTCAGTACCCACCACAAAGGCAGATAATCCACCACTCTGCTGCAGTGTAAACTGCAGAATTTTGCTATTGACCTCTACTTAAATGCAGAGGGGAAAATCATGGCTGATGTCTTAAATGTTCTTATCATTTATCCATGCTGGCATAGGTGTAAGGACAAGCTCCATCAATGCTTCCCACGCAATGCAATCCTAATTCCTGGAAGGATTTCTGCAAGCTGCCACTCCTTCACCTTTCTGATAACCATTTGTCAAAGGACAAGCAAG
>WEKY01002710.1:0-47576 GCA_013390045.1 Picathartes gymnocephalus
AGTTCTCTTCAACATCTTCATTAGCAAATTGGATGCAGAACTCGAAGGAATACTAAGTAACTTTGCCAATGATACTAAATTGTGAGTAGCTGTCGTCTTCCTCCAAGGCAAGGAGGCCCTGCAAAGAGTCCTGGACAAATTAGAGAGGTGGGCAATCACCAACTGTATGAAGTTAAACAAGGGCCAGATTCTGTACTGGCATGGGACAATCCTGGCCGTGTGTACAGACTGGGGAACAAGAGGCTGGAGAGCAGTGCCACGGGAAAGGGACCTGGGAATCCTGGACAATGGCAAGCTAAATGTGAGTCAGCAGTGCCCTGGCAGCCAGGAAGGCCAACCCTGTCCTGGGGTGGCATCAGGCACAGCATCACCAGCCAGGCAAGGGAGGGATTGTCCCGCTCTGCTCTGCACTGGCACGGCCCCATGAAGAGTGGCTGAGGCCACTTGGTTTGTTCAGCCTGGAGAAGAGGAGATGGAGGGGAGACCTCACTGTGCTCTTCAATATCTTCATGAGAAGTGGACAGGACATAAGGAAACAGCATGAAGCTGACTCAGGGGCAGTCTAGGTTGGATATGAAGAAAAAGCTTTTCACCCAGAGGGTGGTTGAGCACTGGAACAGACTCCCCAGGGGAGTGGTCACAGCCCCAAGGCTGTGTGAGTTCGAGAATCATTTGAACAATGCTCTCAGGCACATGGTGGGATTCTTGGGGATGGTCCTGTGCAGGGCCAGGAGTTAGATTCAGTGATCCTTCAGGGTCCCTTTCAACTCAGCATACTCTGATTCTATGATTCTGTAAGTCTAGACAGGGACAAGGCAGGAAGGGAGACAGTAGCAAATAATTTTATTTCTATTGTCTATTTCTCTCCATTTATGCTACATCACCAACAATGACAGTTTAAATCATGCTGAGAAATCTCCCAAATGGAGATAAGCCTGAGATGCTCACTAAAGTAAAACTACTAGGATGTGGGAAGTCTTCCTCAGAGACTGCTCTGTTCAGAGCATTTATAAATTGCAGGTCTCCAGTTCATAAAGCTCAAGAACAGACAGACAGGAAACCTTTAGAAAAAAATACAGTTCAGAGGCATTCACACTTTGCATCTATGATGCAACTGTAAAGTGCAATTTACTGCAGTTAGCAAAAGGAACAGGAACACATGAAGATGTGATTTCACCACTCTAAGTTACTCAAATAGTTATCTACAGTCAATGACAAGCTGATACAAACTGCATTAAAACCACTGGTGCTTTGGCTTCAATATTATTACTATTGATGTTATTACCTGAGGCATCTAATCAGGGATGTGTGAGAAAGACCATCACAGCAATGCTCACACATTTATTATCTTCCAGCATGAGTCTACTTTGGTCCAGAATAAATAGGAAGCTTTTGTCTCAACTGGGTAGCTGGGATCTTAAGCCCACTTAAATAGGTACTTCACTCTCAGACACTTAAAATGAAGCACAATCTCAAATGCTTTGCTGAATGAGGGGTTGAGGCTTTCCTCTCTTTAATAATCCCAAAGATAAATTGTAAGGGTTCACCCACTGGTAAGTTGTGGAGACCAATTAGCTCATCTTTGGGAATCAGTATAAAGATGAGTCCTGTGCAAATCAATTATTAAATATACCTCCAAGGTATATATTAAATATACTTCCAATGTGAAAGGAGAGAATTGCTCACTCTGTCACAAGCTTTTTAACAGACAAAAAGCAATAGCCTAAATCTACAACCTTTCTATGCTATGAAGCCATACTGGCTGCCAAGAACTACATGAAGAGATATGGATATAATTATTAATACTGCTAACACAGAAGGCAGAGAGGGTCAAGTTTGTGCAAGGCTGGGGTGAGGGAAGGATATTCACTTCATATTTTACTCCCAAATAAATGGTGGGATGGAGATTTGTTCCAAAGAAAGCCAAGGAAACAGTAGATTAAAATCAACCTCATTATATCATCCCTGTCTCCTTAGAAAGTGACAAAGGTGGCCTCACTGAGAATTACTTCTACAGTTTGGCAGCCAGGACAGATGGCGGCTACAATTAAGGCCTTTGGTGAGGATTCTGAGACTCACTCCTCACCAGTTTCCTCCATTGCTCCTCTGCAGGCAGAGGTAGGCTGAAAGAAGGATACTCAGAATGTTAGGTAGGAAAGATTTGGCCTTACTGCAAGCTGCTGCTTTTCCAGGCACAATTCTTAGGCTGAAAACAGGTTTGTTCAATGTGCTAGCATCAGAATGGTTACAGGCTGCCTGGCCACAGCAAGTGGACAGACCCTGCCATACACACACACTCTCCCATCATTCAGTCACCAAGGATTTTCCATCACTTCTTCATAAACATTGTGGGATCAGAATGAAAACCTTTTTTGACAAGTACAATGACATCAAATCTAAATGTATCCAGAAGAGCAATGCTACAACTGCACAGAAACAGGAACAGGCAGAAATATCTGGAAGGGGCACTACTTGCACCTCAGCGAGCAAAATCTTTAAAGCATGACCATCTGAGAGCCAGAATCTGTCTTGCGGGTGCTTGAGTCCTGAGGAACATCCAGATTTGGGAACTTTCATTCACGTCCGCATATGTCAAATGCATTTGCTTTCTGTGAGTCAGAGCGTGGGGCTTCACCAGGCTCTGACTTCACCATCCAAAACTGAATTTCCCTATGCTGCTGAGTCACACTGGCGACTCACAGGCTGTGCAGATAGGCTCTGCAGATGCAGGCTGAAAGACTGTCAGTGTGCTGCACCAAACTCTAAATTTTCCATACCCTGAGGGCCCAGGAAAGTCATTGCCTGCACTGGCACAACAAGTTTTTACCAGTCATGGTGCTGGCAGTATTCAGGGTGGGTAAGAATATGGATTATTTCTCTGAAAGTGTCCTGAATGTCAGTGGCCCCTCTCATCCATTTCATGGCTATTGTAACTCTGACGTACTATCCCTTCTGTGAGCAGTATCCACCTCTGTCATAGCCTTCGTAGGGGAAAATAGAAGGATCAGATTTGACTCTTACCATACTGAAACATTTGACCAAGAGATTTCCTGAAGGGACTTAAGGCTTTTTTCTTCCAGCCTGGGACAGGCTGGTTCTAATAGCTGCACCATGTTCAAAGCATAAGGAGGACAGATAGATGCTATGGAGTTAACATGGCTAAAATCACTGGAAATTCCAGTCCACTGAATGTAGACAATATTAAGAAAACGGAAGAGAGGGACAGGAGTACTGAATTTCTAATTGCTTTCTGGATGTCACTGGCTGGGAAGCAAGTAGGAGGTAACATTACCTAACAGTGATGAATGGCCACAGTGAGCAGACCTCTACCTCAGTTCAAATCCTGCTCACTTCACAAGCTCTGCAACTGTGCTGGAAGTGACAAGATCAAATTGCATCAGCCAATTTGGTGCCACTCTGTGGCAAAAGGGGTAGAGAGATGAAGCTGCAAATCAATACAAGAAAAGGATGTGGGACACAGCACAGTTGGCTACCTTAGTCAGGCTTCCACTTGCAGTAGTAGCAAAGTACCTCACTTTGTGCAGTTATGTCCCAAAATCTCACTTGAACAAGAAAGCTGATAGCCAGTATGGCTCATTTTGCCTTGCTGCAGAAGGTCTGATTCTTCCTCTCTGCTGCTCCTGATGAGCAGACAATGCTAGTCTGGAAGGTCTTGGCTGTCATGGGAAGGCACAAAACTCACTTCTTTAGAAATCTAGATAGGAAATCAAGCTCACAAGAAAGGGCCAAAGGGGTCTAAGGGTCTAGCAGACACCTCATGACCTGAATATATTTAGCATGCTGGGCATCAGAAACAGCTTAGTTCTAAACCTACTTACGAGACAATTTGTGTTGAATACATTATTTTTAAGTGAAAGAGGACAGAGTTTTGGAATAGGGTAAGAATAAAAGCATTGGGGGTGAATGTAGCAAACTAGGAAGATAGCGACTTCTAAGCACAAAGTGCAGGGCATGGTTGGTTAAGGAAACAAACCAGCTAAAAATCACATCTGGGGACCCAATGCAAGCCATTTTTACAACATTGCCCTCATCTACTCCTAGCTTGGATATCAAGAAAACATTTTTCACCCAGAGGGTGGTTGAGCACTGGAACAGGTTCTCCAGCGTGGTGGTCACACTACTCAGCCTGAGTGAGTTCAAGATACATTTGGACAATGATCTCAGGCACACGGTGGGATTCTTGGGGTGTCCTGTGCAGGCCTAAGAGTTGGATTCAGTGACCTTTGTGGGTCCCTTCCAACTCCGCATATTCTATAATTCTATAATTACCAGTTCCCCAGCAGGGCCAAAGGAGCCAGTCATAAGCACAGATAAGCCTAAGTCCCTTCCTTTCCTGGGCTGTACTGGAGCCATCAGGGAACCATACCAAAAACTGCTCTTGTAAGGGGTAATACCAGCAGGCAGCAGTGCTTTTCCCTTATCATTCACTACAGCAAAATGCCTCATAGTGCTCCTCTTGCTTGGGAAATATGCAACTAAGAGACTCCATGAGACAGGAGTGTGGTCTAGAGACAAGAAGAACTCTCACCTTCTCAGCAACGCCATTTTGCCAAGCACAGGCTCCATTTCCCCATCCCTGCTGCACTGTGTGAAGCTGTGTTGATGTTTCCAGTGACAAGCAACTCCTCATGCTTCCACACTGGGGAGTCCTGGGAACATGAAAAAGGAGGGGGAGCTGTATTTATTCCATGCTGATTCACAGGTCAGCTCAAGTTAGCAGGACTGGTCAGAATGCGTGAAGTAATTTTTTACTGAAAAATCCTAAGATGTTTTGCAAGAATGTGTTGTACTTTCATTACCGGAGGCAAAAGTGCTCTTTGTCATATGGTTTAGTGTCATATGGTACTCCTGCAAGGAGCAGGGAGTTGGACTTGGTGATCTTTATGGGTCCGTTCTAACTTGAGACATTCTATGGTTCTATGAAGAGTGGTTTTTTTTTCACTTTCTAACCAATAAAGATGGAAAGATTTTCATCAGCTAAAAATGCCTCATTACATCTTTCTTATTTTGGACATTACTTCTGTATCAATACCTTATTGTATCTTCATGTTAAACATGTAAATGTTTTCTCTTGTCTTGTCTTTACCGCAACCAAATGGTTTTACTCAATCAAAATGTCTCATTGTGGTCTTACCAAAGTGATTGCTTCACTCTGGATGTAACTGGTGATCAGTGGTCTGTGTGACCCTGGTAAACAGTCACTAGATGTGGTCCTAATCAGGGTCTGCAGATTCACTCCTCATCAGCACGGATTTGCCTCATGATGGGGAGTCTTGGCTGAATCTGGCTGCGATCTCTGGCTCTGCCCTGTTCAGCACACCTCCCCTAGCACTCTGTAGGGCCTGGCTGATGAGGACCCTGCTCCCGCAGTTGCGGTTTTGTGCTTTGGTTCTGGCTCAGTGACTAACCTGTCAGGAATTGCTGGCCTCTACTTCATCCTGATAATCTGATTATTAAGAGATATCCAGTTTCTGATTTTTTATTCTGATTCAAAATAAAAGCATATTATCAACTGTCATTGCGTCTCCAACTTCCCATGTACTTTGTGCCTGAAATGTTTGTAGTGTTTTTTCTTTCACTTTAGACAAAAACTAATTCATTATAATTGCACTGGAATAGAGGGAAGTTACCTCATGTTTCAATAAAAATGAAGCAGCCTTAAAATGCTATTGTGAAGAGAAAAATCATACATACAGACAAAATATAATCAAAACTGAAATAAAAATACAACCTTTATGAAATTTAAAAACTTAGATGTTATTGTATATTGAATTTTTTACTTCCTAAAGAAAATAATTTAGCACATCATCCTGCTATACAAACAATGGGATGTAGGGTATTTTTTATATCTCAAAAACTTCAGTTATTTCCAAATTAAACATACATAATGAGACTATCCAGTTAAAAGAGAAATATTCCTGATTTATATCTATGCCTCAAGAAAGTATATTCCATTAAAATGGTATTGAGTAGAGTAGATTATGTACTTCTTTTTGAACAAAAAAAACCCACGTAGATATTTTGGCTAGTAGCCCAGTGACTTTGTTACATAAAAATGAAGAACTGGTGAAGGGCCTTGAGGGGAACCTGGATGAGAAGGGCTTGGTTTGTCCTCCCTGGAAGAGACTGAGGGGAGACCTCATCAATTTACAACTCCTTCATGGGGAGGAGGAGGAGAACGCACTGATCTCCTCTTCCCTTTGGTGACCACTGACAGGACCCAAGGGGCTGGCCTGACATCGGGGAGGTCTAGGGGAGGTTTAGATTGGATAGTAGAAAAAAGTTCTTCACCAAGAAGCCTGCTTGCTGCACTTTGAGTACTCTGTGCTGTTTTGGGCATCCAAAGGTGGACCAGGAGGAAGGGGAGAGGTCTGGAGAGGAAGCCTTACAAGGAGTGGCTTGGTCACTTGGTTTGTTCAGCCTGGAGACTGAGGTCAGACCTCATTGTGCTCTTCAACATCTTCACGAGGGGAAGTGGAGGAGCAGGTAATGATCTCTTCACTCTCATGACCAGTGACTCAAGGAAATGGCATGAAGCTGAGTCAGGGGACGCCTAGGCTGGCTATTAGGAAAAGGCTTTTCACCCAGAGGGTGGCTGGGTCCTGAAACAGACTCCCAGGGAAGTGGTCACAGCATCAAGGCTGACAGAGTTCAAGAAGCGTTTGGGCAACATTCTCGGGCACATGGTCTGGCTGCTGGGGGTGGTCCTGTGCTTTCTCCCAAGGCTCCCCTCGCCCTGATTTTTCAGGACACATCTCGCCGTCCCTCAGCTCCGCGCAGCTGCACAGGGGGAGAACGCGCCTTGCCCGAGCCCCTCAGGCGGCCGCACCCAGCCCGCGGGCGTCGGGCGCGGGAAGCGGAAGCGGAAGCGGCGCGGAGCGGGCGGGGCGGGGGCGGCCCGCGGGGAGGTGGAGGGAGGAGCGGCGCTGGCGATGGCGGCCCGTGCGGGCCCGGCCTGGCGCCGCGGGCGGCCGAGCTCATCCCCGGCCCGCAGGCGGCTAAAGCCGCTGCGGACGGTGGTGGCGTGGAGGGGCCGGGCGGAGTGGGACCAGGTGATGGTGGGGCTGTACTGTGGGGACAGCCGACTGCAGCAGGACGCGCTGGACCGCGTTTCGGCATGGAAGAGCCGGTACGGGCCGCGCGACGCGGGCGGGGAGCGCGGTGCGGCTCTCGGGGTTGCCCTTCTGTCTCTGGAGCGGCCCTTCTGTCCCTGGAGCCGTCCCTCAGTGCCCGCCGGCCGCGCCGAGGACCCGGGCGCAGCTCCCCACCGGAGCGGCTTTGCGGCCGGGGCTGTGTGGGCAGGCGGCCCCGCCTTGCAGGGCACCTTCTTCATTGCGGGAGGCTCCGGGCACGTAGCTTATGCCAAGAGCATGGTGGCCCCGTGGGAGCAGGGGAGGCAGAAGCCCTGCATGCCCGCAGCTTCACGGGCTGATTTCTCGAGGCAGTGAGCATATCCAAGGCCCCCAAATTGCCCCTGCTGCATCCGTACACAAGACCCGCCTAGGTAACGCATCTTGTGTATGTGCGTAGCGTATCAGTAAGTACTCATTTAACGTGTGGTTAGGAATAACCGTGTAATCATTCTGTTCCAATAGAAGCCTTCTGGAAAGAGCCTTTGATGCTGTCTCAGCATATCATTTCTCAGACTGTGGTGTACCACAGAGCACACAACGTAGTTGGAAAGCTGCCTTTTTTACAGAGTGAGTGTGTTTCTGTGAGACTGTTCACCTGGTTTTCCTTTGCCTCCAGGTACGGTCCAAAAATGCCCCTTGCAGTGGACTGCACGGCAGAACTGATCCGTTGTAAGGTCCTCGATTCGTCTGGCAAATTGAAGTCGCATGAGCTCATCCTCTCTTATGGGCTGGCTCTTGTAAGGTAAGGGCTCTCAAGGCATGTTTGCTTTGAGAGAGAGAGAAAGACCAGGACAGATGTAATTATTCAGCTGTGTGAGTTCGCTTTGCATCTCTGGGACCACAGGGTGTACAGCACGTGGGGAGTTTGTTTCTGGAGTTCCAAGTTTCTCTGCAGCTCTTGATAGTCATTTATCTTTTCTGTAACCTGCATACAGGTTTGTCAACTTGATCACGGAAAGGAAACAGAAGATGGTCAGCATTCCTCTGAGACAGTTAGCCAGAGAGGTAAATATTTAATATTAATAGTTATTAATAGTTGCTTAATAATTTACATCTATACAGAAAGCATATGCATTGGTTTTTAACCACATTGAGTGGATGAAATTGTGGTGAATCATTCTTTTGTGACCAAAACAACAGATATAGATCCTAGTTTATTCTAGCAGCAAAGTTTTAAACAGGCTTATTTCAACTGGATCTAAAACTTTTTTCTTTGAAGTCACAATAAGAATAACAAAGGCTGATGATCATTAAAGATTTTTGAATCACATGTGATCAAAAGTCTTGATTTACGTGTGTAGTCCCACTTGACATACTGCCACATGGTTTTTTTTCTTAACTATTGAGATAGGAAAGAGAGCTAAATCTGTGGTTTATAAATTTTAGTCTTTGACAAAGCAAGGTTATACATAAAAAACACTCACATTTGTAGGTATTTTCATCTCGTGTCCCTTTCTTCAGTGAGCTTGTTCACTTGTGTGTGGAGGAGGGAAGGTTCAAGCTGTAATTGTACAGGACCAGCTTGAGTCCTTTTACTGGCAGCTGAACTGGACATCATATCTGGGACTGAAAAAATTTTGACAGTAAAAGACGGACAGTACTTGAGACTCCTCTATATATGTTTGGGCCCCTGTGTGAGAATTGATGATGGTGAATTGATTTTCATTTTTTTCCTGGGTTTTTGAGAAAAGTTCTGCTTCTCATTTTTTAAAACCGATCAAGCTTAAAAGCACAGGTCTTGCATAGTTAAAGGTAGTTGTCCTCAGGAAAGTTGCAAAATTGCATGCAAATTAGCATGTAAATTTGAGTGTTATATATTATATTATTTGTATCTTTGATATATAGTTAGCCAGAATGTCTGATCCATTTAAATATAGTTTAACTGCTTCTCAGTATCATTAAATTACATGTAACACCTTTGTCTACAAAGAATTCTTTTGTTACATGTAACACTGAAGAACTTAAGCTGTAAAATGCAAGTTTGTATGGATCCTAGGCCACAGGAGGAGTGGCATCAGAGAGCTGGGGGATCTTGGCACACTCTTGAAGTAGGAAGCAGGGCAACTACGGTGCAGGAGTGGCCAGGAGGGTGCTGTTCCCACCTGGTAGGGACTCTCTGCAGCTTTGCAGGGCTGTGTGCAGGTGTGGCTGGTGCAGTGGGAACAGAGGGGCAATGTGTGTTGGCTCTTGTGCAGGTGGACATCCCCGTCTGGGTTGTGGACCTCCGCCATGAGCTGACGCATGGGAAGCTGCCACGGCTGGCCCTGTGCCGCAAGGGTGAGTGGTGGCATTGGGAGGGCTGGCCTGAGGCATGCATGGGGTGGCAGTGCCAGTGCTGCAGGCCCTGAGGGGAGCACCCCTGTCTCCATTTTGGGGTGCTGCAGGACAGGCTGTGTGCTTGTCCTGGGATGGAGAGTTGTGGTATCAGATGCTTGGAGGATTTGCCACTGCCCTGTGTGGGTAGCTAAGCTGTGTCCAGTGGCTCCAGGTTGTGGTTCCTCACAGGGCAGGTGTTCAGAGGTTTTCTCCTATCCCTGAAAAAAATTACTGAAAACAACAGTTTGGTGCTTTTGCTTTTTTGCAGCACAGCAGTTTCCTCTTGGGGAAATTTTCCTGATGGTTTAGCGATACCTAAGAGTCTTTAAAAATCCCATTCAGGAAGAAATGTAGATTCTGCAAGCCTGAATGAATAACCAGCTCATAGCATTTGAAGAGATTCCTGAGAATTTTGGGTTAAGGCTTGAGAAGCCAGTTAAATAATCTTCAGCAGGGTCCTTAGATTGAATTGGGGAAATGCTGATGGAAGTAAAGGCATTTTCTTTCCTTTTTGTCTAATGTATGGCTAGTGTAGTCCCTGCACAAAAAAAAATATGTTATTAAATGAATAATTTGATTTATGTAATAGATGCTGTGTTGACCATGGTGATACTAAAGTACTGACTCATTTTCTCTTGAGAATGCCACTGCAGGGATGTAGTTGCTGCTTAAATTTGACTGAGCTTGAGCAAGGTGCAGTGCCATAGCAGTGTCCAATCTTCTTTTTTTTTTTTTTTTTTTTCCTCCAAAAAACCGATGGGCAGTTACCATGCCTGTGATGCTGGATTTCAGTTTTTTTTCCTGGTTCCTCTCTGCAGGTTGGTTTTGGTTTGGTTTTTAAAGGTTTTGTTTCTTTGGGGTTTTTTAACTTGTTCCCCTTTTCCTTAATGGAAGTTTTTGTGTTTTCAGGGTTCATAACTGGTTAATAGCATTTATTTTCATAATACAAGTTAGCAATATGCCACCTATATTATTTTTTGCCGTAACAAAGAAATCCTCACTGAGAAGATGTTTTCTGTTCTCCATTAGGTTGTGATGTTGTGCTGGACTGGCTACGAAAGATGTATTGGAGCCGTCAGCTGGGCAATAACTTGTGTGAAGAAGATGAGGATGAGGATGATGAAGAGCAGGAAGAGGTGGAAGCAAATGCAGAGTTGGACAGTGATGCATGGGAGATTCAAACCCCGCAGCATGAGGCCTGTCAGAAACACAAGGAATTCCATGGCAGGTGTTCCTAGAACAATAGCAGATACAAGGATTAGATATGCTAGAGAAAGCAGTTTAAATGTATCATCTTCTAGCGTAAAGTTATACCTTCAGCTCAGGTTTTGGGATTCCTCTTTGGGCCTTGGTGGATTCCTGGGGTTGACTGACTGGTTTGGTAGTATTTCTCCAAATTTGTAGCACTTTGGTTTGCGAATAGCTGTAGCACTGTTGCACTTGATGCAAAATGGAAGTATAAGGAATATAAATATGCATCAGAACATTAACTGCATATGGGAACAATTGCTTCCTACACTCATCTATTTAGGGATTTGTTTTTGAGCTGTCTGGGTTTATCCAACTTACCTGTCTTTGGCTACTCTTAGTGATAAAATACGGGAATTGTGGTTCAGCCCTACTTGAGAAGATTTATGGTTCTGGAAAAGTCTGGGAGTTTTGAGAGTGTTCAGTGTGTTGTCTGCACAGATTTGTTGGCTTCACTTGACTGATGCCTTCCGTGAGTGTAAATTTAGCAAAACTAAGCAGCTTCCTTAGATACAAAATTCCCTTACTTAGTTGATCTTCTATTTAAACAATATATTTATGTTTATTTCTAGAAAAAGTCAGAGATGTTTTGATATCTTACAAGAATGAGCAGTTTCGGGTAAGTGCACTCTGATGATTAGCACTTTTGTTAATTCTCTTTTCTTTCTTGGGCAATATGTCTTCTCTTCCTTTTTGCCTTAGTTAGTTCCTTGCTCAGGTCTGTCTGCTACTGTTGTCATACATGGCTTGCCAAAGGAAAACTTCACTACAGAGAATAAGCAACTTGAGCTGTGACAGTTCCTAATGTGGGCACTTTGTTCAGGTTTATAAAGGAGATCTGTACTTACTGAAGATCTCAAGGAAGGGAACATTTGTGAATTTTTTCAAGTGCTGGCGATGAAGTACATGTGGCATGTGCATCTTCTTGTCATAGCAATAATGTCTTTGTGTTTGCCATGGGAGTATATTTTCCGTTAATGCTTGAATTTTTCCTCCACTCAGGTTATGCAGACTATGCCATCTGTTTCAAAGTCTCGAGAATGGTGGTCTGATTCCTCTTCAGAAGTGGACTGGATTTTGGCTCAGATCAAAGACCTGATGCAGGAAAACAGGTATGTCTGTGATAAAGAACTGAGGTGAAAGGAACGATGCTGAACCGGGCTGTAGACCTACTAAATTGCCTTTTCTTAGTGTCCTATAGCTGATCTTGGAGAAAGCAATTAGTCCATTTCCTCAACATCTTTGAGGACTGAGTTGTTAATCGGTGCTAATGAGCAGTGCCAGATGGTCTCCAAGGTGTTGTCCCAGACTTAGCGATGCTGGCTCCAAGGCATGCAGCATCCTCAGTGTTTTCAAAAGCTCCCAACAACCCTGTAGAGATTTTGATTTCACAGTAACCTTCAGAATTCTTAAAAATTGCAGGGCAATACTAGGCATTTTCTGTAATTTCTATCTTTCTATTACTACAGAGCCCCTAGGACCTAGTGTGCTGAGATTTTCTTATTACCATATAAATTTGCATGGAGATCTTGACCCACTTTGAGAAATCTAATCAGTGTAAGTACAGAGGGGAGAGAGTGTCATGTTACAGATGAGAGCTATAACTCCTGATGTTTTGAATATAAATATATATGCCATACAAGAACAGCATTTCCAGATCTTTTGTTTGAACAAAAAATTCTCCATTCCCTCCTCACAGTTCCAGGTATTTGGCTGTCAAACTTGTTTCAGAACTGGTGCAAGTGGTGTTTTGATACATAAAGGAATAAGTAGCAGTAATAAGTCTTTCTACTCTAGGGAGACAGTGGCTGAAGCTCTTCTCAGTGATGGCTTTCTCATCCCAAAGATGGATTGTCTGAAGATGCTAAATATTAAGTATGAAGGTGAGTGTTTTATGCATCACCCAAGTAGAAAATACATAGTTAGTGTTATGACCAAGTCTATTCCTTTTTTCTCATTATATTGAAATCTGTAATTGACTGCATATTTTTTGTATATCTGGATCTTTAAACATCTTTTGCCCTGTTCTCCAGAACCTCTTACGGCCATGCTTAGCTATTGCTTTTGCATAAATCTCTTAGGATGGAAGGATAGCTTTTCAGCACTGAATATCTAGCCAAAACATCTTTCAAAGCTTGCATCTCTACCCTTTTCTGCAATAGTTGCTGATTTCAGGAACCTCCACTAGTTTCCCCTCTACACTGGAGATTTGAAGCAAATCAAAATGGATGGGGTTTTTTGAGCCTCATTCACCAGCTGCATCTTAGTTCCAAGCTGCTGTCCGTATGTGTGGAGTTGCATTTATTGTTTGCAAGGGAATTAGGCACCTAGAGGGAATGAAAATAAATCAATTCCCTATTTCACAGCCAAAGAACTTGCCAAGAAATATTCTCAAATTTTCATGACTATATAACAGTAGAAAAATTTAAAAGCTTTTTGATTTTATGTTGCTTTGTTCAATGAACCTTCTCTTTACGGTATATTTTTAGATAGAATAGCTCTTAATTATGTGTGAAATAACCTGAAACTGGAAAGGGATTAGCAAAACAGGTAGATCTTCCTGTGTTAATAATTTCCTTGTGCTAATTACCAAATTGCTACTTATTTTACTTGCCTAGCATAAGAAAAATAATAGTTTCAGGTTCAGTGAGGACCTCAGGAAATGTCCTGGGATCAATGATCTTAGAACAAACCTCTTTAGTTTGGAGCAGGTGTCACACCTGTATTTCATTAAAAACTTACGAAGCACCAATTTCTGGCTTCTCTGTTTTGTTTTTTGCTTCTTATTGCAGCAAATAAAGAGGTATGGCAATTCAAAATTCCTGCGACATTTTACTGCTTTTGGCAGCCTTTGCTGTCAGGCCTCCTTTCACGAAGTTTTACACAGATCCTGATAGAGAAAATGTTTATAGAGTTGAAGGAATGTTCTGACTCTTCAGAACTCCGGCCTCAATTCTTGATCAACTGGATTTCTGAGTTGCTGACTGGCATTGCCAAAGTAAATGCTGGTGAGTGTGTCTGGAATTTCCGTGTTTAAAAAAGCATAAGAGTTTCTTCTGTACTAGTGTAAAACTACACTAGTAAAGTGGTGGGACCTTTTAACATAAAGTGCAGTAGCCTAATTAGTACATTTTGTCATGTGAGGATAAAGCTTTTATTGTTGCATTTCTTAGACTTTTCAACCTGCAGCTTGTGCATATCATGTATTTCTTAGCAAAAAAATTGAAATTGTTATCATGATAAGTTTGCTGCAGCCTCCTCAAGATAGGAGAAGCCAATTTCTCACAGGATAGATAAGGCCCTTAAGTGCTAATTTCTCCAGATATCAGTATTTCTAGGAAATAACATCCTTATATGCTATCCACTACTGTTATATGTGGTCTGTTATGAGGTCCCTGTTCCTAGTTCTTTTCTCCCTTAAAGAAAGCTTGCCTTTATAAGATACTAAATAGTGTTGCTGTCCTTTATTGATCCTATCACAGGATTTTTATGCCTTTTAAAGTTACACAAAAGTAATAAGAATTTTTTTTTTTTCAGTTCCTGACTCTTTAGAACTGTTAAAATCAGCAAACTGTATGTTTCATTCCAGAGATAGGCACTGGATGGCCTTAATTATTCCAAGTGTCACAGGTATTCTGCTAACAGGATTTTTATACTACGACATAGTGCAGCCTTGCAGAGGTTTGCATCCCTTAATTTTGGTGCCTCTTTTGTCCTCTCCTGGTCTGACTCAGACTGCACAAAGATTTTTGGCAGTATCTCAGGCAGTCATAGGTTAAGATTTGGTGCTTTCACTCAGTGCTGAGCATGTATCTATGATGTACCAAGATCCCTGAATGGTGCTAGTTCCCAGCTGTTAAATCTACTGCTTGCAGATCTGTCTGGAGTGATAGTCCCAGATACAGTACACTGTATTTATTTGTTCAAACACATCTTGTGGCTTTCCTGTCTGGGGCGACCTGCCAGGGCCAGCTTAGGAATGTCTGCACTGTGTTGTGGTCAGGTCTGGTGGAGCTACCCGAGCTGTCCTTGCATTGTCAAGTCCTTCAAAATGACCTTGATATATTTGGTTGGTACATCTGGTCGTGCACTTGGGTTAAAATGCCAGCTTATTTGAGGATGTGTTCCAGTAAAAATGCAGAGGGATGAAGGGTGTATTTTTGATGAGTTTTGAGCACCCTGTTATTTTTGTTATCTTTTTTGAAGGGAAGAAAAGACAACAGTGTAACAAACAACTGTCTGTGAAAGAGCTGTTCCTCCGTAAAGTTCCTTTGCAGTGGATAAGACTGACTGACAGTTGCTTGCAAGCTCCCTGCTGGGCAACCCCACATCTTCTTCAGCTGTAAGTTTGATCCTGTGACCTAGAAAAGGAACAGCAAACAGGGCTCTGTAACAGCTTTGGTTTCAAAGTGATAGGCTGAGTTACAGCTGCATTCCCTTGCTTTTCTTTGCATCTGCTAGAAATTGTAACAGGTGCATATAAAAGCCATGCTTGCTGCTATTCATCTCTCCATTGATTACACCCAAAGAGAAGAAGGAAAATAATTTTAAAGAATTGTACCTTCAAAATGAGAGCAGAGTTTATCTGGAAAGGTACTCAAAGAAGCAACCTGTCCAGAAGCAAAGTGACTTGGTAGAGATGTGACCTTATTCAGGTGATAGGAATTTACCACAGCTCCTAACTTTCATACATGAAAATAGCAAAGCAGTAATTCAGTTAGAAATATCCCAAGTCCCTGATTTTAATCAAAAAGTTGGAGTATTCCAGCATCCACTGACCAGGGAATAATCAGATTTTGCCTGTTAGATGAGCTATGTGAGCCAGCTGTTCTGGAGAAAACAAACATTTAAAAGCAAAAAATACTCCAGATGGAGATTTATCAATCCTGTTAATACTTTTCCATTGCTATTTTTCCTTTCTAGGATCCTCACAATCATGAGACCTCGCTTGCCACGTTCCTCTCGGAAGAACCTTCTCTATCTTGCTTCCATTTACACAGAAGGAGGTGCCCCTTTGTCCAGTCCAGGCCTCTCTTCAGATGGCAGTGAACAGCCAATTTATACTCTAGAGAGCTTACAGTGGAGAGCCAGGCAAGAAAATCAGGTTAAAAATCAAGGGCAGACTGTAGAGAAACAAGAAGATGTGCCAGAGAGAGATGATGGTGTAGAGGAAGTGGAAGAGGAGGAAGAAGAGATGGTAACTGAAACAAATCCTTTGGAAGGACTTGCTCATTCTGGTACCATGGTGGCTATTGCTGAGAAAAGGGCAGCACTGCAAGGGTCTGCCTGGCAGATCACTGCAGGTGAGAAGTGACTCTAAGACTTAGACAGTCTTCATCACTGACAAATGTTAATTGAAATGCAAAGACATCTCAGCCCTTTGGGCCTGGCCATAATTAAGTTTCATGTAAATGCCATATTACTGAAAAAGGTGCATTTTCCAGCCTTTTGTTTATGTACAGGAGTAATTTTTCTTAAGCTCTTCAAATACTGTGAGTGTGTTTTCCAGGAGCATGCTATTACTGTGTCATTAATTTTTTTAATAGGCTTTTCCAAACGGTTTAAAATTTCAGTGTATCCAATTGATGGGGCAGCATATATGCCAGCTGTGAATCGTGAAGAAAATATGGATGTTTCTTGGACTTCTGTTTGTCAGACTTGGGGATATTTGAAAGCACAGTTTGTCTGTGAACCTGAGTTCCATGCTCTGGGAAAATGGTTGTTATGACATAGTGGCAAACAAAAGAAAGGAGCAAGACAGGTTTTTAGAAGGAATAAAAAGTATATCCAGTGCTTTGTTAGCTTTGTTATGGTAGCTGTACTTTCTTGTTGGGGTTGGAGGTGTCTGTAGCTAAGAATTTTGGATGAGTTGTGGAGGGACTCAGACACAGGAGGAGGAAGTTGGTGGAGAGGAGTTGGAGTCAAAATGACATTTAAAGGAAAAAAAGCAGTCACTAGAAGACTGAACTCTTGTACTTCATTCACTGGGAAATTTTCTGAAGTAAAAAAAGAAAAAAAAGTGAGATCTTAGTTATGCTAAGGTGAACAGCTTGTTAGAACTGGATGTTTTGAGAACAGAAGCAAAATTTTCCTCTGCTTCTGTGACATTGGTTCAGATAATTTACTGAATGGCTGAGTTGCAGTACAAGGCAGTATTTGTGAACTTGGGGAGGGTGATCTTGTGTTTTGAAAACCTCTCTGGGAAACTCAGACTTCTTGTTTTTGTATTGTTTTTATCTAGATGAAGTACGATGGAAAGACTTTCCTCTTGGGAAACTCCCGGGTCAGACTGATGACCCTGATGGTCTCATGTTGGATAATTATTCTATGATGTCCCTGCTTGATCAGCCAGTGAGGGATGAGTGGAAGTCTCTCAATACAAAGTGAGTAATGGTGTGGGTGGGACTTTGACCCTCTCTGTGCCTTTTATGACACCATGTGAAAAATTAGGGCTGAGATTTCCTTTTTACTTCTATTTAAAAAGTTTGATGCAAATATCTACTATTGTTTTTAATACCTACTAAACTTAACCCTAATGGTATCCTTTGAGGATTCAATCTTATATTATTGCTATCTTCACTCCTCCTGCTCTTTTTTAAAAGAAACCATTGCAAGGATGGTGAAATACTGCTGTTTAGCAGGTATCAGGACAGTGCCAGCAGTCTTGAAAACAGAAGTTTCTATTAGCTGGGACTCTGATCCTCAGCATGCTGGCAGTGCTCAGTGACCTTTTAGAGCTGTAGCTAGTAATTTAGAGCTGCAGATCTAACCTCAGTAAAGAAACACAGATTGTCCTGGAAAGAACAGGGGCATTCTATAAAGCTTTAGTCAGATCACCTTTGTTACTGAATGAAGCTTATCCAGTTAAAGCATCCCACTGGAGATGTTTTAATAGGGTCATTGTTTCACACTTTGAAGTCATAGGAACTTGAATGCTGTAAGCTGTCCAATCAGTTTCATCACATACATATAAACCTTTTTCCTATTATTTTAATCCAAGAAATGTTTCAGAATATAAATGAATTGCAGTTATTTTCCTTAACACTTGACCAGACAGCTTTCTAATCACTGATTCTTTTCTTGGGTGGTTGATGGGCCCAATCTAGTAGCAATGTGAAGAACTGAGAATCATGCAGCCTGGGGTATTTCATTGAGAAGAAATCTTGCACACCTTCATATTTTCACACATTCAGAGTTGTGTTCAGATTCCAAGCTTCCAGTTTCAAATCTTCCAAAGAGAAGGGCTTCCATTCTTCTCCATTCTCTTGGTCACCCTCCCTGGCATCAAATTAATTGACCTTCCCTTATCAGTAACATTCTGTTCCTTGGGAGGAAGATGCCTAGATTGCATTTTGAAATATGATTTAGTCATGGTGAGGACTGATAGTATATTAATTGCAGGTTAAAGTGCTACAAGCCACATACGTAAATTTCAGGCTGGTTTTTGAACAGTGTAATGTGTCATGCAGCTCGTATTACTAGAAAATACTCATGTGAAAAATGAGAAAGCACATATCAGGCCAAAAGTAACATGTGTTTCTGCATCTCTTTGTGTGGGGAAAGGGCAGACAGTTTGTTTCCCTCAGATTACAGCCTGGCAGGATGCCAAGGAAAAAACATAGAAACATGAGGAAAACCTGTTGTTAACCACAAATAGAAAGGAGCAGAACCTGATTTATGCCTGTAGCTGTGGCTGGAAACAATCCAGGTTTCATCAGGAGTGCTACAATGGCAGCTTGTTCATTATTCTTACTTCCCTTGCATAGCAGCTTCTCCATTTGCCAAAGGACATGTGGTATTGAAAGGTGGTCTGACTTCCCCAAAGCAGAAGGAAAAAGATTTTCTTGACTGCTTACATTTACTTTTGTGTAGAAACCTTGTCCTTTGTCTTGTAGCTATGTGGGTTTTTTGTTTCCCCATCAAAGGTGTTTGTATGGCCTGTTCCAGAAGGGGTATTGGCTATTTTCTTTTTTGGTATTGCCCTCTAAGCTCTCTGTCTGCGAAGAGCTGTTCTGCCAGGATCATGAAGGCAGGTACTGAAGGATGGTATGAGAGATCATGAAAACTTGATGTTTTACTTTGAAAATATCTGTAAGGTGCTTGGAAAAAGCATCTGCAGTATGGGCAATGGGACACGCCCTTTCTAAAAGCAATGCCCTTCTTTGTCTTTCTGCAGTTCCTTCCTCCCAAAAGATTGTTTCATTGGTGGGTTTTCTGGTGTATGCTGTGCATGTGTAGTGTCAAAGTTCATGTTTAGTGTTGCTGAGGCAATCTCTGACGTTTTGAATAGCTGCTGTCATCCTCAGGCAGATGTTACGGGTTTTGTGATAAGCATATGTGCTTTTTATTAGCTCCCAGTGTCAGTTTTACCTGACAGCAGGGGCAAATTTGGCAAATAATGAGCACTTGGAAAGTTTTCTGAGGGTGGAGTTGTTGACATGCTGTTGCTTTAGGGATTGCATCCTTGAACATCTCTGTAAGTCTCATGATTCTTTCTAAAGCCATAGAAATGGGTATTATTGTAAGATTTGTAATTCGTTCATGACTGTTCTCCTATCAATTGCTTGCTCTGTTAGCATTTCACCTGAGCTTGTATTCCTAGCTGCCAAAGACAGATGAAGGTTCAGATGGAAATTGTTCTGTGGTTATTTTTGCAGTAATTTCTCCCTCACAATTAGTACCTGGTCACCTTTCTTTTGGTTTGTGCCTTGTACCTTTCATGTTTCAGGACTCTTGCCTCTCTTGAACAAACTGATTAAAAACAAAGGACATTCCAGCAGATAAATGTTTCAGAGCTAAAAATGAGAAATGTTTTGGAAATAAAGTGCTATCAAAATTACTCTGGTGATGTGAGCTTCCAACTCAGCCCAGTACTAATGTGCTTTATTCTCTTCCTCACAGCTCTGCAGAATTGAATATGCCCATGACAGGAGGATTGTTATGGACCCAGAATGACTTTCATAAAATAAAAAGTGGCCTTCAACTTTTCTGAGACAGCAGCAGAGTGCTCTGTGACTTTTAGTATTGCACAAGTTAAGTGGCACGGAAGATCTCGTAATGGTTGTGGGGAAGTAGTCACTCCAGGAGAAGTTGTTGCTGTGATTTATTGATTTTTACCATGTAAAATCAATGTTTTATAAAGGTGTTTTAAGTTGCATGTACAGTAACCATTGTCTTGCTTAACCAGTCGAAGTTTGCCAAATACAGTTAAGAGTACTCTGGAATCCCTCCATGTTCCTTAACTTTTTCATGGTTAATAAATACAACTGACTGAAGGCAACCCTTGCTCCTGGGTGCTGTTTCTCAGTGTGCACTCTGGAAAGTGTCCTCTGGCCCCCATTGGCCAGACTATTGAGCCCTTCTTATTTCAGTGATACTGATAATGTCCTGGAGGAATGATTTTGCCAGGATAAGATTGTGCTACAGTTTTCACCTGCCTAAGATTTCACATGAAGCTTCAGGGATCAATCCTAGCAAGAGCATGGCTGCTGCACTGTGATACATAAATACCTTTGAAATGTTTTTGTCACGATGTTTTTTCACGTGATGGTTTTGAAGCCACTACTGTCTCTTTTTGATTGAAGTGTTTTGCTTCACGTTACTCCTGTTCATGATTTTGCTGATATTCCTAACCAATACTGTGATGTTTGCTGAGAGCTGGTAGGATTACTGCAGAAATGGACTGAACAAGTACCTTGCTTATGCAGTCCATTTGGAAAGTTGTTGAGAAAAATGGCTTCCAGATAGTTTTTCCCAAATTCAGTTTTCTTTACCTGTATTACAGGTTCTTGGAACTTAAGAGGCTTCTGCAGTTACCTGTCAAAAAACCCAGGAGTTTAAGTGTATATTTACTGCAGGATTCCTCAGTAAGAATTTGTTAAGAGTGCATCTGCTAGAGGGTAAAACAGACGCTTTCTCTGAGTCCATGTAAGAATTTTCAGGTTTTACAAACTAAACAGGAATAACATGTCAGTAGGAAGGGATACAAAAAGAGACATACAGCTTTAGCCATACATTGCATAGGGTTGTGTAATGCATGTTTAGAACAGCAGCTTCATGGATGCTTTGGACTGGCTCTCAGGTAAAGGCTTACATAAATATTATTTCTTTATTCCTTCTTCTCTAGTTTTTTGTTATCCTGCTCTACTACAGTTGCTTGTTATCATACATCCAAAAACGGAACATACATTGCATATTTCCTTCTCTAAAAGCAAGCAGTGCCAATGCAAAAGGAAATAAACTTTCTGTTATGAAGGATTTTTCATGGAAGCCCTTCCCCTTTCAAGTAACTTTAGAAATACTTCTTTTACCCAGCAGTTAATTAGGCTTATTTAGGAAATTCTGAGTGAAAGGGATTTGTTCCTTTATTACTGCATTTAGCTGAGTATGAAATTACTGAAATTACCGTATTTTGTATTGCAAACAAGCATAACAGTTCAAATAGGAATGTGTGGTGCTGGCACATACTGTACCATCTGTAACTTATTTTCCCCTTTGGAGGAAGTGCACTTGGTAAAATCATGTGCTGCTACTACTACTCCAATACTTTGATCAGCTGTAGTTACTGCCTTGTGTATCTGCCATTACCCCACCTAGAGAATCTGGGATTTTTTTCAGTCAATCAGCTAAAAAATACCACCAAGAAATAACTTGGACAGACTGCAACAGCTATTTTGGGCAAAACAGCTTTCTGGGAGTCTTGTCTAAAGAGGGTTGAAAAATAAAAAGCTAGAAACAAATAATCCAATGGCTCTCAGTTTTATTAAATAAGCAAAAATTTTTATATATATAAACTATAACATATTTCATATTGTTAAATAATTGTGCAAAACATTTACATAGAGCAGGAAGGGAACAGGTGATAGCCTGTACTTCTTTTAGATTCTTGCAATTCTTTTAATACATTTACAAACTTTAAATACAGACCAAAATCCGCAATACTGTATAATGACTCTTCAAAGGCTAACCAAACGCTGGCATAAGAATAATTTACATGATGGTGCAATTGTATTTTTCCAGTTGAAATACTGCAGGAAATACATTTAATGAGGGCTCTGTCACACAAACAAACGATAGGTACATAAGAGGAGTGTGAAAGCTGAGTGCTCACCATAGAAGTAACTGTGACAGATCTAAAGGTCTGACTGTTACCAGTCCTGGAGTACTAATGCTTCAGGTAAACTTTTGGCAAGTCAAGATCAACTAATATTTCAACTGTGGAACAAAGTTTCACAGAAAAGATGCATGTTCCTTTCCTTAGTGTGGAGTTTAAAAAATTACAATAATTGAATGTTCTGGTTTGCAGGTTGATATAGATCAGGTATGCATACATGTCACCAAGTATTTTTAACTTTATTGTTTGAACAAAATGCCAAAATGCATAATTTGAGACAAACTGGCATTAGAAGTATGTAGGGGGAAACTCACTTACTTAGATGTTTTTGGTTTTGTTTGTTTTTTTAATGAAGCTCCTTCTACTTGTTCTAAGCAACCGTACTCCACACCTTTTTTTAACTTTACAGCTAAAGCATTTTTACAAAAGCTAAACGGACTCATGCTAGTAAATAAATTACATGCTGCAGCAACTAGAGCAGTGCCCACTTACCACTACAGAGATTTAAGAATACCACATACTGGTTTAACATCCATTTTCACTCATTTTGTCATTAAGACTTACATTATATTTGGGTCAACCAAAAAAACCCAAAGAGATTTATAAAATTTTACAACAATTAAACAGTAATGTTTAATTCTACAAATGAATAAAGCCAACTACTGCAGCTCAATATGACAACAACAGGACTAACAGCAGTGAAATCATGTACAATTTACTATATTACTGACATGTAATTCTTACAAAAAACATTAAATAATTTAGACTGACATCCCATAAAGCATTTGGTTTTTGATTTATGAATTTAAAGTTACACACTTTTAAGTGACAAATTATGTGAAAGTAATATAGCTGAAGATGAAAGATAAGTAAATCAGAACTCCCAGAGAATGCTCTGGCCCAGTAAAGCACTAAAATCTACTGCTCAACTCTGGTCAACTGCAGTAGTTCATGATTTTACCATCACACTTTTTTCTCCCTCATCTAGAATTGTTTTTTCATGGATTTTATTAAAATATAGTTTCTAGAACTGTTCTTTTACAGTTTTAAAAACATTTAAATACCATGCTCTAAAAAAGAGCATTTATACAAAGTCTTATATTTACACTATAGACAGTTGTGATCAGGTGTTAATAAGATCAACTCTTCTATGTAAGAAGAAATCTAAGCTTATGCGCTAAAGACCAATGAATGTGTCAGTGTTTTGAACTGTCTTGTAAACATATCTGAAAACAGGTGTGGATGACCAAATCATCACTTAAAGTAGTTGATCAGGAAAGACTACATCACATAGAAAAGTTTCATTACCTCTAAGGAGGACTAAACAAGCACAAAATTTGCAGGTTACTTCCACAAGGCTACACTGCCAATTCTGTAACTATGCATGAGTGATGTCAATAGCTTCTCAGAATACAGCAATTTGCCTTTGAAGTGCCTTAGGGAAGTAGTATGCTGGGTTTGTATTCTCACAGCATTCCCATTGTTTAAAAAGGAATTCTTCCATCAGTAAAACAAAGGTTAGTGAAAATTAAAATGACTGGACAAATCCAACAAAAATGGGTATCTCCATAAGCCACCCAGCACTTCATACAGAAATCTCTGTTGAGTTTTCCACACTAGAAAACATCAAAATCACCTACTAACCCTCTCTTAAAATAGCTTATCTTTATAAATGGAGAAAAACGGAACAAACATTTTTCTGCATACGAATATTTAATTCCATGCAAGATGGAAAACATGAGTGCACAATAAACTTCATCTCATACCTAAATAATTTATAAATTAATTGGTTAGAATAAAATAGGGTCTATAGCAATTACTGTTACATTTTAAACACATGCAGATGAATTAACAGCAACATTTTTACATAAAGTTTAGTGCAAGAATGTATCTGCTTAATAAATAGACTGAAGATACCTATGTAATGCTTTGAGGTGTACACACAGTATTTGTGCACATAATAACCTGGTTCTGAAAAGTTGTCCCTGTTTGTCTATAAACTACAAGTGCCCATTTTAAATAAAAAAAGATCCATAATTACTCATGGGCTACTTCCCTGTGACACATGGTGTCACAAACATTGTGGTGAAAATGTAATACTGAAGTTAATCTAGAGATTATTTTTTTTATACACAGTTTTTATACAATCAAGAAAAAGAGATACAATTTGTATCAACAAACAAAAGGTCATTTCTGGTTATTTGAGGCATTGCTCTCAGCTGCTTATACCATGCAAGAGAAGAGAATAAGAATTAATTGCAAATTAAAAATATGAAATGTTTTTGAAAACTGGTCAAGAGTTAAATCTGTTTTCCCCCAACTATTGTAAGTGTCTGAATTATGTTTCCCCACTAACAGAGAGAATAACCAACTAATTAAAACTTAAGTTATTTTTAAACACCAAGCGTAAGTACAGAATCACCTTCAAGTTACTTCATTTCAAATACATAATGACATAGTCATTATATACATCACCTGTACCAACACAAGAATATTTATCCTGTGTGAAATGATACAGTTATCAAATGTCAGTAAATTAACTGTAGTTGCACCCATAATTGTGGTTTCTTGTTGGTTCATTTGGTGGGTTTTTTTATATGACAGGAACATATTTTGCACATGATAAAGAGCCCACAAGATATTTTGAATCAAACCAACCACTACAGTAACACAAGTGGAGGAAATGATAAACTTTGTTTCTCAGACAAACAGATAACTAGAAAGCAGCATGCAAGCCATTATCAAAACACCAGAAACAACCCTGACTGCAGCCTCACGTTCTGTGTGTTTCACAGTAAGAAACATTTAGGCAGTGTCACACCTTCTCATGAAGAAACAAAAGGCCATAAACCAGGCCTTCTCAACTTTCATGAAAAAAACTACAGTAGAAGTCAACAAGTCCTAGCTCGAGACATGTCGAGTTAGTCATGGTTCAAAATGTTGAAATATACAGTGGATTCAAAAAAGGGCGTACAGTCAGTGCAGCTTAAAAAAACCAATAAACGCCTATTTTNNNCTTAAAAAAACCAATAAACGCCTCTTTTGGAGACATTTAGCTACAAAGGTTCCCACCCTGAGCAAGATACCAGTTGCGCAAACAATGCCACACAAAATTATCTCACCTGTTGAAACAGGAACTCTAAAAGCCTTCATGAGGCAAATGCACACCTTTGCGTGGATCTGAAGAGCAAAAACCAGGACAGCTTTGCCACAAACCCAAATTGGAGCATCTCTTTTCAAGAAGCAGCCTTCTCCCTCCACCCTTTCTGAAGCTGATCTTGTACAGCCATCTTCAATGTCAGGCTCACTTAAACACCATCCTTGCTCCCAGAGGAACAGCTGTAGTTCATGATGAACCTCCATGTTAATATCCAGTTTTTGCTGCTTCAAGTTGAGTAATCCAGTTTACATAATACTGACAATTTATTTTCAGCTTGTCTAGTCATTTGGGCCAGCAGCTGCTTACTGCACATTTGAGAGGAGATTCTGGAGAGAACCTTCAGCTAAACTTTCAGTTTACTGAATGGCACTCGTGCCTTTACATTCCTTAATATTTTTGTCCTAATTTAACAAAGTATTTGGCTTCTGTTGGATTGAGCCAACATATTGAACAATGTAATAGTTATTCAAACTCTTGAGGGACAGTTCTGAAATTTAAGTACCAACAACCATGCTGGCATTGAAAAACTGAAATCAGTTTTTCCTTTTATAAACAATTTTAGTTTTTAGCAAATTTACTTTTTCTTCAGTACTTAAGATGCCAGTAAGCAGTGTCAAATGACAAAGCTGAAACCCTAAAAGTCATCTGGGTGTGTATAGAGCATACTTTTAGAGGCCGATTAGGTATTAGAAGCAAATTGTAAGTGTACACTAATACATGCAATATAATTGCTAACACTAATTTTGTAGTAACAGCTTTGAGACACTGATTGTGACATTATAGTTCTTAGTGAGCTATCCATGCAGCAAGGTATGCATTTCCTATAAAATACTATTAAAAATCCCTATATTTAAAATCTTAAAATTTGCAATACAATCCACTTTTATATAGTGCCTCAGGATATATATGATTGCTACTGTGTACAGAATTTTATACTATCTTAGTAGAAAATATTTACAATAGACTGGCCTCTTCCTTCACGTAAGTTTTCCTCTGGGTCCTATGTACTGTACAGGTTCATTTATCCAAAAGAGGCTGTACTGCTCTAACGCCCCGTTCTTAATTTGGCAACAATCATAGCTGCCAGCTGTTGTGCATCTGTCATGTGGGGATTCTTTTCCATCACAGAAAGGACAACGCTTGGAGGGAAAATATTGCAGAGGTTCTTGTATGTTTGATACTGATGTTCTGGGATGATATGAGGTTCCCGTGGCTCACCACATATCCCAATCCAGGGATTTCTCCAGAGTTGCTCCATCTTCTCAGGCATGCTTCTTACCATGACAGGTTCGTAACATGGCTGCATGAGGTTGTTACTCAGCGGATACGAGTGGTAAGTGTAAGAGTCTGATGCACATGGTAGTGGATCCCAGCTGGCGTGCTGCTCTCGACAGAGAGGTGGTCGCCTCTGCCTTGTAGGGTTACTTTCATAAAGCCGTGAGTCAGAAATACTGTCCATTCTTGTCATCACCAAGGCACGGCTCGGTTGTGCAGTTGATGGATGAACATTTTGAGGCACAGGGTATTCTCCTGGACAACTGGACCGTGCTCCAACAACTGGATGCTGGGCATGTAGGCCTAAGTGGGAAACTGACTGTTTGCGAAGGGATTGCTTAGGCTCTTCAGTTCCGTAACTCTGACCTCTATTTAAGGCTTCATGGTAACCATGAGGGAAAGGCTGAAGACGATTTTTCGATGGCAGTCTGTGGCTCTTCACATTGTCTTCTGGACTGGCATCTGCTACACCCAGATACAAGTCATTGTAAGAGGAATAAGAATCATTACTTGTATGGCTTAAGCAATTGTCAGGACAGGGGCTTGAGTTTCTAGAATACATGCCCTGGTCCATATCAGCCCCGTAATAATCTGAGTTATGGATACTACTTATGCTTAAGTTGGAGAAATCACTGAGTAAGGAGTAATAGCCATGGTCCCCCAGTGACTCATATTTGGGATACTGGTCGATATAGCTAACTGAGGTGCCATGGCTATTGGTGACTAGTATAGGAGGATATTGCACACTGGACATATGTTCCAGTGAGGATTTCTGATGTACGAACTGTGAGGAACCTGGCACCGGACTGCTTGCAGAACGAGTATTTAATGCACCAGCTGCATGGCTTTTTGGTGGAGGGAGCGTTGGTACACTTAATGCAGAAACCAGAGACGGGACAGAGCTGGCCTCGGACTTCCGGGCTGCTGATAACTTTTCCTCAGGCTCCACAGCTACTGACCTAATGCTTGGATCTGACTGACGTTTTGGGGCAATGCGTTTCACTTCAGAACTGATTTCTCCTTTGGAGCTGGATGGCCCTGTGCCACATTTGGCCAAGGCTCCCTCACTCATAGTTTTCACAGCAGATAATTTGGCACTTATTCGAAGCTCATCCGCTACTGACCTTTGAGGCTGGTTTGCACGTTCTGGGTGGTAATATTTACATTTGTGCCCATAGGTGCACTTTTTACCTGGAAGAAAAGGGGTTTCAGGTTAAATAAATCAAAAACTCGTTAATACCACCAGTTGCTATCTTTTTTCTTTGTATCTTTTACCACTTTTCAATAGTAGTATTTCTATATTAAACCCCTAAGGAATAATTATGTATTTGATATATACAGGCAGCCATAGACTCTGCAGCCTGTATCTGTGTATACCTGCATCAAAGGCAGGACATAACATTTTTTGTCCTACTGGCTCATGTCTTCAATAATGACAACACACAGTGCCATATAAAACAAACCAGCTTTAACAAAGTTTTATTAATTACAAATCTCCTTCCTTGAATACAAACCAGAATAAAATAGCAAAACGCTGTATTATCCACAAGGTGTATCTGGTAATCCTTAATTTTCTGCCACACTGTTTTTATAAATATGTGTATGAAGGGTATAAAAGTGGACATTGTGCTTGGATGGCAACATGAAAAATGTTACATTTTTTTGTTCCAGTATGACAAGATGTTAATTAATTGTTTGCTTCACCTACCTTTAAATGCAACAAATCGATCTGACTTGAGCACTTACCGTAAGGACACGGTTGTTTCTTATGTTCAGGAATAACTGGCCTTTTTCTTAAGAAATTTTCAAGGCTTGGACCATGGCGTCCTAAAGGATCATCTGGAGGCATAAATCTAAGGGAAAAGAAATGAAACATGATCAGTTTTTCCTGAGAATGCTGAATTAGCAAATTCACTTACTTTTGAAGAAAAAACCCATACTTGTCATTCACAAAAGAATACATTAGCAGCCGCTCCTCTATGAACTTCTTCCATTCTGGTTTTTCATTCTGAAGATCTCGATAGTTATCATTTGATACAATGATGCCATCTGAGTCGAAAGCAAGTTTTACTATGAATCGATCATCATAGCAAACTACTCTTCTTCCCTGAACTCTTCGAGATGGGGTGAAAACAAGAATTTTTTCTTTCTCCAATTTACGTAAGATTTCTTGATCTGTAAAATAATTTTTGTTGAGCAGCTTTTAAAAAAGTTTTAAAAGAAAGAAATGCAACCTTTGTAATATAAAATTTCTTACCCTCTTTTCTCACAAAGTATCTTGCAATTATATTCATACACAGTTCTCATAATCATTAAAGAACACCTAGATGTGGATTTTTTGACTACTGCTTCTCAAAAGTGTTGAAACCATCCAATAATATTACAAAACCCACACCACTGTTTACACATGCAGATACTCAAATGCTTGTTTCCTCACCAATGAAACTTGTGTTTTCAAACAGCTGAGTGCAACATCATCATCACCACATTCACAGCCCAGTACTGGGACCCATCAGAAACATGACAGTAATTTTTTTACTTTTTAACCAAGGGGTTGAAGAAAATCTTGAAGTTACCTGTAATTGGTGCATCAGGTCGAGACTGTTCTTTTCTCCATGCAGGTACAAACACAGTGATATCTTTATGTCCTTTTTCCAGAAACCAATCAACAGCTAGTTGAATTCCCCGGCAGGAAAATCCTTCTTTGTTCCCATGGCTGAAGAACATGCAAGTTTTAGAAACAGCAAAGACAAAAGTTACATTTGGTTTTGTTTTTTGTTGTTTTGGTTTGGTTGGTTTTTTCTTCTAAAGCTGCCATGGTCAAAGGATATAAGGAAAACAAAGTCTATAAAGTTTTATTAGGCCTCCTTGCATGACTGGAAAAAAACAACTGTACAGAGCTATTCACCCATCAGATTATAGCAATCCTGCTACTTAAAAAGTCTATAAATGGTGAAATTTCACTATCTGCAGAGCAAAAGTAAGTAAACATGAAGTTTTTCAGTTTTTTCATTTTATTTTATTTATTTATGAAAAATACCACTTTCCCCAAAAAATTGGGTGTACCTTAAGTAGCACCATAAAATGTTACCACAAAAAGAAGAATGAACAATGCTGACTTCCATGGGTGACAAGTGCTTTTAAACATCTATACTAATAAAACCTTTTACTCTGATACTAAATGTTCTGCATTTTTTATTAGAACTTTTTATAGGAAAGAAATAATTGTGTCAAAGTTGTGTAAGTTCCATCCCCATCAAAAATTTGTTTTCTGAAACACACAGGAGTCTGTAAAACAGCACACAATTTAAATAAAAGAGTTCAATTTTTAAAAAGGCCTAAGAAGTTTCTGCAAGGGAAAGGAGACATTTCTAAGAGGTTTGATAGAAACCAAGAAGAATCTTAATTATTAATCTTATTCAATCTCTATAATAGCAGTATTTTTAAGCAGAAGTGCATAAGCTTTACACTTTTCAGATATTCTCAGTATGCAGAACAGATTTTGCATAATTAGGAGACTTCCATCATATTAAAATTTTCTTTAAAATCCATAAAATTCTATGGATTATCATTCAAAGTTTCACCTCAAAGTTGCTGTTGTCATTGTTGCTATTGTAGAAGGACATCACAGATTACTGGACCATGTTTTGCTGGGCTCAAAACATTACAGAAAGTAACACTGAAGCAGGCCAAAGGCAGACAGGTCTGATATCTTCTGTTTGATTATGGATCACCAGCATAGTCTACACCCTCACAACTTAAATAATGAATACAGAAGCTGCAATGTTGCTAAAAGCATTTTCCTTCAATTTTTATACATTTCAGATTTTACAGAATTTAATATCCTGTAAAACTTTCAGATGCATATGCATTTTATTATGAGTTGAACTTGATGATCCTTATGGGCCCCTTATAACTTGAAATAGTCTTATGATCCTATAAATAAAGCATCAGTTCTGAGCTATGAAATAGTCAGAGTACACATCCTTTTTTTCCAGTTGCTGCCTGCCACATTATTCTCAGAATTAACTCAAGAAGTAGAGATTACAAATTCAATAGGCACAGAAAAAAAAAAAGAAAAAAAAAAAGTTAAATCCAGTTTTGGCAATGTTGCTTTACAGAAACATCCTATGGATTGATGTAACCACAACTTGACACTGGAAATTCCTGTATATAAAATACTGTTACACGATTTGAAGGTTTATGTATTTGAAAAGTCAGCATACTCAATACACCTCTAAAAACCTGAATTTTCTTAATACACTGGAAAAATAATAATTAATATCACAAGTTCTTCTAGAGCAGAAGACTGATACTATAAGAAGTATATTGTATGAACACTACTTGAAGAAATCTTGGTATCAGTGATTACTAAACAGACTTTAAGTGACTCCCTCATTAAAAAATCATACTTATTCAATGATAAACAAATCATTGGCTAGCTGAACTCTGTACTCTACAGATATGTTCAAAAGTGGCATGGGACAGGTATCTCTTGGGTTAGTGTTGACCTAAGAAGCCAAGTGTACCTAGAATATCCTGAGTCAGAAGGGACCCACAAGGACCATCAAAATCCAACTCCTGTCCCCATACAGGACACCCCAAGAATCCCACCATGTACCTGAGACTTGTGCAAACGTTTATTGAACTCAGACAGGCTGGGTGCTGTGACCACTGCCCTGACAGCCTGTTCCAGTGCTCAACCACCCTCTGGGAGAAAAGCCTTTTTCTAATATCCAACCTAAACCTCCCCTGACTCAGCTTCATGCCATTTTCTTGAGTCCTGCCACTGGTCACAAGAGCAAAGAGATTGGTACCTGCCCCTCCACTTCCCCTCATGATGATACTGAAGAGCACAATGAGGTCTCACCTCAGTCTCCTCTTCTCCAGGCTGAACAAACCAAGTGACCTCAGCACTCATAAGGCTTCCCCTCCAGACCCTCCTCCATCCTCATGGCCCTTCTCCAGATACCCAAAACTGCACTCAGTACTCAAGGTGGGGCAAGCAGCATAGCAGGTCAGCAGGTTTAGCTCACGCATTATCCCTGTTCTGACACAGCTAAATTGATTTGAATATCGAGCAGGCTCAATCTTCAAGAGCTCAAATATCATGAATTCACTGCATTTCATTAGCATACACTGCATGTCACTTTAGAAAGAACCAAGGCTTCCTAAACTACTTGGTTACTTTCCTTTAATATCCAGAAACAATTTCAAGTATTGTTCAAGGACTTCAAAATACCAAATCCATCCACACAAAAGAATACTACATGTAGATTTCTTGAACAAATGATTTGAGGTGAGAACTTGGACTTAAAAGAAGGGCAGGGGAACTGGAATGTGGATTACTTATAAAGGAGGAACAGCACATTTAAAAGCCTAGAATAAAGAGTCCATAAAATAGATATATTATCAGTGTAACAGTCTTCCACACAACTTAAAACGACTTTGCCATCAATATTTATTTTTCTCTTAAATATTTTAGTGATCTATTATTTTCAAATATTGTGACAGGGAGACCCACCTCATAGCAACATTGCTTCCATCAATGACAATTGGCCTCAAGTTATCACTGTTATCCACCACTTCATCTTCCAGTGACAATTCAGGGCTTGCTATTTCCTTTGGGCAAGGGCCTCTTGGCACCAGAGTACCTGTGGTACTGCTGGCAGTGCTTTGTCCCTCTGATTCACTTTTGTTGCCAAGTCTCACAAGCTCTGCTAGAACATCATTGATGAGTGCATCTGCTCCCAACTTATTCAGTACAGCCTGGATCTGATCTCCTGCATACCCAAGCTTTAAAGCAAAATCCATTTTAGCTTGGTATTCCTTGTCCAAATTTGTTTTGCATTCATCTAGCTTCAAGTCTTGTGTGATACTGCTCTGTGAAAAACTTGGGCGATCCAAACATGGGGACCGGCAGAGTGGCCGATGTGGTTTGGTGGAAACCTCCTTTTCTCTCCACTGAGTACTGCTTCTGAAGTATGGTTGCTCAGGCTCACTTTCTGAGCTCGTCCATTCCTCAGATTCAGCACTGCATTCCCCTGCGTCTTGTTCCACATTTCTGTCTTCTCTGGAATGCCTCTTCTCCATTTTCAGCTTTCCTACCATAGACCAGGCCGTCATCACGTTCAACTTCCAGCCAGAGTGTTCAGTTCTCTTTCATTTCCAAAGCCACCTGGAATTCATGCTCAATTGCATCATGCTGGCCAATTAAAAGTTTACACAAGGCTGGAGCTAATTTGCCTTGCTTACTATATTCTGGCATAAGCAACACCAACATGAAGTTCCTTAAAAAAAAGAGAAAAATCAAAAATTAGGTTTTGATCAATTCTGCAAAATATTCAACTACAATGATTTTGTTTACAAGTCAGTAGATGTCTCCAGTCATTCACATTTCTATGCAAACTGATTATAATAAAGCATATAATTACATTGTCTCTGTAATCACAAATAAAACTCTCTTTCCCTCCCCCAGTTGCTCTATCTACAAAAAAGAGGACAATTCCCACACAATAAATGTAGAGCTGGAATGAATGGATTATCTCAGTAATATTTAAAGATAATAAAACACAGAAGGGTGAGCAACTATTTCCACTAGAAAACTGTCTTCTACTGTAAGAACAGCCTGTCTACATTAGGAACAACTGTGCAGTGTTCCAGTATGCATAAAATTTAACACAAACCGTTTCAGCCTCCTTCAGCAAGGATTTACTATCAGAACCAACAAGTTTACCTAGCAAAAGTATCTTCTGGAAAACAAAACAGACATTTAATGAAATAATATAATCCGCAAAAGAAAATTAAAAGCATCACCAGTGTGCATATAAGTCAAAGCTTATTCATTCTAAGTTTTCATATCCTTTTGGTTTTAGGTAATAAGATGCTGAAAATCACAGCACCCAATATACCACTCAGAGAATCATAGAATGGCCCCTTGGCCATCTGTGAGAGGGCATCCTTAATTCCTTGGGACAATTTACAGGTGTTTCCCTGCTGCTTCCTAGTGCTGGTGTTTCCTGGTTCCTCTCTGACACTCAGAAACACATCCCTCCCACAATGGATCTAGTTCAAAGCTCTGCTAATAAGTCCTAGAAAGGTTTCTTTCTTGACTATTTCCCTACATTAAATGGTGGGTTTCTGTTGCCTATGGGAATATTTCAGAGAACAACAGGTCTAGAGGAGTGATAGAATTTGATAAGCAAAACCATAAAGATGTCAAAGGATCTCTGAGACAGGTCCATATTGGCCTAACAATAACCAAAGCCCCTAAAACTGTCTAAAAGTGAAACTAAGATTCTTAACCTGCAAAAGCTTTACACAGTAATATATAATTACCATAAACAGGCAAAACAGTAACATTCTACCAGACTGAACTCCAATTTATGCAAAAAAAAATGTACACACATGCAGAGACAGCTGCTCAAATGCCTAATTTCCTTAGGAAAATGCTAATTACTTGTACCAAAAAAAAACTGATAAAAGGTTAAGATTTGGGTCAATCAGCACTATTTTTTAATAAAGAAGAACCGTGTTTTTTCATATTTTCATATATTCACATTATATTTATATTTTGCCAGCCTGGAGAGGAGGAGGGTCAGGGGAGACCTTATTGCTCTCTACAACTGCCCAAAACGAGGTTGTAGCCAGGTGGGGGTCAGTCTTTTCTCTCGGGCAACCAACAATAGGACAAGAGGAAATGGCCTCAAGCTGTGCCAGGGGCAGTTTAGGCTGGACATCAGGAAGAATTTCTTCACAGAAAGGGTTGTCAAGCATTGGATTTGACTGTCCAGGGAGGCAGTGGAGTCACCATGCATGGAGCTGTTCAAAAAACAGCCAGATGTGACTCTCAGGGTCTATTTGACAAGGTGGGGATTGGTCAAAGGTTGGACCCAATGATCCTGGAGGTTTTTCCAAACGGTTCTGTGATGGTATAAGTCCTTTATGTCATATGAAATAAAAATATAGTTTCCTTGAGTTTGAATGGAAATTCCAATCTTGATTAGTTAGGTTTAAGGTACACTTTAAAAACTGATATTCTTTCATGTTATTTATTCAAAGAGTATCTATCCCTCTAAATACGTAGGTATTATTTTTACAGTACTCTCTATTTTCATTCCAAGTTATTTTTCTCTCACATACCACTAATAGCAGTATACTTACAACCCAAGTACTTGCCAACTTAGATGTATTAATAGCTTAACCTGGAATGGATTTTAATTAGGTCTCATATATAAACTTGTACCTTGCCAACACAAAAAAAGGAAAGGATATATAAAAATGATGTTAAAAGAAGGTTAAAAAAACAGGTTATCAGCACACTGCACCCACAGCTTACAAAATATTGCAATGAAAGAAAGCTTTATAATACATGTGGTAAGACTAATGTTTTCCAAATTATTCAGACTGTACTGCTTTGGCACTGGACAAAGAACAGCATGATTGTGTTCATCCAAGTTTAAAGAGCCCCATTCCTCTTTCCCAGTTGTCATCTCTCTAAGCACGATGTCACAAGAATGTTTTTGGCTTTTGTTAAACTTATCATCTTGAAACCTCCATTGTCTCTCCTGACCCCTACAATGCCTTTGATGCCTCCCTGGACTGTCCAAGTCATATTCAATCACAGACCACTCTTTCCTTGCATCCCCAACTGCATCCCACACTCCCTCTGTCTGTGAGATGGCCCAGGCAGCCCCAGACTCATTTGGTGTCACCCCCACAGCACAGGACTGGTGGCTCTCCTGTGACAGCCCCCAGAGAAGCCTGTGCTGGGCCACCATTTCTCTGTGTTACTGGAGTTCTCGTGCTGTGGCTGTAATCCCAAACTCCTTTGTGGTTTTGAAGACGAGTTTTTATCACACACTGTCACAGATTATTACAAATATTTCAGGCAAAATGCATTTTTATTACTATGTGTAGATAAATATCTCCGGTTTTCCTACTTGAACTTCTTAAGGTAAATTGTTACAAGTGTTTCTTTACAATGTTTTCCATATAGTTGAATGAACTGTGACTAAGAAGACAATCAAATTATATTCTAGCATCATAACAAATAAGAGATGAGAAAAAGTTCAAACAGTAAAAGCTTGATACACACAAAAAATTATACTGCAGTTCTTAAATATAAAATTAAATATTACTTGAATATTACACACATTTCTCAAATACCATGTTGCGCCCAAACATTGCAATTTCAGCTTTTAGAAAAGGTCTAATAAAGTACAAAATGCAAAACTACAATATAAAGAACTCAACATCTGAAATAATGTATCCTTGTTATTGAGTTTAAAGCCTATCTTTGTTACTAGTAACTGTTCAGAGTACACATTTCATACAGTGCTGTTAAACCTTCAAACTTCGGCTGAAGCTATATGTATTCAATTTCTTTTCTAACAGTGACTTTATGGCTTCATTTTTTTAATTAGCCAAATCACCACTAAATTCTTCTACCAAAAAAAAGTGATAGTCTGCAGGTAATATACATAATTTGTATACATCCAGTCTGAAAGAAAATATGTGCAAAAATAGAAAAAAAATTTTTTTAATAAAAGACTATTTGGTAGCTTGTATTTTCCACATCCAAATGAAAACAACTCCTGGCTATTAATACTCCTCCTGTTTTCCACTTTAAGTGACAAATTCTGTAATTTCTTTGATACATGTAAAATCAACCACCACAATTATAGCCACCTCTCCAAGAGTACTTCCAGTCAGCAGGAACATATTTATGCAATTAACTCACTGGCACTCAGAATAAAAAAAAAAACCCACAAGCAACAACAATATAGTTTGTTTGTTTATTTGTTTTTCCACACTGTACTTCTCAGAAATTCAACTGTCATCTTGCAGAGTACTGGCAATAACAGGGAACTTCTTTCCTTTCTGATCTATATTATTTAGTGGTGGTAGTACAGCTGCACCTAGGGATCTCTATCAGTTCCCAGCCTATTCTAACCATATAGTCCCTTGCACGATGAATATACAATCTAGAATTATGGTGACAGGCTGGAATATCAGAAAAACCACATGTAACAGTTTGGTACTGTTTGTCCAGACATTTTTAGAATGTAGCACTTTGTGGGCACACTAAGGGAGTTTATGGGAGGAAAAAACCCACTAATTATCAGTTAATACAACTATCCTCATGAGTAATTTTTCACTTTTTTGTTTTCTTACTGCTTATATTGAATACTTTTTCAACTTAGTATAGTTGCACTAAGGAGTTATCACAATGTGTTAAATTAAATTTTTAAAAAATTCTCTTACAACCAAACTCAGAACAAAAATTAAAAAACATAAATAGAGTAATGCTTGATTTTGCTGGTAACTACAAAATCGAGAAACAAGTCAGAAAATATTTTCAAAGATAGAACCAAACCTCATCTTGCAGATCACGAACAGCAATATTTTATCACTGAAATTTCAGAATTTGTTTATTATGAGTTACATTCCCCCTAAAGACAGCCAAATATGAACATACACTTACGAAAAGAAAAGAAATTCTATTTAAAAGAAATTTCTAATTTAAAGCTATTACAACTCAGAAAGAGAGACATTGCAGCTTTAAAATTTTAATTCTCATGATGCTTGCTGCTAAGCAACCAAGTTTTCTTCCTAAACACCTCTTTCAGCACTGTCATGAGCAACTAGTAGAACTGATAATGTGATTCAGAAAAAAAGAGTCAGACAAAATCATGTATATTTGGTTCATAAGGGGCCAAACTGGAAGCATCTCTTCAACTTTGATGGTATTAAAACAGAAAGAAAATATCTGCACAGTAAAAAAGTACTGCAATACAAATGAAACCACTTGCAAATTATTCAACAATTACTATTCAAATGGCAATGACTATTAAAGAGGTGATACTAGAAACACTCTAATCAAAGCCTGTTCATTTCAGCAGGACCAACAGCAACTCAGGTAAAAGAATGGACTGAATAACTTCTTTTGGTCCCTTAAGGCACTGCCTTTCCATCATCAGTGTGCTCTGAGCCATGCCCTTCAAACATGCAATTATATGATACACACAACTAATTCCAAGAACAACCTTCAAATGAAACATTTTATCAACTCTTTTCACCAACTTTTAAGCATTTTTACCTTTTTCTGCCATTGCAGATACTAAATTCAAAATTAAAACAAAACAAAGAACCCCAACTCATGTATTTTCTCAAATATCCCTCTCACCTGGATAAGAAATACCTAATAATGATTCGATAGTATTTATTTTAAGGAGATAGGTTTGTTTGTTTTCCCTTGTGTACTTTTGAGATACATGTAGCTAATTAGTGTTTGGTTTTTTTTTTAATAACTCCCTAAGAAAAAAAAATCTAAATTAAAAATGACATATGAAATAGTAACATCTAGGGGAGTTCCACATGCACAGCAGGGAAAAAATATTGCAGATTTCTCCTTTTGTATTTCTTAAACTTTCTCAATAAACCAAACTAAACTAAATAAACAACTTGACAATCAGTTCAAAAAAGGGGGTGTGTGTTTTTATTAAGAAAATTAAGTTATTCCCTCCATGGCTTTAGCATGAATTTTCATGTCTTAGTGTCTCTCTGTACTCTTCATTTCACTAACTCATTATTAGCATGCACCTATGTGCAGAAGGAAGAGGAATCTTTCTGGAAGAAGGCTGTTCTAAACAACAGCCAAGACTTTGATTGCTGTGGCTGTTTCTACATGATCAGAAGATGACTGAAGCACACAAGGACATCTATCCAAACTAATTTTCATGTAGCTAGATTTGACAGTAGCTAGTTCTGACAGAAGAGCAACACAGACCTCAACAGCAATTGGGTGAACTTATCATGGTCCCAGGTTATTTGTTCTACAAATGAAATCCAATCTATCAACTTCACAACTAAACAACTGATCAGGCTGCAATACGATATATCCACAGCTATGCCTCGTGAGTAGAGTGTAGACAGTGTATAACTCTACTAACAGAAAATCTAACAACTTTCTTGTTATACATACACCAACTATTGTCTAAGAGTCCAAACCCATGGAAACAATATAGATAAGTAGAGACAAAGAGAAGTCTTTTAAAAAATTATTTTAAATACTGTTCAGGGACACTACAATCAACAGGACCTCCAGCATTGCACTGTGCTACAGCACAGACCAGTGGTTACTCTAAAGAACTCTAAAGCACTTCCCAAGTACGTTTTTCTGAGCTTTAAGTACTTCCCCTACACGACTAATTGCCATTTTAAAGGCGTTGTGATTCGAGCCTGCAGTGCAAACACACACAAAACCCCAACAAACCAACCAGCACCAAAATGCATTGCACACGTCTTCAGGAATGTGACAGAACCGTATTTGTTAGGCAGTAGTTACTGTCAGACAACATGGAGCAGGAGCAGCCCAAGATGCATAAATGGCCCTGGATTTTGGATTAGCCCTTGATTTTGAAAATCGCATTTCTACAGTGCTTAGGAAGAAAGTAACACAGCTCAGCATCAGTGTTTTCATGGCATTGAAGACACAACCATCTTGTATTCTTATCTCAGGAGCAGCACAGATATTACACATTGCTGCCTGCTGCTTTCAGTATTTTCTGAGGTAGTGAACTATTTTATCTACTATGAAAGTACTCAAATCTGACCAAGTATATGAGTCAAAATAAAAACGGTAACTTTTTCTCATTCTAATTTACACTTAGGTGGTATGCATCTGCTGGGACAGATTCACAACTGAAGAAAAGCAGAGATATATTCTAAAATTAACAATTGGATAATTTCAAATGGAATAAAAAATTGGAAGAGTTGTGCTGCATGACATTGTAGGCAATTATCTCTTGTCCTTAATAAAAAGGCAAAGAGCTGGAGATTAGTAGCATTATGCCTGAGTGTATGCACACCTTGAACTACTAGATTTTCATACATATCATTATTTTAAACAGTGGTAATGGGAATACATTACAGTTTACACATGCATATCAAAATTAAGCATATCATAATAACAAATATGTTGCAGTTCAACAGGAACTAATCACTGTCACCAATTTATTTTTTGAACCTTAGAATGGACTATTTTCACGACATAACAAATGTGGTAGCTTAGCATATTTAATTTTCATTTACTGTGTCAAATGTTGCATGACTGTAGGAAAATAGGACAAAATAAGCATTTTAGAAAATTCTCCTATTTAAGTCCGTCATTTGGAAATTAAAGTGGCTCCAAAATTTGGTGCTTTTAGAAAACTACAATATTCCAAATTTGTAATCACAGTTAAAAACTATTTTATACAGTTTCATTAAGACTGTCTTAAGAGCTTCCATACTGAGCAATCAACACTCATATATGCATCAAATCAGTGAAGATGTATAGCATACATATTCTGATATAGCTTCCATAAAAAATCCAAAATACATGTAAGTGAAGGAAAACAAGTATATAAGGCTTTAAAAGCAGCTGGTTTTTGATGCAAATATTTGGCATTAACAGTGCTTACAATATTGTGCTTGCTGAGAAGTGAGGAATCTTATTTAAAAGGAATACTCTAATTTTAAGATGCTTAAAATGAATACATGTTCAAATAGTTCCTGCACTTTTTAATCTAATAAATTAGATATGGTCTAAAGTAAGATCTGAGCATGGATCTGCAGCTCATTTATACATTTAGAGACGTATCATTATATTCACAGAATGTCTGCTAAGTCAAGCAGCATTTTTAACAGAAGTGTTAAAATGGCAGATCAGACTTTTCAGTCCCTTGATAATTAGAGCCACATAAATGACAGCATTTTGATTCAGTTTAATGGATTTTTTTTCTTATCTTACTATGCCATGTCAGTCTCAACACATTCCTGGGAAGTCTCAACACTGTCATTTTGATGAAGAGAGAAACCTTAAATTTACACAAATCAAAGGCCTAATATTGTATAGTCTTTTATCAAGTGAAACTCAGCACGATGTCAAGAGAAATATTTTACTTTTTCCACTTATTATGACTTCTCTGAAATAAAACACTAATATACATTAAATCTAAAGTACTAGCAGTTTACACCAGCAGTGAATACCTTGTCCTTAAAATTAATATTGAAGCAGCAAATGAAAAATAGCCTGCTAACTATGGTTAGTAATAAATTTTATTTAGAAGCTTCCTCTTTTCTGAGTCAATTCAGATAAAGTATTTTAAAAGAAAAACAAATTTGCCCTTTCTGTTTCTCCATCTGTCTCCTTCCCTCCCTTAACCATCTTTGGAGAACAATAAGGAATGTGACTTAGCACTCTTCTATTACAGAGGCAAAGGACAAAGGAGGATTTTCAGTGTTGACTCACCAGTTAAGATAAATGTAATTGTTACCACCACCCAACCCTGAAGGGGATGTTCTTCCTTGACAAATGCTGATGGAACACTTGTAACAGTAGGAAAGGTACAGCTGTGCAGAGAGGGATGAATTTAAGGAATTCATACACCAGAATATATAGAACCAGAATTTACTTTAGAAATACTACTAGGCTTTACCTTTCTGATCTATATTGTAGCTCTTGTCTACACTGAACAGTGATGGAAAAAACCCACCATATGCACACACAAATAAATACAGACAGATATGCCCATATATACATATACACATAAGTTCTAATTCTGTCAGTGTATCACTTCATACATTTCACAGATCATTTCAAAAAAGTGAAATAGAGCTCTTCCTTCCCAAATACTGCAAATACTTAAAAGTTTGGTTGTTTTCCTTCCTCACCAAGCTCTAGCCCACTGGTCCTGAAATCCTTTTACCACAGCTGGCTCAGTTTAAGAAAGTTATGAATACTGTTTGAGAACTATGGAAATGCAGGGCACTGCCAAAGGTGTAAAGTAAGCCCCTGAGTAAGCAGATCAAGTAATTTTCAAACATCATGAGAATATCATTGAGAGGGTACGAAAAGCTAGATTCATGAAATCATGCCACAGACTCTTCACCAAAACACCTAATTAACTAGAACCTACTTGTTCACGACTCTCCCTGGATTATGAAGAAGATGGGCTCATCATGACAGCTGGAAAAGGAATTGGGTGGGAATTTTTTGAAGGAGGAATTAGTTTGTTTCTTAAACACATATCAAGTTTACAGTGAACCTCAAAGAAATAACTGCACCTGTGCAAAGGGGGGCAACATCCTGCAACACAAAGACAAGAAAGAACCATCATGATTGACCAAAATACATAAGCATTGTCATGCAAGAAAGTAATTGTGCAAGCACCACCCTGAGGACCTAAGTTTCTCATTTTCCTTTTCAACATTGCTGAATGCAAGTTATTGGTGTTTGGCTGGATTATTGAACAGGAATCAGAGAGTGATTATATCCTTCAGCAATGACAAGACATTCAGCTGAATTAGATTCAAGAGCCACTCCTTACTTCCCAGACTGTGAAAAGTAATAAGCACAACTCTGCCTTTTAATGGTCTTTTTATTTCAGGAAAATTAGATTAAATACAACGTTTCTAGTGATCAAGACTATTAAAAAAAAAAAAAAAAACAAAAAACCAAATAACCTTAAGAAAAACATCCCATATTTTCAACTGAGTTGCCAAAGGTTTCAAATTTAGATTTTTTTTTTCCTTTTGGCTGACCTTGATGAAAACTTCCTCATTCCGCTTAGTAGAAACTGTACTGAGTTACTATGTTACTATGCTCAACCTCCCAATAACACCCAAGAAACTAAACAGAAAAGCAGAGTACTTTGCTGCGTCAGAAATAACACCTCAAAGAAGGTGCTCAGAACTTCATTCTTCTAACCCTGCTCAAACTGTAGATTTGTACATCACAAACACTAGGTGTTTGGCCTGCAGGCTTGACAAGAGTTTAACTAAACATTTGTGGCACCTCTTATAAAGGGTTCAGAAATTAACCTAGAGACCTTTTAGAAAATGCCAGGAACAGAAAAACATGAACCTACCAACAGACACCAGGGAAGTGAGAACAAGCATTTTAATTAGCTATAAGTTGGAAAAATCATGGCTATTTCTGAAAATCCAAAATAAAAAGTATGAAATACTAGGGTCACAGTAGATATGGAACATTAAATAAAACGCTTTCTTTGCTGTGCAAATATCCAATTAATCCCCTGGCCCACATCTACAGCTTTACAAAATCTAAACTTGCCAAGAAGTAATTTTGCTTTGATGATGACTACAAGATTTAACTCAAACCATATGACAGCAACAACACCGTAGAAAAGAAAAGTTGGTAGGAAAGTATCCATTTTTACTGCACACTTAGCATATTGTGGGGTTTTGTTAAACTGAAAAATTGTTCTAAAAAACTACAGCAACACCTCAATGTTTGAGGTACTTCAACTTCAGCAAATACTTTAAGTGACTGCTGATATGTGTATTGGACTATAAATAAAAGCAAGCTATCATGTCACATAGAGAACTTGAAATGGCTTGTGAAGGAGTCAACAGGAGAAGTTTAGGTAGGGTATCAGGAAGAGGTTCTTCCCCCTGAGGGGGGTTGGGCACTGCAACAGGCTTCCAGTGCAGGGGTCGCGGTAATAGGCCTCAGAGCTCCAGGAGCCTTCAGACAATCCTCTCAGGCACATGGTGGGATTCTTGGAGTGAAGGGCCAGAAGCTGGACTTTGATGATCCTTGTAGACTCCTTTCAACTCAGGATATTCTATAATTCTGTGAACTACAAATCAAGTGTGAACTGAAGAGAAATGCAAAAGTAGTATAAAATTTTAGCACCTTGCCTCAAACTTCATTAATTTTGTCATACTCATAAGTATGAATTAAAAGGGACAGGATGGACATAGTTGGAATTATAAATAGTGAAAGCAGCATTTTAGCTCTTTCTTAAGATACATGATTTCTGTTTGGAGTTAACCCAACCTAGAAAGAACAAGTAGTGCTGAGCACAAGACAAGTATAAAGTACAGGCCTTCTGAAGGGAAAGAAAGTGAGTGTTACGATTACATTGGGTATTTAATCATTATTTCCTACGACAGAGAAAAAAATGAAATAATTATACAGTAAACACACATTTAAAAACAGGTATTCTAACAATAATATAAAGTACTCTTTTCCCACCAATCTTCCCTAATAATCTTAAGGAGTCACAGCTATTGCTACTGAAAAGGTCTGTTGTCCCTACTAAGGCAACATTTACACTTCAGTTGACAGCATTACATAAAATAAGAGCAGACATATAACTCCTTAAAGCTTATTTGTGGGCAGCTCCTTATAAACTGAGATGATTTATTTGGATCTATGACCAAAGGAATACACTAGTTCTCCTAAGCCACATTTTGATCAGAGGCCATTTGGTACTACCTACTCTGCAGATATAAATGACTCATTAATGCTCTGTGAAGGGAAAAAAAAGTTGTGATTGCAGCTAAGTCAAAGACACATCAAGGATGTGATGCATCTTATAATCTTAACTTACACTAATTTAATTTGTAATTGAATATTTAGAACACTACTTTGACAGACTAAACCAAATGTTCCTTTAACCAAAATTCTCATCAAGAAGCAATCTTTGAGAAACCTGAATAACAAAGGGTATTCTCTTTCTAAAGACCTCAATATACTGGATGGACCCTCACATGCTATGCCATCCAACAAGAGGCGGGATGTACTCACCTGTTAGGACAGAAGCTTTCTGATAAATTGAAAACAACCACTTCAGAAACTACCGAAAAAAAGGTCTGAAGCAGAGAAAGACTCCTTGCTCAGTAAGCATCAAACAGTACCTTTACGGAAAGCAGCAAGAGGAGTTCAAAGGCATCTTGTGACTTTGTATTTTCACTCCAGTTACCTTGCTTTTGCAAAAACAAAGTCAGCCCATGGCTACTTAAGTCTGCCTAAAGCATGGTGTTGGACTAAGTGCTCCTGAAGGAGGTGCAATGCAAACTAATTCTTTTATGCTAAGATTCCTTTATTCATATAATGGCAACACTGCTCACTTCCAAGGTGAAGACGTTGGAAAGTCATCATCAAGAAGACAAGAGAAAAAGCCTACCACTCTGCTTTTGAAAATGAAAACGGCAAATCCCTGTGCTCCAGCAACTTTATCACTCCCTCTCTGAAGGGAGATCTACCTCTGGACAAGACCTGAGAAAGGAAGGTTTTTCGGTGTGATGGATTATTTTGCTTTAGGGGGTGGGGTTTTTGTTCATATTTTAAATCAGGACAACCTAGAAATCAAAAAAGGGAGAGACTTTGGCAAAGGGATGGAAACTAGTATTCGATCAGAAAAACAAGAAAAAGCATAGTGTCAGATAGGACAATAGCACATGGTTTTACCTTGAAATTGTCAGACTTAGTTTTGACTTCATGTGAATTGGCTGAGGTGTCTGTGAGCTTATTAAAGGAGTGCATACTTCTTGTGGATGTCCTCACTAAACATAAGAGTCTAAAAAGACTAAAAAGAGTTTGGCTTTAATCTAATGTTGATACTCTGCCCCTGTTACAGCATTCGATTAAAATACAAGTTGAGTCAGCTAACGAGAACAGATGATGAGAGTCTCTCTTCAGATGGAATGAATGCAGAAAGGGGCTCTTAATTTCCGACTATGTAACAAACAAGCACCTTGGCCTATACTGCGATTTGTAAAACACTTCAGTTCTACTGTACAATGATATCCTAATGAAATTCTAGAAGAGGCCTACAACAAATGACATAAAACCTAGGTTTTATTTTGACATGGTGAATCAATCTCCTTTCTAGCAAGCCATGTCAAAAATAACCCATGAAAGAAAATTAAATACAATAGCTACATCTACAAGTCAAAGATACTTAGATGAAGTACTTATTTAAATACAGAACATATACATTTGAATCATAATTGCCAGCTAATGAAGAGTTTTTCTTATTATGGCCAGTCTTGTGAATAAATTGGTCACCTTGGAAGAATGAAACTATATCTTAGGAGATGTTATATTGTTGAGCTCTACACTTCCAAATATGTTTCCTAACTCTGAAATATATCTAACACAATACTACATATCAGGGCACCAGACAGCCTAGATCTGTAAAGCTGGTCATGGTATTCTTATTTCCAGATGAATTACCTGTGATACCATGAATATATTATATAAAGTATAGCTTATCAACAAAAAGGGACAGTTCACAGGAAACTAAAAACACCCCACATTAACAGATGGTAAAGCATTTTAAAAATACCAGTATCATTGCTCAAACAAGCTTTTCATTTATAATGTCTAAACAAAATAGACTTTTACAGTAAAATTAGCAAAAAACTAGGTTTATATATTTAAAATATGTATTTGTCCAGCCATGAAACTATGGCTCTTCAAAGCCCTTTATGTCTAGCAGATTCCATGATGCAAATGAGGACAGCATTCTCGGGGATGTGTAGCATTACAGTCATTTGGGCTTTTAAATTTTTTTTTCACATAATGAGATGGACAAATCAATATATCAAATTAATTTCCAATGTGGCAACACCTGAGAACTTCTTTCAAATTTTTAAATTGCTTTTCTTTACCCTTCCAAGCCCTACTTTCATAACTGAACTTAGACACTGCCTTCCTTATTCCCAAAAGCCCCAGTGCTTCTGCTCTTGATTCAAACAGTTAAAAAGTGCAAGAGATAGATGCAATTTGTTTTACTTCTATTATTCACAGATTTATAGTAGAATTACAAGTGTTCAACAAAATAACATTTCAGTTGCAAACTGTAAAGTGGCTAGGAAAGTCAAACCAAGCAGATGTCTACAATGGAATAATTTGCATTGGAAAAGGGTTCCAGAAAGATCAACGAACAGAAAGCCAGAACTTACCTAATTAAAGCTGTTGACAGTAAGAATTTACTTTCTTACGAGTTCATCAGCATATAAAGTGTCATTGGATTCCATTCATCCATGTTAACCTTTTTTCTTATCATTCTTTCCAAATAGTGAGTTTGGGTCAGGTCTAGACTTAGCAGTTAGATTTTCTTTTTTTTAAATACTTTTTATTGAGATCATTCAAATGAAATTGACTTAGGAAGCCTTATGGATTCCTTCTATTAAAACTTGCTAAACATTACATTATTCTAGAAGGCAAATAGATCCAGAAAATGTCAACAGCAACAGGATTGATATAGGGAAAACATGCGACATTGAAGAAAGAAAGGCATATTCCAAAGGCAGCTAAATTACTCTATATTTGAAGATGACCTTGAAATTCCCACTAACCCATTTTTCCATTAAGAAGCAAAAATAATTTTATCAGTAGCACTGGCGAAACTTGTGAAATATACTTTCCAGTCCTAAATGCCACAGTTCAGTTATAACATCTAGCAAGAAAAGATATATCTCATCAACAAAAGATACCTCCTATACAAAAATGACTACTTGACAGGCTCTTCCATTTCAATAAACAAACATATCGAGCATAAGAAATCAGATGAACCTGGAATGCTGCACATTTCCAAGCCCTCAGAAATTCATAAGTGACCAGCATTTTAATATGCCTCCTATTCTTACTTCCCATTTATGGCAACACATGCTAATCACTGCAACACCCTGCAAGATTAAAACAAAAAAAGTAAAACAATATCAGACGTATCTCAGTAAACCCAAATTAATTTGATTCCCATTTATCAGAAGACACAATATAGCTTTTGCTTCAATTTTACTATTTGGCTAGCTTGTGAAGTATACGTGCCTTGTGAAATATAACTTTCACACGATTTAATGACAATTAGAAAAGCAGACAGCTATGAAAAAATTTTCAAATGAACTGATTAGAAAAGTATCTCAAACCTGAAGCATACTGCATGAGTGAGCAGTTCCTTAGTTGCATTATAAAGCAAAATGGATGGATGCAAGTTGCAATCATCAGGTATCCTCTACAAAAGTAATTTCCTTATTTCACTACCTTTCTTCGTTAATGCAAGTTTCTTGCATTGTTCTTTTGTTCAGACACTGAACACCTTCTTAAACAGCCTTTGCAATCTCTCCTTGGCGCTTTAAATTACTAAATGACACCAGGAGAATTTTCCGGCTCCGTACCCCACTGCCCAGGCCGTTTCACCTGCCCTGACACAACGGCCCGCGGGCTCTGAGCACGCTCCCGCGGGCGGTGCGAGGACGCTGCAATGGGTCCCCGCGAAGGCCTCGCGTCCCCTCGCTCAGCATGCGGCTACTGCGGGGCAGGCGGCAGCAACCAAGGGCAGCGGACCCGCAGCGGGGAGGGACGAGCCAGAGCAGGCAGCCGCTGCTCCCGGTGCAGCAAGGGCGGCGGGAGCAGCCCCGGGCCAGCGGCAGGAGCAGTCCCGGGCCGGCGGCGCTGCCCGCGCTGTCCCCGGTAGCGGAGCGCGGTCGGACGGCGGCCCAAGGCCGC
>WEKY01002710.1:48216-95086 GCA_013390045.1 Picathartes gymnocephalus
CCTCCCCCTCCCGACGCCAGGGGGCGCTGCAGGCGGGGACGGGCACCGGCACCAGCGGCTGGCCGCCTGGGAGTACCGAATCGTGGGAGGGAGCCACGACGTGGCTGTATGGTCAGGCTCCGGAAGGGAATGGGAAAAGGGAGACAGTTTCCCTTGGCGTTGTCCCCTACGGACGTCCCATCCCTCTGCTGAAACAGGAGGAGGAGGCTTAGGGAGGGCAAATGGCTGCCAGGCGGTTTATAAAAATACTGTGTTTTCCCAGTTTTGCAGGTCACAGGGTTGGAAGATGAAATAAACTTAAACCTTTAGCTAGGTAGGATGCTCTGGCACAGGATTAAAAAAAAAATGCAAATAGTTTAGGCTTTGCTTAAAACATTGCTATTTAAGGACTAGATGCTTTGAAGGTCTCAGGGCTAGCACATAGCTGCTTCCTCTGTTTCAGTGTTGCTGTACCTTCAGCTTCCCAAAGCATTCTGAAGCCAATACCAGCTTTCCCTTAAGATGTGAAATGGCCAGTGCAATTGGGGTGACCCAGTCATAGGAAAAAATCTGGCAAATGTGAAGAGTATATTTTGAATGCTCAAAACCACAATGGGATACAGAAAGAATCTATTTCCATTTAAGGAACTCAGTAATTTAAAGCAAATTTCATTACTTGGGATGCACCACTTTGACTCATCCATTTTCTGATATTTAGGTTTTACAGTATTGCTGCATGTTCTGCTTATGGTTGTGACTTGTACCTAATCCAGCAGTATGTTAACGAAAGTTCAGTTCTGTTGCATGTTTTATTGGGCACTCTTCTCCACTAGTCTTTAATCTTTAGTATTTCTTTAAATGCTATTTATGTCATAAAACATTTTGCACTTTTTTAAAAATGCAGTTAGAATATTAATATTTAATAGTTCAGTTATAAGGGCCCTACATTGCGTCACTATATCTGGACTTGTAGAATTAATTGCTGTAGCTGGGATGATTATCTAGGGAGAAAAAAAATCATTCTTCCAGTTGGAATTGTTCTGAACTAGATTTGTTGTCATAGTGCTAAAATGTGAGGACTGATGTTAGACTGTGAAATGGAAGAAGCTGGGGATTTTTGCACAAAAATTCAAGCCTGTGCTCAGTGAAGTAGGGGAGTATTTTAGCCTCGGTTTCATTCTGCATAGTACTGCAACTTGTTTTGAAATCTATTTGCCTGTTAGCTTTCGATTTAAAAAGGATCGAATAGAAACAAGGTTGAATTTTTCAGGATCAGCTGAAATATTTTTTCAGTGTCAGTTTAGTACTTAAGTCCCTTAGCTTTTCTTGAAAAATTTAATCTGCATGTTGGGAAAAACTGATTGTTATTTGGATCCCACATATCAAAGTTTACAAATAGCACCAGAATAGATAATACATATCAATGCAGTGATTTTGGATCATATAAAGAACTGTCAGACCCACTTTGTCTAGGATTGAAAAATTGAAACACAGACATTAAAACACTAGGCCAAAGCCATGAAGCACAAGTCAAATGCTACAAATTTGTATGTGCTGGGGCTGCAAGTATCAAACTTTTAGACCATTTTGAAGTGCTTTGAAACATGGAGATGTAATATTTTCTCTCCTTTTTTTAAACATGGAGAGAAAAATAATTGCTAATGCTTGTGAGTGGGTTTACTTCCTAAGAACTTCCAGCTCATTTATAAAACTTTGTGAAGTGGTTTTCTTAGTGTCATTCAAAGCAGAGTAAAGTAACAAGTTGAACTTGCATTTTCATTTTCTGCTCTCTACCTTTTGGCTTAACCTGTAAAACCAAGAATCAAAAAATGCGATAACCAGTGCAAAAGTAGGCTGGGATTCTCATCACTCCTGTTTGAGGGCATTTTCCTTCTCTCTCTCTTACCCTCACCCTGCCTGCTCTCATTCCCTCACTGGCTTAGCAGCAAGATTCACTGGCTGACTGTAGCTAACTTGTCTTCTACCCCCTCAAACCAATTAGTTCATCTATTTAAATCATGCATTGAAGAAGCCTGCCCCCTTTGAGCACACAGCTCACTTAGGGCTCAATCCTACAATCTTCAGTTTTTAAGGCAGCGAGAGTTTGCAATTGACTCAAATTACATGAGGATACAATCTTTTATGTTCTAATTTCTTTACAAAAGCTGTTGTGTGATGAAGAGGGTGCTGGTGCTCTCACTATTTTTCTTCATCTACCTTATTTTTCTTTATTTGAAGAACACAACAATATAGGGAAAAGTCCTTAAATAATGGAGAAAAGAACTAAAACATCTCCTATTCACAAAACATCTTCTGTTCACAACTGCTGCTTATTCATTGTCTGTTCCAGTAGATTGCCAAAATTGGATTTGGTGAGCAATTAGAACATTCAATAGAAAACTCAGAGTATGCACGAGAAAACAGCATTATCGTAGTAATGACTACAGCATGCCTTTTTGTCAAAGCTTTTAATCAAAATCCTGAACCCATCAACAGTCTTTTAGTGCATATTTTAACGAAATGCTAAACATTGCACAGATGTCAGAAGAAAGCCTTCTACTCTTTTTGCACTCCTAACAACCTTTGGCATAATGAGGTGTGACAAATTGATTTAAAATGTAGTTGCAGGAAGAAGGGCAGGCAAGCTTTGCTCTGCCTTGTGGGTGTTGTAGTCGTTCTTCAGTCTCTCTGCCTGGGCAGCAATAGGAACCTGGACTCTAAGTCCCAGAGCTCCCACTAGAGTCTGCCGCACAGGCTCAGAGCCCATATGCGAGGAGGGGGTGACTACATTGTGTCTATTGTATGTTTTTTTTGTTTTGGTTTGGTTTTGTTGGTTTTTTTTTTTTTTCCCCTTGCATTTTGCACTTTTCACGGGAGGTGCAATCAGGAGTAAAAAAGCATGGCAGATGAGCAAGAAATAATGTGCAAACTCGAGAGCATCAAGGAGATCAGGTATGTTTGCTTTGTGCCCCACCGCTTACATGAAACAGCTTTTTCCTCGGGGGAGCGGCGGAGTTGCATGGATCTGAAAGCAGCTATTGTGCTACTGAAGGAAAGAAAACTACCGCTGGGTTTACGATGAGAGCTCAAAATACGTTTTCTAAGCAGGGAGGGAGCATCTGCTGTTGGGAATCGCCGCTGGAATGCGTAGTGGAGGGCGGTAATGGTCGTGCATTTCCAGAGCACCAGCCCTGAGTGATAACACGAGAAGGCGGAGTGCGCGGGTGGGAAGTACTGAGCAGCCCCGGCGCAGCTGGGGGGAGTGGTGTCGGGCCGCGGGTGTCGTAGGGGTTTATTTGTTTGTTTGTAAAGTCTTTTGAATTAGTATTTCATATTCATGAGCCTCTGTGTCTCGAAACTGTTATTTTGCCCTACTCACTCCCGGGTAGGAGCCTTGTCGGGCTGAGAAAGAAGTGGGGTGGCAAGGAAAGCAGAGTGTGCCACCCAAAGCCGAGGGCGGACGTGTCCTCGGGCAGGACAGGGCTGGGCAGCAGGCACCGGCGGAGCCCCACCGGGGTGCAGAACAGCCATCTGTCCGTCCATCCATCCATCCATCCATCCATCCATCCATCCATCCATCCATCCACACATACATCGCTCCCTCCATCCCTCCATCGCTCCCCCGCGGAGGGCGGCGTTAGGGCGCTCCGGGGAGCGGTGGATCCGTGCGGGTGACGAGAGGGGAGCCGCTGAGCTTTAGCGGCTTCTCTGCCCTGCCCTCCCCTTCGGCTGAAGGCGGGGACCGAGAGAACCCCGCGGAGATCTCCCTACCTGCCGCTTCTGGCCGCCTCCCAGGGCACCTGGGGATGGGGACACACCGGACCGAGGCTTTTCCTGCCTTCCCTTCCTGCCGCAAGGCTCGAGCTGCCTCGGGCTGCAGTTCGTGCAGTGGAGAACACAAGGAATTTGTATATAGCGTCCTTTACAGGGTGAGTTGCAGGATGCTTTGGAAGAGGGGGCTTATAAAAAGCCAGACACGATACAGCTCATGCCCGCATCGGGAAAGTTTTTCATAACTTTGGGCAGGACATTTCTACTGCTTGGCTTAGGGCACCGACTTTCAGGATTGGGCCTGAGCTATCTATTTAGTAGGAAATGGTGCATCCAAAAGCCAAAACACGTTAGAGAGGACAGTAATTTTGAATGCAGCTGGGAGGTGGAAGGCACGCTGACTGGGTAACCCCAGAGCCATGAGAAGTGTTTTGGGACATGACAGCCAGAGAGGGGCTGTCAGAGAGAGAGGAGAGAGGGCTGACGATGAATCACAGTTCCCAGGTGATCACAGGGACTTCTGGCTGGTTACAGCATCTCTAGGAAGGCACACTTTATCCATGGAACAAGTGTATTATGCAGCAGAGTATGGGCCTCAGCCTTCTTCACACAATACCACAAAGGTGAACGAAGATCAAGCAAAAATATTTGTCTGGCTAGTGTCCCCAAACTATTTGTAGAAAGAGATGTGACAGTGTAAGAACAGTGATTTTCTACTCAACTGGTACGCAGGCTCTGTTTTAAAAAACAGATCTAAGGATGACCTACTACAGTCTGTGGTCTAATTACTGTAACACTTAAATTATTCTTTTCAGTAAGAGTGGTATCCTGTATTTAGAAATTTACAGTGCATTCAGTTTTCTGATCACATATAAAGGTGGTATATAAACTGCACTTAACAGATTTTTGCTATTATTTTGTGGCATAAGGTAGAGCAAAGGTGATATTACTAGCTTTAGTGTACAATGAAGTATCAAAAAAGTTGCTTGAATGTATTTTAAACAAAAAAACCAGTGTCAAAAAGCCAGTCCTACTTGCAACACTGATGTCCATTTTGAGTTACCTCTGACAAAATCTGATCAAATAAACCTATTTATTCATTCCCAAACCTTTTAAAAGAAGCTTGCATTCTATGAAGAATTTCCTTCAAAATAAAGATGAAATTTCCTTATATTTACAGATCCACCTTTGATAGATTTAGCAGACTTTATTTTAAGCTGCATTCCATGTATTTTACAGACAGAGGGGAAAGAAGTCTTTATGATCAAAATCAAAGAACTTGCCCCTTTGTGTAGGTGATCTCTGTCATGTATTAAGGCAGCTCAGCTGGGTTTTGAAAGGATGTGGGAATCTGATTTTGAATCTGGAATCTAATATCCATATCCATATCTGCATCTATAGATACATACATATAATTTGTAGTCAAAGGAATACTGCTTTCAGTAAATCCATTTTATACCCACAATCCAAACATATATGCACATGCTTATTTATATGCATTAAAAACTTCCACAGAAATAACCCAGTCATAAAATGAAGTAAGTACCTAAAGACTCAGTGTTATGACTGGGAGGAGATAAAAGAGAATGAGAGTGAATTTACTGATGAGAGATGCAGGCACATGTAATAAATACAAGAGAGGAAACAGGAAGTTTTTAATTGTTCTGTTTTAAATCTCTTTCATTCATGTTATCCCTGCCCAGACCACCCACTTCTGAATACATATTGTAGAAGTTATTTATGATACTGTTTTTATCTCCTGAAGTGAGAGAGGGAGGAACCCAGGTCGTATTACCAGCTATGACACTTGGAATACGTAGCCATAATTAATTGTCCAAGTGACTGATTCTGCTTTCTGCCATGCTCTGTTAAAACCTGACAACATTCTATTAACTTCATATTTCAATACAAGAATTCTCTTACCACTGAAAAGCTCAGCAAAAGAGCTGGGATTAGAATTCAGTATTCTTCTTGTACATCACCTTCTCTCAGACGCATTTAGTCTCATCCTTGTCTATTGCTGCTATTGCTTTCTTTCACCTATCTAATCACATATAATGTGACACCTCACAAAAATAGGTTTCAGTGACTTACTGTTGTCTCTCTATCTTTTTGATTATCACTGGGATTCAGGAATAAGACTTTGCAGATGGAAAAAATAAAGGCACGACTGAAAGCAGAATTTGAAGCCCTGGAGTCTGAGGAGAGGCACCTGAAAGAATATAAACAGGAAATGGACCTGCTGCTGCAAGAGAAGATGGCCCACGTGGAGGAGCTGCGACTGATCCACGCTGACATTAATGTGGTATGTGACAGCCCAGCTGCAGTCTGACTAAGACACAGCTGGGTATGAATCATTTCACAAGTTGTGGCAGTGAACCATCACTGGTTCAATAATGTGGACTGTACAATACCATGCTAGGATCCTACAAAGAGTGCAAAGTAAATTTACCTCAGGATAATTGTTTTTTCTCTTTGTAATGCAGGATATTTGATAATGTTGTCATAATAAGCTGTTGCACCAAGAGGATGGATAACCAAGCCTATTGTGGCTATGACTTTACCAGTAGCAACAGTGATATCACTCCAGCTGTCCCATGGAAAACAGTTCTTCCTGTTAGTTTTTTCTCATTTAGCACCCAGAAGCAGAAATTTTGGCAGCTAGGTAGGGCTAAGAGATTTTGAGAAAATACATAGTGTTTGTCAGGTTCATAGTAAGAGCTGACCTTCATCACTGAGTGGAATCACCAAACATCAAGAAGCACCAGCCTGAAATGAACTAATACAAATAAGACAAAAACCAATTTTTAAACAGGGAAGATTAGCCAAATAGAGGGGCTGTATAGGGAAAATATTTTCAAATACATTTTTTATGTCATGTTAAGGCACTTACATGGGGTTTTTAGCTCTGAAGGTATCTCTGTGTTGCACCAGAAGAAAAAAGCTTCAACAAGTAAAAAAGTACAAGCTATATACTGGATATGCAGACTGCATTTATTTATGACTTCAAATGTCTGTTCCCTTGTCCAGCTGCATAACCTCAGACTCTGTTTCATCCTCCCCTCTTTTTCCAGTCAGATTGTCTTTTTCTCTGCTGCTTTTCCCACTTCCTGCAGTAAGAGAAACAGAAACCTTTCCTTAGCTTGTTTGTAAACTTCTACCAGTCAGTGTTCAGGTATCTTAGAAACACAGAAAATTAGTTTATTCTACTTTAAACTCTTTTTTAATGTCTCTTGAGAGTTTTCCATAGCTCCTCACTTGCTGACTTTATTTGTAGCCTGTCTCTGCTCTTTCTGTTGTTCAGAAGGTCATATAGGTTGAGTGCACCTTTTTAAAATGAAAATGCACCTTATACGTCACTTTGTGTTGCTTCTTCTTTGCCCATTTGCCATCCTCCCAATACCTTAAGTCTTTGCTTTACTATTGCAATGTCTCAAATCTCTTCCAACTTGAGTGAGAAAAATCTCTCCTTTCTGATACAGTCTGGTGCTCAGTCAGAGAGGAACAATTCTTTAAAAACATGCCCAACCTCCTGTTTCAGATGGAGAACACTATCAAGCAGTCTGAGAACGATCTTAACAAGCTCTTGGAATCTACTCGCCGGCTCCACGAGGAGTACAAGCCCCTCAAGGAGCACGTAGATGCCTTGAGAATGACTCTGGGGTTGCAGAGGCTGCCAGACCTCTGTGAAGAGGAAGAGAAACTGTCCCTTGAGTAAGTCTCCAAAGCAAACATTGTCTGGCTTTATGCTTTCTTTCAATTCTACTGGTCATTTTCTCATTTTACTTTTGTTGCTAGGTGGAAAAAAAAAGAACCCATGAGGTAAGCATGAAAAACAAAAGTTAACCAAAAAAGGATGGGAGGACATGTATTTGATAACATTCAGTCTGAATTTGTTCCTAGTTAAATTTGGGTTATTCCAAGCTGCAAACTCTACATACCACGTGCAAACCTTCAAGGGTGGTTGGCCTTCTAGGTCTTACATTATATGTTGCTTTATCTATCTTTTTCTTTTTCCCTGAAAATTACTTGTTTAGCAAGCAATAGAAGGAGGCAATACAAGAGAGGGATACAAACCAAGTATTCTTCAGTTGGTTTGTGTTGCTGCTAGTCAGAATTTTACTTTTTGCTGCCTGCACATGGCAGTGGCATTTAGCCAAATTCCTGTGATTGTCAACAAATTTCCCAGAGGTGTGGAATAGATTTGGATAATAAATCACTGTCTCATTTTTATGTATAACCTAGGGAGAGTGACAGAATCAGCTACTATTCAAAGAACAGTGTCCTTTGTTTAACAGACCAGTTTTAAATGCAAGGCATGTTTTAATAAGCATACATTTCTCTTAATGCCCAGCACAATTAACACAGTTTTCACAGGCACAGAGTTTTCAAGATTTCCTTTGTAATTCTATAGAAATGTTGGTTTATATTCCATATACCTTGGCACTACAAAGAATGTATTAATCTATTGTGTACAAAAGTTATTTGTTTTAACAGAATAAAATGGAAAAACTGTTTGACAGAGGTGCATCTGAAGCTGTTGCCTATTTTTCTTCTATACATGTTGTCTATTTTTCATGTTACTAGATTTATACCCAGTTGTACTTCAAGATGCCTTAGAAGCTTACAGTCTGGAATCTGGCTGAAGTGTAGAAATGCAGAAGAAAATACCACATATTCTATTTATGAACTAGTCTATATGTAGCCAGTTTGGCAGTTTGACTCTAAGGGAGGAACATGATAGGGAAATCTGATCCATTGTATTTTAACACCAAATACCCTTTACAGGCTAATGAAATATTCCAGAAGATGGTTACATTTTTTTTTGTTATTCTCTCGTCTAGCTACTTTGAAAAGCAGAAAGCAGAGTGGCAGACAGAACCGCAGGAGCCTCCCATCCCTGAGTCTCTGGCTGCAGCTGCAGCAGCTGCCCAACAGCTGCAAGTGGCTAGGAAGCAAGATACCAGACAGACAGCAACTTTCAGACAGCAGCCACCTCCAATGAAGGTCAGGAGATAGAATGTGCTGGGTTTTCTATTTTGTTATTGGAATGCATTTATAAAGTGATCAGTATTTGTGAAAAGGAAAAATTATGGGTCTTGATTCTGATTTTCCTTGCAGTGGTTCAAAGCAGGAGCAAGCAACTTAAAGTAGTAGCACCAGTCATCAAGGGTTAAGATTCTTTTAGGACTTAAGAGTCACTGTCAGGAGAGGTGTAGGCAATTCCCACTCCTCTTGTGTTTCACATGGGAGCAAGGCATGTAAGAAAGAAAAAAAGAGTCATGGCAAAAGGAAAAGTAGTGACTCTTAGTTAATGCTATATGGAGTCATATTAAAAGCAATGCACTTATTTTATGTGAGAAATTACCAATGGCATAAATTACCAGGAAAGGTGATTGTTTCTGCACTTGGGATCTTCAAGAGTAACATGCAGATTAATGTAACATAACTACAGGCACTTAAGTGACAGTTTTACTCAGCTCCTTCTGTAGTGAGAAGAGCTAAGTAGTTACATAGGGGTATTCATTCCACCCAGGTTCCAAAGAGTCACTAAGAAGGCAAACTGACGTAGGTACACTCCCAAGTAATATACTTACTATCTGTAGTTAGGCAATTGAAAAGCCTTTCTGCAAGTAATAGGCTTGAGTCAAACATGAATTAAAGGGCGTAGTGTGGAGCAAAAGGGCAGAGTTCTGTACCTTGTGTTAAATATGTGGAATTCATCCAATTACCTGCTCCTGCCTTCAATTCTGTGACATTGCAGTTGGCCATCACTCTAACTTCTCTGACTCAGTGAGCTATTAGGCAGGTAAACACCTTTAAAACATCACCATAACATTTAACACAAAACAGAATTTAAATTCAATTAAATGCTCCTGTTTTTCAGTTGGTCTGAAGTTACTGTACAGTCCACATACCTAGACTGTATAGAATGTAGCACCAGTTTGCCTTTGAAGGCAAGAAGCCTTGTTTTTGTCTATACTGTAACTTAGTGTGTGATACTCAATAACCTGTGAATCAATGCCACTTTGATGTTTGTAATGAGAGGCTGCAATTGCATTTCAGGCATGTTTGTCTTGTCACCAACAAATCCATCGGAATGCACCCATATGTCCACTCTGCAAAGCAAAGAGTCGATCTCGGAATCCCAAAAAGCCCAAGAGGAAACAGGATGAATGAAATCCAGAAGACTGACAAGCTGTGTGACCTGTCCCAGTATTCTTCCAGTAGAATGGCAAATTTGCCCAGACTTTACTGAATGCAGACTCAAGTATGACCGTCACATTGTTTTCTATTTAAATGCAATGTAAGCACAATGTTCCTGCTCTAAGTTCCTTCCAGTCTTTAGGATTTGGTTTTAGGAAAGTAAATATTACTGGTGCTACAGTCTAACATTTCAATTGTTCCATCTTTTGTACTCCTAAACAAACTGGAATTCTTTGTGCAAGTATCCTAAATGTCAGGCTATTTCTATTGACCAAATGTGATTACCATAAATGCTTTTATGTTCTCTTTTAAAAAAACAGATATTGCTAAAAGATTATTGTTTTCTCCTGATAACAGGAGACTATTTGAAGTGCTGAAATAGCAGATTGTCTGTTTCACTGAAGAACAATTTGTTTTCCAGTTTCGTAAGACTGGGTAGGTTTGGGTATCCAATGGAACTCTCTTTAAACAGGAAATGTTCAGGGAAAACAAGATTTGTCATACAGAAAATCAATGCATTAACGACACACATGGGTTTTGATTTACTGAAGTTGATTGTACCATTCCCTCAAACTTTACTTAAAACTTGGAAAGGTGCTGGCTGTGTATGAATTTCTAAAAATGATGTCATTTGTCATGCTTTAACATCTTAACAGGTTATTATTTTCAGCAGTCAAAAGACGGATTGACTTAAGAACAAGGCTGAAATGAACTGTATTAGTGGTCCTCCTAGGCTCTATGGCCGACCAGCACACTGTGGTTCTCTAGGAAACGTGTGATATATCCCAGATCTCTATGTGCACAATCTGCTCATCAGCCATTCTGCATGTCTTCTGTTCCTGGTTTCTACAGGCAAAATCTGGCAGACATATCCTCCATTGGAGCATAGGGAAGTTCAGGAACATGCACGAGGAACAGTGCCAACTAAAAATTATGTATTTCACCAGAACCAGCAAGCTTTGGTGTCGTTTTCCTCTCTCAACCAAAACTTCCTATTTTTTTATCTTTTAAGAAGTCATTTTCAAATAAGCTTTACTTCAGGCCAGTTTGTTTTCTTGTTCCCTGTGTGCCAAAAGAACCCTGACTAAAGCATCTGGAGTAGATCCCTCCCTGTATGTCTTACCTTTGTTCCCTCTTCCAATGGGGAGGATGGCAGTGACCCACTTACAGAACTGGCACTTGAAATTTACCCATCTCTAATTCCAGTTTTGTGAGCACCTTTGTTGCCTAAATTGATCTCAAGTATTAAATATTCTTTTCACTAACTCCAGGAGGCAGGAAGTGCTTCTTCACATTCTTTTGTCTTTAGCCCAGGTTTCTCTCTACTATTATGTTAGAGTGGTTATACTGAGGATTTGGCTTGTTAGATAGGAAGAACAGGGAAGCTCCAAGTCTCTGCTCCAAGAACTTTGCCAGATGCTGGCAACTGTAATAAATCCACGTGATGCAATTTTGCTGGCCAAATCACATACATCATCAGTAATTTCTTAATCACAAAGTACACGAGTGATTTACTGAATATAGTCCTAAAACTTAAGCCAGGTTCAGGAGATATTCCCCCATTTTAATGTTACATAGTCAAATAAACATCTGTCAACAGCAGACGGAATGTGGATCACCTGCCCCTGAAATTATGTGAAGAGCAGATTCTGCTAGCTGAATTACAGGGATTCAGTGTCTGAGATAGCAATAATGGAAGATAGTCTGACTCCATGCTCCAAATGGCAATAGTATGTTATGCATGTTTTGTAGCACAAATACTGGATTCTACTGTTTTAAATGTCAGAGTGGTCACATGCTGTGTGCCCTGTTCAGAGCAATTCTTATGGAGTGGAAGGGAAAATGCACACAGAGTTAAAAGACACTATGTGGACTTCCCCAAACATGAGAGCTGCATACTTTGATGGTAGTTGTACATAAATTTAAGAAGTAGTGACAATGGAGTGGGCGAATGGTCTGCAATGAAGTAGTGTGAATAGAAGGATTGATTTGTAGAAACTTTGACTTACAGTTCTGAAATCGGTAGGGTTAGTCATAGTTGTTCTCACTTCACTTTTACTTTGCCAGGTTCGTTCTTTCTTGGGAGATCTCTGAATTGAAGTACACTTAAGGATGCACCATCTGCTAATTTAGTACAACAGTTCTGTATTTTCACTTTTTTAAACTAGTCTCATGTGCTCTTGTGTTTTACAAGGTTAGGGTTGTTTTTTTTTTTTTAAAGTGAATATGACATACTGTGTTTGCATCAGTTGTACTAGTATATACAAATTTTCACATCCTTTATGAAGTTCTGCCATATGAATAGCATGCACTGCTGAGAGTGAGGGTAACTGGAGATAAGTCAGCAGGGTGCCCTGACAAAAGGGCCAACCACGACCTGGGGTACATCAAGTACAGCATTGCCAGCTGGTTGTCTCACTCTACACTGCACTGGTGCGACCTTGAGCACTGGGGGCAGTTTGGGATGCCTCAATACAAGAAGGACATCAGACTATTACAGTGTTCTAGAGGAGGTGTGTGACCAAGATTACAGAAGGTCTCAAGGACACGACCTCTGAGGAGCAGCTGAGGACACTTGGCTTGGAGAAGAGAGGGCTGAGGGGTGTCCTCATCACAGCCTACAACTTCCTCAAGGGGGAGGCAGAGGAGGAGGAGGTGCTGATCACCCTCTGATGACCAGCAACAGGATGCAAGGAAATAGAATGAAGCTGCATTGAGGGAAGTTCAGATTGGACACCAGGAAAATGTTCTTCTCCGAGAGAGTGGGCGGTCACTGGTCCAGTGACCCAGGGAAGTGGCCAAGGCACCAAACCTATCAGGGGTGGAGGAGCACCTGGATGACACTCTTAGCCTTACAGTTTAATGCTAGGTTTTCCTATGAGGAGCAAGGAGCTGGACTTGATGATCCTTACGGGTCCCTTTATACTTGAGATATTCTATGATTCTAGCCATTTCAAGGAGATAAAATACGTATTAGGGGACCATGGGGGTGGGGGCAGGGAGGGAAGCAGTATCTTTCATAAGGAAAGAGTATTCTTTTCTCTCATGGAATAATCATGGAAGTTTAACTGAAGAACTCTTCTTGTGACAGCCCCAGGCTCTTTTCTCCCAGGCAACTCTCTCAAGAGACTGGAGGAATAATTATGAAATATTGATTTCTTGGTTTTCAGACAGAAGAGGAAGCTGTCTGAAGTACAGTTCTTAACACAAGTCTACTGCATTTTTGCTTAATGGAGCAACAATGGCTTCTTCCTTTGTATCGCAAGTCTTTGTGGATACTTCTTCACTTCGCTTAAATTTATTCATATTTGGGTCAAATTCTCTGAAGAGCCACAATGAGACCCTTCTCAAAGCTTAGGAGACTTTTATATTCCTGAAGTCTGGTTTAACCCTGTCTTTGTCATTCTGTTTAAAAGGGTATCCAAGTGACAACAAAATAACTGGATTCTCTTAGTTCTAGGGTATTTTCCTGGTTCATCATTTGAAGAAAAAAAAACCAAATAAAATCCCAAGCCTTTCACCCTGCCATCAACCCTAAGCTCTTAAGTAAAAGGATGCAAACACTGTACTGTATCTAAATGCTTTCCTATAGAAATTTTCATACCCAAATTGGGGTAGATCAGTTGTCCAAACTTTAGTGCCAAGGACACCATTAACTGTAGAGAAAATGTAAGGCAAATTTAAGTACTTGCACTTCCTGAATTCAACCTTAGCTTTCTAAACAGGACCCTGACTGAACCTGACAGTGGCTTCAACTTGCGTAATCTAAATTTGAAAGAATAGACATTGATGTGTTACTTTAAATAGCATACTATTCAAGAAATTAAGACTTCACTAGCACTTTAAATAAATAAAAGTGCTGTATTCCTTTCTTTTACAGTTTTCTAATTCCTCCAGCCTACATTTTCATTTTAGTATTTAGGTATTCTAGCAATATCTGGTGTTTTCACTGGCTTCTGTGTTTTAAGTATTTTACTCCTGTGCCTCATAGGAGTAACAGTGTGAGATCTGTTCAATTTGTCTGTACAGTCCTTTTTAATAAATGTTTGTTTCATGTCATGCTTTTTTCCTGCAGAGTATTTTCACATCTGTTATTTGCTTACGCTACTAGGAAGCAGCCATAGCCCAGGTGGTAAAAATCAGCTCTCTGATTTTACAGGATACACTTAACCACGATTCTATTATACCTTTATGGAAACTTTATGGAAACAAATATGGGGAAAGAAAGATCCCTTCTAATGAGGTTTAGAAAATAGAAAGGAAAAGGATATAGCACAACAGGTTTTAACCTAGCCAAACTTCTTAGTTTTGCCTTCTAAAGTCAAATTGAAAGAGGTAAGAAACACAATTCCTTCTCCAACTTAAGGTACAGGATAGCTGTTTTCTTAGGAGTCCTGCTTTGCCAATAGGAGATTTTATCCAGTGCTTGCTAGAAGTTGCTTCACTCATCAGACTGGAGACTGAGGAGCTTATGGGAGCACTCCCTAATTCAAGTCTGTCAGGAAAGCCCACATATGTTCTATACTGCTAGCGAAAGAGGTAACCTACTGCATGGTAATGAAAAGAGCTCTGAGAAACAGCATAATCCATTGACATAGCTGGATTCAGAGAAGAATGTCTGTCCTAGACCTCACAGAGCCTGGAACCTGAGACTGGTTAAATATAAGAGGCTTTTTTTTTTAACATAGGTACTGTCTTCAAACACAAAATCTAACAAGCACCCCAATCTTCCTTCATACCATAACTAATCCAAGACGAAAGAAATAATTTTGATATCTGTTCATTTTGTTTAGCAATATGAATTGTTCAGACTTTGAAACATCCTGCCCTAATTTCTGTTCATCTTGCTGTTTTTCAGTTCCTTAATCCTAATCTCAGCTGTAACATTACTTGTAACAGTAATCTGAAAACTAATACACATTCATACCTTCCTAAGAACTAACCCTGAAATATTCCCTATAACTAACATCAGCTTCTATCATATTTTCCTGAGCTTATCAAGGTCCTGCAGTAAAATGAGCTTCAAACCCCTGGATCTTCCTAAATCTAATATTGATGTGTAGCATTAAAAATCATCTAATATATTTAAAGGAAAAAACCCCAAAACAAAGCACCAAAGCTTGTCCCACCCTTAAAACCACTACTTAAAAATTTCTATTGTGCTCTTCAGGCTTTACTCTCACCAGCCTTACTCTTAACTTCCTTTCTTCACTCTATTCAAGTGAAGTGATTTAGTGGTGAACTTAGTAGTGCTGGGTTAATGGTTGGACATTGATGATCTCAAAGTTCTTTTGCAACCTAAATGATTTTACAGTTCTTTATCTCTGTCCTGCTCCCTTTTCCCCCATCACTTGCTGTTCCTCTCTCCTTTTTCTTGGCTCTGTCTTTTCTGTTTTTCTCTGTCCAGCCTTGTGCTTTCCCTATACACCCCCACCACCAAGCTGGTTTTCCCTTCCTCTTCCCCTTCCCTCTTCCTCTTCCCCTTTCCTCTTCCTCTTTCCCTTCCCTCTACCCATTGCCTCTTCCTCTTCCCTCATCACAGGCCCTGCTTCTCATTCTTGGTGGACTCCACCTCTGTCCAGCAGTCCATTGCTCCAGGAGGTGACCAAGTCTCAGTTCCCCTCCGGACTGACGAGTGCTGCTCCAGAAACACCCACTGAGGTGTCCCGTGGGCAGAGGCGGCATCAGGGCCCCCAGGTGACGGAGCAGACTGAAGGAACTTGTCAGGAGCGTGACAGAATAAACCCTTATCAGCCACCCTTGCTGTCCCTTTGCACTGGGCGAGGGGCTGTGAGGGCGCCCTGGGCAGGAGGTGATGCCCAAAGAGAATCGGACAATGGCTCCTGTTCCTGCTGGGCCCCAGCTGTGGGGCCTGATGGCATCTCTGGTCCTGTACTCATGGTTCTTCGATTTTTTTATGTCTCTGGGTCACACTGTTCGTTTTGTTCATACAAATACAGATACATAGGGACTTGAAAATACAAATATAACTTTTGTATATATCAACTATATCAATGAAAAAATAAAGGGCTTGAAAACGGGAGAAAATAAGATCTCTGTGAAGGCAACAGGAATATCTCCGCGTGTTTCGTGTCACTGCAAGTCTGAGACCTGGGCTGGGCCCTGAATCGCTGCTGCCCCCCGGTGACAGCCTGCGGTACTGCAGCCGCCGCGAGGGCTCGCGGTGCCGCCTGCAGGCCGAAAGCGGCACTGCAGCTCAGAAATGTGAATGGCACCGTCACAGTGCCCGGGCGGTGCCCGTGCGCGCGCCCCGGCTGTGTACCCTTTTTACCCTTTTTACGCTTTTTATGCGAAGTGCTGCCGCCCGGAGGGAAATCCCCGGTACTGCGAGCTGGAGCGCAGCGGTGGTGCTTTCTGTGGCTGCCGCTGCGTCCCGCCCGCCCTGCCGCCAGCCCGGGGCCCGGGAGCAGCGTGTCAGCACCGCTTTCTCCCTGAGCGGCAGAAATCCAGCACCCAAAACCCACTACTGTCTCCCCTCCGAAGCCGGGCAAAAACTGACTACCCCCAGTTAAGAAACTGCCAAAACAACGCCGATCCCCCCTCTTCCCCAGAACCATGTCAAGACCCTCAGCTTCCTCTTTTGTCTCTTGATCGCTATTTTCCATCTCCCTGACAACAAATGCGAAGAAATTCCCTGGAAAAACCTAACCCCCAACACAGAGGAACTCAAACAGAGAGTTTGCCATAGCCGAGATTTTTTCCACAGCTTGAATTCAGTGTGTCACATCATCACTGCTTTTCTCATTCCCTGTGGCTGGGGAACTTCTTAAAGCGGCAATAACATTTTCACTAGATATGAACAAAAACTGTGTAAAAGCTTTGCAGTTACACATGATAGGGTGTGACTCATAGCTCCCATGAGTGGATATAAATTACTCCCTCCCAGTAGACCTGGTTGTGCAGGCAGGGACTCAAACCACAGGGACTGTCACCACCAAAAGGACAGTGAACTGTCACAGCAGCCTTTGCTTCTCCCAAACGGCTGCTGAGATACATTCTCTGTAACACGTCTTACAGGCCATGATTTATTACAAGGGTTTATTTTATTAGCAAGCAATGTTGGGAGCCCTTTTACTTGATGTCTTGCTAAGAGGGAAGTGTATTTTGCTCATTAATTGCAGGTACTAGATGTGAATGGGTGGAAGGGCTTTTGTTTTCTCTCTGTTCCAGCTAGTTAAACACGTATCTGGTGAGGAGGAAAGGAAGAACAGTCATGCAGAGGTAGACTCTGGGAGATTGAAATGCTGCCCTGTGGCCTACCTTGAAGATACTGGGGATGCTGGTGCACCTCTCATGCAGAGAATATGCAGCACACACAAAGACTCTGCCAGTATTTCCCAGTGAGTCCCTGTTTCACAAGTTGAAAAAAGGAGCCATGCCTTCCCACCAGAAGGTCCTCCAGACTGGGCTTGCAAGTGGCCTTCAAAGGGAGAAAAAGGAAGATGGGACTCCAATGAAGGATAGAAGGATGAAGGCCAGAGCAGCTGGATGTTCTTCAGCTATGTCTCCTCCCACCCTCACCATCACGCTGGGGAAAAGGGCCCCGGGGCTGGCCATGGGCAGGGCTCATGTCCTGGCTGTCAGAGGGATTCTGTCAGCCAGAGCATGGCACAAGGGTGCCCACATCACCAGTGCCTGCTGGGGCTGGCAGGGTTTGCCCTGTGCCTTCTGAATCCTGCCCACGGCTGCGGCTGTTTTATCCCTGCCAGCCAGGGCAAACCTCAGGCAATTCTGTGGTTTCAGATACATTTATTCTAAGTACATCCTCATGCCATCCACACTCTGCTGAGGATATTTTGCTTGGGAATTTCTCCTTTAACTCTTTGAATTCCTCTGTAAATAGGCAGCTGCCATTACTTAGCAACTGCCTGAGTCATTTCCTCTCTGAGCAATCTTCTGGGTTCATTCTGCAGTATTTCCTCTTCATATTTTCCACATCTTCTGATATTTTTCCTTTTTTTTAGCTGAGGCAGGCTGTTAAAAATAGCAACAGGATTTCACTGTGTATTTGTAAAATTGATACTATCACCTCAAGATCTCTTTATGTCTTTTCTCAGAATAATTTCAATTTTCAGTTGTATAATTACTGTTAAGTCTTGAGGCAAGAGAAAGGTTGCATTTTAGTGCTCCTAAAAACATATTAATTAAGAGATAAACATCTTCAATATAATTCAGGTTTATGTTTTGAAATATTACTGAAATAATATTGACATAAACAATCTTGTCAGAATAGGAAAAACAGACTTAAGGGATGAAAGCTTTCTGCTACTTCTTCATTTTCATCAGATGCCTAGAGGATATCAGAGAATCATAGAGGTTGAAATTTTTAAGGATGGAAAAGACCTCTAAGATGAGTCCAACTGTTAACCCAGCACTGCCAAGTTGATCACTAATCCACATCTCCCAATGTTACATTCACACATTTTTTAATGAACTCCAGGGTTGGTGACTCCAGCACTGCCCTGGGCAGCTCGTTCTGGTGTCTGACTATCCTTTCAGGGAAAAATTTTTCTAATATCCAATCCAAAATCTATATATGTACACATAAATATTGTATATACTGGCTTTCAATATACTCTTCTACACTAATTTACAGTAACTATCACCTAGAACTGTCCTAATATAAGTTTATTTCTTGCTGTAGAGAGATACCAAAATTCCAGGATGTGAAAGCCCAAGCCCTGTAACTCAGTGGAACAAGATGTGCTGTGTCAATCAAGATCATTTCAGGAAAAAAAAAAAAAGGAGGAGTTTGGGATTTACCAGCTGGAGTAGCATTGCTTTAAGGAAAAAGCGTCCCTGTCCCATTTCAGGGCAAGGACCTTGCTCAGACTATGGAGAATAAGGCTTAAATGTGAGAATTCCCAACACATCCAGTAAAATATCCTTTTTGAAAGAAGAAAAGCCACACCTGACAGCCAGTGGCATTTTTGCCATTGCCATCCATGCTGCCAGAATCCTCCCCTGTGCAGGTCCTGGGTCTAATCCGTCCTCAAGAATGGTCAAGGAAGCCTCTCTGCCAAAAGAACCCCATCCAGCCTGTCACTGCTCTGGGCAGAAACAAGCCATGACCAAAACTGTGTCTGGAATTCCTGGGGCCCAGGAGATGCTGAAATCTAAACCTGGATCTGACCCCTGCTGAAGGATGCACCTTTGCAGCCCCTCAGAATGTCCCATCTGTTCTGCTCAGGGCATTTGGGAACTCAAACAAGCTTTTATTTGTGCTCTTCTAGGTCACTTCTAATTGAGTTTTGCTTTAATGTTTGTACCTGAGAAGGAGTGATAATTGAAGGGGAGGGAACCCTGCTCGAGTCAGAAATGTGTATGTTCAGCTGATTTATAGCATGTATTAGCCAGGGCCTCACTGGATTGTTCCCATTGGGAAGAGATGCTGAAAAAAGTCAGATTTTTAACGATACTGAACCTTGTTTCCTTAAACACAGAAGAGCACCAAGCCCCATTCACCATTTGCAAACCAGGGTCATGACTCCCAAGTCTCTTCTGTTATTTCAGGAGTCTATTAGATGAGTCCTTTTCTCACTGACACCCAAATTCTCTACCCGCTGCCTTTGCAAGTACAAGTTTTGACACACAGCCCATTGTCTTGGCTGGGAAACCAAAGAGAAACATCCACCCTCACCTCTCATTACAGAAACAGGTCTTTTTTATTCAATTTCAGGTCTTTTTATTCAATTTCCAAGATCCCAGTGGTAAGTAGACCACCACAGCTTTAACCAAGTCTGCAATCAATGCACCCTCCTCCTCACATGAAGTATTCATAATTGCTGATTTAATCCGTTCTTCCACAGCCCACTGGAGCCAAATTCCAGATCAGATATTACATAGCATCCTTCTGTGCTGTATCCTACATTTAGTCACTCCATACAGGGTGGCATCTTATTTCATTTCCAGTGTTCAACTCTGCAGTGTGTTCAAGTGGAGGATTTCTGAAGGTCTGTACCGCATCACAGGCTTTTAAGGAAAATAGTCCCATGAAAGCAGGATGAAATCTGAATGTAGAGAACAGCTTTGTGCTTGTACCACTTCTCTCTGGAACTGAGCTGTTTGTCAGAAAAGCAGCAAACAGGCATGAGTAGTTCTCCTTTTATTTCTGCAGGTGGCACCAAGTATTTGGTTCTGAACATACTTGCTCTTTTAAAGCTATTTTGAACTCCTAAAAGATGGTCTGCTGCTGTGCAGACCCTCTGTGGCTGCACATGGCCTCTCTGCAGCTCTGTGAGCCCACGTTCCAGGGCCAGCTGGTCAGTGGTTCACTCGTCCATCCCCCAGGGCCACCTGGTCAGTGGTTCACCCATCAATCCTTGTTCTCTCTGGGATGGTGGTGGGAGCCAAGGTGTGAGGCATGGATAGCCCCAGACAGGGTGAAGACTGGACAGGCGCCAGTGGCACGAGTGAGTGTGGGATTACAGCTGAAGCAAGCCAAGAGCTTGGCAGGGGTGTCACTAACTAGACCCCTATCCCAGTCCTGCAGTCCTACCCATGTCCCATCCCATTCTCACAACTTACCTGAGCTGCTGCTGTGCCCTCAGACCCCTCTCACAGGGTCATTTTTCTGCTGATTTCAGAGACAGAGACACCAAAGGGCTGGTGCTGCACGGCCAGGACACCCCTTGAGCAGTGAGGTCTGCAGAGCCATGTGCAAGGACCACGCCAGAGAGCCCCATTCCATGACAGCTCTGGCTAATCCACACCCCACGCTGATCTGGTGAGCCAGGGAAAGACCAGGACTGAAGTGGACAAACTACAGAAACTAAATATCCATGTTCCTAACCACTTGCCATCACTGTAAAACTTCAGTGCCACAGTCACAACTCTCTAATTTGCCAAATGTAAGCTCCCACATACAACCAGGCCAGGTGCTTTGAGTTTTTGAGGCCTCTGGGGATTACCCAAGTGAGCCAGTTACCTTTTTGGGTGCTTCTTCCCACAGATGGCCTGACTGGCTGCCCTGTGTCCCATTCAGATTGCATTTCACTGCAGCCTAATGCAGCCTTTGGAGCTGTCACTCTATCCCCAGGATAATGTATCTGCCATGCTCACGTGCAAAGCACGGAGCAACAGCTCCCTGGCCCCAGTCCAAAAACATTATGACTTATTAATTTAGCAAGGTATTTAATTCACCACTGGCAGCAGTGGCTGAAGAGCAAAATGAGGAAGTCAGATTCATCCTTGTCTCCAATGCATCAAAATAAAAGAACATCTATAGCACTGCACAGCACACTCTTAGCAACCAGGAGCTCCTGGGCTGGGCATTGGAGGAAATAATTTGAAATCAATGATGCTATACCTCCTCCATCTGCCTCCAGCCCTGCTCTACACTGTGATCAAATTGTGCAGAGGTTTTGCACTACACCAAATACTGTTTTATTTGGCAGCTATTTGTACTCTGTTTTTCTTAGCTGGGCTATCCATGCTCTGAAGGTATACACACTATAAATTTAAAACTAATGAAGATTTTTCTTGATTTCCTAGTGCCATGTGAACATTTCCCTTAGGAAGCATTTCTGGCCTATCACTGAGTGTGCAGCTGTGTACTGAAGCATGTACTTGTTAGAAGATGTTATAGAAACATTATAATACTTAAAAGTTTGATAGTGTTTTGTAATTTCAAAGCACTGTATAAGCACTAACTAACTCAGGTTCATGGCATTACCTTTAAGCAGATAAGGAACTACTACTGAAAATTAAATAGCAGCCAACACTTACTACCCTGAGGTCTGAACTACAGTAGTTATTTTTTCAGGTGTGGAAAGGCAAAATATTCGAGTTTGCTCAGATGCCACTGTACAGTAATAACTGTCAAATGTCAGTATTGAAATGAAACTTCAAATGAAAACCCCCCACCCCCATCCACTCCCCCACCCACTCACCAGCCGAGTTTGTACACCTGAAGTGCTGCCATGACAGGACGTGTCACAACTTCTTTCCACACAAGTTACACAGCCTCAATACCCCCTTGAGCAGTGGGGTGCAGGTTGGATGAAAATCCTGCCTCCAGGAATTGCCTGAGAAAAGACAAGGCTCCAGCCCTGGTAGGCTGAGCAGGTTGTTGTCATACTAAGAAGAAGAACCAGTATTGCTGTTGGAAAGCCAGCACCTCATGCTCAGCCCTGCTGAGGCACTGGCTGCTCCTTTCTTTTTTCATTTCCCATAGCAGAACAAGCTTCAAAGGGCTCCTGCGACAGCCACCGGCTTTGATCCAGGGCTAAAACACCTTGGAGGTAGGAATTCAGATACCAAAACAGGTATTGCATCACCACAGTAAGGCAAATGAGAATCTCCAGGGCTCTTCAAACTTTTCTCTTTTTTCCTTCTTCACTGATCAAACCATTCAACCTCAACGACACACTCACAGCCCAGTTTATACACACATGGGTATTACCACACTGTGCTCACAGCCATTTATACCAGGCCACTCACCACAGGATTTCAAACCACTCAGGGCTCACCACTGCTGACTTGAGACAGAAACCTTCACACGTGAAAGCAGAAGTCATAGCAAGGAAACCAGTGGAAACTCTATTAGCAATGCTGTGACCTGCTAATTAGCAGTCATACTGAAAGCCATTAACTCCCAGAAAACAAGAGCCCTAGAGGTTTCTGATAGCTGAATGTGGTTTGGAGAGTACCAGAACTGAAGGGTTTGCCTTGAAAACCTCATAGAGCATGTCCTCAGTGCTTGATTGAAGTTGTTTTGCTGGGTGTTCAGGTGGTTGGTGCCTGCTGTGCCTGGTACACTGTGCAGGGGTATAGAAGAGAATTACCCTCTGGGGGATTCTTCTGGACATAATATAATTTAACACCCAGCATTGCCACAAAATGTATATAAAGGATTCCTACATGCTATACTACATCTCATTTATTTCAGAAATATTTAAAAGTCTTGCTAGGTTGGCCCTTAAATATCCAGATGGAAGAAATCTGTGTCCTTGCCAAAAATGAAAATAAATGTAGATCTAGAAGGCAACAGAGTGGACAGAGTGGATTTCATGGAGGGCTACAATCCTTCATGTTGCTGCCCACAGCACCAATTTTCTCATCATGAGGAGCTTGCCTATTATTTTACACTCACAGTGCTTCAAGAACAGAGCCACTGCTCATTACTGACAGCTACACCAGGGGCCTAATTGCAGAGCACATCCCTGATTGTTTTGGAGGGGCTGGATAACTGATTGGCTCTGCAGGCAGAGTGCAACTGCCAGACTTGAGCATCTGCATGACTCGTGTCTCTGACTTTGAAAACTCTGGATACCACAGAAAGGACTCACACAGATCGATGGCCTCACATCGATTACCTTCACACAGTCCATGCAGGGCCCTCTTGTTACCTGCCCGTTAAAAAATGATCATTTTATAGTAGTAATTTTGATTAAATAATTTTCTTTTTCATAAGTGGAGAACATGTCCTTTTTCTCTGGTGTAAAGCCTAATTTTGTTGCAGCTCACAGCCACATTTTGAAATGTGTTCTGCTAGGAAAGCTAGAAAATGCTTTCTTAGATTTTAATCTTGAAGACTTCCAAACAGTGATATTAAATAAAAATATGAAGCTAAAGGAAGCATGGAATGGCTAACTTTTGAGGGAGAGACCATCATAAAATGCTCAGGGAGAAACATCTGGCCTTTCTCTTCCTGCTCCATGCCACCAGTCAGAGCTTTAAATAAAGAGTAATCCTAATGGGAAACCTGCTTGTGACAGATGCAAGTGATTTGTTAGGGTTGTGCCTGCAATGCAGTCCACAGTGTCAAGAATAAATGGCACTGCTGTGATTCTGTACCAAAAACTTCACAAAGCAATCCCACCAGGCAGGGAAACTGGCCACAGATGGGCTGGTGCTTGTGTTTTAAGGCTCTCAGATCCAAATCTGGCCAGTTATCACTCCTTCTGGAATCTGAGGTCCTCAGTAGCACAGCTCTTGCTGGGCTAGTGTTTACAAAGAGCTGCCTAGTGGGTCCAAAAGTGATTTATGGGTGAAATTCAGAAAATAAAAAAGTGCAAAAAGAGATTTTTGTGTGTGTAAAATGAGCAGAAGTCTGATCAGAATCTGACCCTGCATCTCTCACTGTGTGCGCATGGATGTGTAGGAGCAGGGAGGCAGAGGAAATATGTGAGAGAAGCCATAAAAGCTCCCAGATAATGCCTCCAAAGTACTTCTAAGCCATTGCACAAGGAACAATATACAGAGACTTAAATTCAGACACAAGGGATCTATTTACGTGGCTAGAAGAATCCTCGTGTGGAATACGCTTACAAAGAACCTTCTTTAGGCAAAACAAACAAACAAACACTGGAGTCATTTATCTCCTTGCCCTCTTTCTGTTCTGGAATACAGGAGCTTCACAGTGTTACAGTCCCAAACCGTGGCAGGGGCCTCCCGCTGTCCCTGCAGAATCCCACTTCAGTTCATTCAGCTGGGCAGGAGCAGAGGGCCCGTTTCAAGGGAGGACAAGGTAGGGTCTATGGGGAAGCAGCCTGTGAGACCAGGGTCTTTCCAAGCCACGTAAGGAGCCAGTGGGAATTGCCAAGGCAGCAATCTCCAAGCCAAAACAGGAAGGAAGAGTGTAGAGTTCAGTAACAACCTCACTGCTAAAGCTCTTCTCCAAATACGTTTTCTTATAGAAAGAAACGTCACTGTTTGCCTCAACATTATTTCAGTATGAAATTGGTCTTCTAAAAGTGATTAAGTAATCCAAGAGCTGAAAATTTTTCTTGATGCTGCTGAATAGGACCCATAGACTTTACCCCATATTGAACTTGGTAAGATTGGATAAATTGCAGCGGGGAGAGGTAAATTCAGCAGCAGAATTAACAGTTTGTTACTCCCAGGTGAGAAATGGAACCACAGCTTCTCAGTGCGGTGAATGCAGCCAATACTTCCCTGTGCCAGACTCACATGTGCCTTTATGGTGCAGCCCCAACAGCATCCATCCCACACCAAGAGCATCTCTGACCCTGAGGAGAGAGGAAAGCAAACTGGAGGAAGTCATCCTGAAACCCAACTTGTTAGTGTCCACTCCCCTTACAAGCTGCTTGGAACAGCAGCTAGAAGGCATTGGGATAAAGGAGGGATTTTCAGGTAGGTAAATGCCAAAAGACTGCAGAAAGTTAAACTTTGGATTAAATTAGCTCCAGCTATCAAGTGCATTCATAAAATCAATATTGGATTTTTTGTGGATTTTTTCTGCTGCTGCTGAAAAGCCATTTCTTTGTCCTCTCCTCCTTTGTGAGCAGGACAGTGTAACTATCACTTCCAGGATTCTCCTTGGCTCAAGCTCAGTTTCCTTTGGAATGTGAATGGCTGGCCAAAGGCAGCACATTGCCTGTACCAAACCTCTGCAGGGAATCCAGACAATGTAATGAGGCTGTTAAATCCAGGCCTGACAGGAAATGTAGGGAGAGCAGGTGGCAGTCTGAAGCAAAAGGTCTACACAGAGTCTGGGAAATGGGAACTATTCCTGATAAATCTCATTCTTACTGCAGGCAGAGCCACTCTTCAAACCCCAAGCAAACATCTTACATCAACTTAGGGAAGGAAATACTTCAGACCAAGTTTCTGTTCTTGTGCTAAGAACCTTCCCCATCATTACTACAACCTGCTCTTTATTCTTGCTTTTTCCAAAGGCGTGAAGCAGTTACCAGGGACTCTCCTGTTCTCTGCCAAGGAGTTCTACGCAAAATAAAATCTGTATGACTGACTATTCTTTTTTGTCCAAGGAGACTTCCTGGACAACTGATCTTTCAAAAGCAGTGACCTTCGAGCTGTTACAAAGAAAAACATCTAAGCTGAGCTAAGTTACTTAGAAATATTTTCATGCTCAAACAACTGAAAAATTGTTCTGCATTCTCATATTTCCCATAAGTGCTCACTTCTATGCAGGGATCAATCAGATGGATTTTTAGATCATTACATAGATTTGACAAGTCATTTAAGAGTCTTCAGAAAATGTCCTCTCAGTCAGATGCACAGCACTGCTGACAAAATACTGTAACTCTCATCGGTGTTTTATCTCAACACCACTTGGAACAATAAAATATTCATAAAAAGCCAGTACTGGAATATATTATCTCATCAACACATGGTGATAAGATTAAATTGTTTGGTGTTAGAAGTGATAAGGATTACCATATCAGTGTTTAGCTTGTTGAAATTGTATTACCTAGTGCCATTGATGGTAATCATATCAAAATTCTGGATAATTTCAAATGATTCAGTAATAATTACCAGACTGTGCTGTAGGCAAAGGGAGATGCTGGAATCTGCACAGCAAGTACCAAATTTGTACCATGACTCTGTGTGATGGGATTTGTACCTTAAGAAAATTGACTGAGCTGATTCCCCTTGATCTTTCCTTTGGGGAATGTACTGCTCCAAATCAGAGTAGGACAGGAGGGAAGCAAGTTTAGAAATTATTTTAAAAATTATCCAGCTTCTCTACAGCTCCTGTAGCAAATTCAGGACCAGGTTTGGGCTCTGTGGAGTAGGGAGCAGCCTACTGTGGTCTGTGTTTACCCATCATTCCTGCAGGCTCCTAGACCATGTGGCAACACAAATAAATAGCCAGTGATGACACATGCAGTGAGAACTTGAGCACAGAGCATCTCAGTTTAGTTGAACAGATGCAGCTTTGACACACAGTTAGGCAGCCACTTTCACAAGAAGTGGCCTAAGAGCTTAACTTTTATAATTAACTATTATTTGTTTACTGTCTTCAGTGTGGTCAGCCTCCCAGACACACCCATACACATACACAATACAGCAACTGCCAAACTCAGAGACAGCTTATGCTTGATGGAAAGCCACAGAATAAATAAGTAGATACATAAACACTGAAACGATGAGAGATGGTGAGAACAGACTTACTTATCCCTATTTTGACCCCTGCAAGAACTAAAATTTGCATGGGAATATGTTTCTTAAGATAACACATAGGTGTAATTCTATAAAGTGAGAACTGGTGGGCAGGCACACGATGGCAGATAGGAAAGGAGAGGATCTGTTTCCATATGTTACATGTGCATGTTCTTTCTCACTTAATACCTTTCTGTGTAAGTTGCTCTCCTGCCCTTACTAAACTATTACACAGAAAGGATGATCTCAGATACAGAATTGGTGTCACGCACTGAAGCATGAAACCCCTCCTGCCAGCCAACCAAGCAGCCACATGACCACCATGTCTTCCCTTGAACTCATTTATCTTTTGTCACTGCTTAGAACACTGTCTAATTTTAGAGGGCAGTTCTGCAACCCTTGCAGTGAATACTACTTGTTCTGGCCAATAGTCCCAGAACACACAAGTAGGAGTGCCAGAATCACAGAGCTGAGACAGAGCTCAAGAGCTCATGGGGTCCCTCTGATCAGACCTGCCCTTCTGGACTGACACTCACCCAGACACAGATCCTCCATGCTGGAGCTTTACTGCTTCTCCAGCAATCTATCCCACTATTACTTCCCTACTCCTACCTAATAATGTTTTCCTTAACATCAAATCATCTTCCCTGATTAAAGTCACATCAACCATCTTTTATTCTCTCTGTTTCGAATAAAGCAGATTATCACCCATCATTTACCTCTTCTTTAGACTGAGAAAAAAACCTCCAATTCTTTAACTTTCTTCATTCATCCTCTCATTACTTCTTCTGGCTTCCTCTAGATGTCCCCCAGCTGGCTTGTATCTTCTCAGGCAGCACCCCAAGAGTGGTCCTGCTGATGAGCTGAGGGGGCCTGTGTGTCCCAGAGCCCACCCTCTGTCCCTGCTCTCGGGTGCTTCCCTTTCACAACACCAGGCCACTGTTGACTCATGCTCAGCTTGTGACATCCCAGATTATTTTTTGCTCTATCTGCTATTTAGCAAGCTGTCCTCTGTCGTGCCTTTCCACACTGAATTGTTCTTGTCTAAATGTTTTCTCTTGCATTAATTCCTATTTACCCTCATCTTCTCCTGGACTGTATCTCTAACTTTCAGGATCATTTTGAATTCTATGCTTGTAGTCTACTGTATCAGCAATGCATACAAATTATAAAGGAATGCTTCCCATTCCATCATCCAGGTAACAAATAACCATATTGGGCCAAGGACAAACTAATGTCTGGATTCTGCATCTCTTCTGTTAGGCAATATTGTCTAATAAGTTCACATCTAAGGAATTATTCACCCAGATAAATACAAGTGAACTTGAGCCAGAGCTGAGAAATGAGGTTCTAAGCATACAGATGTATTAGTAACACCAAGGTTTGCAGGTATTTGTTCCAGCAGGAGAGTAATAAACAAGAATGTGCAGTTAAAGCCCATTTGGAAAGAAGATTGGGCAGCTACAGTAATTTTCATGCCATCAATTTTCTTTCCATCAACCACGGCAGTTACATTCACCACAGGAAACCCACTATAATCTGTCACAATACAGGCCTTACACTTTTGGACTTGTAACATTTTGAAATATTTGTTCATAATTTTTCAAAATCCTACACATGGATATAAATATAAAAATAGACTTAATTTCCCTGGTTTATTTTTTTAGCTCTTACTCAGCAAGACTCTGACATAAAGTTGAATACACACAAACATTTTACTGTTAGATACTTCAATGACCAAAGGAATTAAGACCTGTAGTCTCACAGAAAATCTGGGGGCTGTTTTCTTGAACAAGAATATAAAAAACCAGTGTACCAGATTTCAGACTGAGTCCAGTCAAGCACAACATCTAATACTGTGTAACACTGGATACTTTGGGAAACAGGGTAAAGAATAACTTCATAGGTGGGTACTTCTTCCTGTGATACCTTCCCCAGATCTATCAGTGGCTTAGGTATTTTCTGAACATTTCCTTCCACATCTGGGTCATTGCACGTGCAAGCTTCTACCTGACTAATTTCAGCTACTATTACTCCAACTATTTTCAGTATTCCTTAAACTGAAATGGAAAATATAACCCACTGGAATCTCACATTGCATGTAGTGCCAGGGCTCTATTGATTCTGATCTCAAAATGCCAATATGCACCCATCAGTGACTCCACCTGAAACAGCTTTGAATGATTTGTCAGAAACTATCACATGAAAACTAAAAGGACAGAAGAAATTACTGTAAAATAAAATTATTCATTTTTCCACAGGGACATAGAAAAAAGGACAGTCTTTAAAGGATTAGGATAAATCAGCTACTGCAATCAAATCTGCAAATGCTGCAAAATTGAAAGGCAATTCCAAGTGCTGCTGAAGCCAAGCGAGGTCAAAATTTTAATGAAGTTCCACCAAAAATGCATAAGCAGTAATGGCATGACCGAACTGAAATCTGAGAAACAAGGTCTAAGAGGAAATAAGATGGTGTTACATTTGCAATTGCTGCAACATTAGCTCAAACATTCTTAAACTGCTCATCAGAGAAAAAGATAACACATTTTCCACATTGGGGCAGATTTTCTCAGCTCAGTTCCTGTGTGCCTAAAGATAAAAAAGAGTTGCTTATCAAGCAATATGTAGATACATGGAAAGCAGGGAGGGACAATGCCCTACTTCTACCTCAAGTGTCCTTTTATCTCTCATGAATTTGTATGTGCTTTGCCTTTTTATTTTAACTTTACAGCCTGCACTGCACCACCACAAACATCCTGAGTGTGCTACACTTGGTTTATTTCCCTTCCTGTAATTCATACCTTCTACTCTATAGCTTTGCACGTGCAGAATATCAGACATATCAAATTGCAAGTAGTGAGACCACTCATATGTGTCTGTTAAAATGGAAAGAAAACGCCATCTTGTTTGAAAGTGAATTTTAGTTGCTCATTCTGTTTGCAAGCATCCTCTCCAGTGTGACTGCTCTCATGCCAGTTGTCTCATCTTTCTCAGAGGAACAAAAATGTATAAATAGACTCTAACCCCTTTTATTGCACAGTGTGTTAAAGAAATGAGAAAGTTAAGGAAAATAACTGTAACCTAATAAAAATTCAGAGGCACCTCAAAACACTAATGAACATTTTATTATTACAGATATGGAAAGTACAGCCCCATAACTACACATTACTTTCTTTTGGGGCTTGCAAGACAAAAATTACCTTCTATCAGGTAGTTTGACCATTTTTTCATACCATACTTATTGTACTTTATGCTGTTGAGAATCAATACAAACCATTTTGGTGATCTTTTCTGATAGTTGCTGATTAAAGGAAGATGGAAAAATACATGGATACAGAACAAGGAATCAAGAAACGTGGGCCAGGCTTTTTCACTGTGCTGCTTTGCTCATGACATAACCAGGGACTTTGATTTCAATGACTCAGTCTTCTCATCTGTAAAATGAGGATAACATCTGAATGTGTCTCAGTGAAATTTAATTTCAGCATGTGTTTAAAGGACCTGGAGATAGCTATGTGGCAAGGCATTATTACCATATATTATAAACATAAAGCTAGGACATTTGGCATTGAATGTGTAGGAGCTTTTACCCCTTTAGCTGCCCTTTTGTTTTAAATAATACTACTAAAAATTGACATTCTATTAACAGTGAGAGGAAACAACAGACAAAGGATTCTCTGCACACACATATAGCCAACATAACAACAACAACAAAAAAAGAAATAAAGAACAGGGCGGGTCTGTGGTCTGAATATTCAAACTAAAATGGAGCCCTACTTGAAATATTTAAAAGGTTCCCTTTCTGTTCTCTTGAAATACTACCTGATCTTACTGCTACTTTTTCTGCATTCATCACATTTATGGGATAAATTTTTGGCCCACTGGCAGGCAAACTTTCTGTTCATTATTGCGAAGGGAGTTTCCTGTACAAGGCCTAAAGAACCTGCCCTTTAGTATGGCCATGGACGCTGCTTTACCTTCCCTCTTCTCAGGGCATAAACTCAGAAACAAAATGAGAAGAGATTAGTCCCGAATTTATTGATAACCAACTAGAACAGCATCTCTCCTTGAGAGCTCTCTATCAGAAGGCAATTCATCATGGATAACACATTGGTTTAGGGTGGAAGGGACCTAAAAGACCACGCACTTGCAGTAATGGGATGACATTTGCAGTTGTTGTGGGGACACAAATTACCCCAGGGCCATGAGGTACCTGGGGAGCTGTCCCATGCCCATCTGGCTCAGAGCCGGCCAGCGGTGCCAGGTTCCCCTCAGCACTGGCCCACGCGGGCCCACGATGACTCCCGTGAGGCAGCCAGTTCTATCAGCCCCCCTTTGGCAGATATTCATAGAATATTCAAAATATTCAACCCCTAAACCACTAAAGGTGTATTTAGGAGGTTTCTGGATCTGGCACTGGGTGATGTGGTTTAGTGGTTGCAGTGCCAGTGCTGAGCAGATGGCTGGACTTGTTGATCTTGAAGGTCTCCTCCAACCTTGACAATTCCATGATTCTACATCACATCACTCAGCACCAGATCCAGACACCTCTTAAACACCTCCAGGGATGGTGACTCCACCACTTCCCTGGGCAGCCTATTCCAATACCTGACCACCCGAACAGTGAATTTCTTTTTTCTAATATCAAATCTGAATCTCTGCTTTCGCCGTTTAAGGCCGTTTCCTCTGGTCCTCTCCATGCAGACACGGCAGAAGAGACCGGCCCCACCTCACTACACCCTGCCGTCAGGGAGTGATGAGGAGACCCCCGGCTCCCTCAGCCGCTGCTCTACAGACTCGCTCCCTAGTCCTTGCAGGAGGCTCGCTGCCCCCGGCCGGACACGCCCCAGCACCCCCCATCCCTGTGGGCGTGCAGCTCGAGGGCAGCGCCCNGCGCCCCGCGCCCCGCGGCCCGCCCGGCACTCCCGCGGCCCGGCGCTGAAGATGGCGGAGGGCGGTGCGGTGCCCCTGTCCTGCGCTTCCTCCTCCTCCTCCTCCTTGAAGGGGCTGCGGGAGCAGATGGGTGAGAGCGGGCAGGGAGGGGTAGCACTGGGGGTGTGTGGGGGGGTCCGGCGGCCCAAGGGCGCGGCTGGCGCCGGTCGCCCCCTCCCCCCCGGCCGACCCGCTGTACGTCCGGCCCCCGTCCCGGGGCGGGGAAGGGGCACCGCGAGTGGAGGCCGCCGGGGCTGCCCGGCCCCAGCTCCGCTCCCCGCCCGGTCCGTGCTTTCCCACAGCTCCGGGCGGTGATTGCTGGGTCGGGACCTCCCGCAGCTCGTGGGCAGCAGCAGAGGCGGCTGCAGGGAAGCTGCGTTACGCGCACCGCCCGTTTTTCACCGGTTCTCGAACTTCTCGTTGTCTGTGGTGGCTCTTGCTTTCAGAGGGTTTGCCCCAGCGATGTGTTCGGTCCCGAGTGCAGAAGGCAGACAGCCCCTGGCATTGATTTCTAATCAAAGATTGAATAATGCCCTATTTTCCCCCCCTCCCCCCCTTACTGGTGTTATAAGAGGGCTAAAGAAGCTCTGCTTTGGTTTTGTCTTTGGCTGTGTTTATGTGCCTATTTATACTTAAGGTCCTTAACAGTATATTCTGGAACGAGTATTGTGCACGCACAATATGTGTTTGCAGCATAATTTCACTGTGCATCTCCATGCGAAAGCTTTGTGGGTGAGCCTTTAGAAAAGATAGACATTTTCGTATCCCAGTCACAAAAAAAAAATACGTAGAGAGACTTGTGGTTTCATCTAAGCTAACTAACCAGGACTAGGTGCAGAAACTACTCTGAGAGCCTCTAGCATGATTGTTTTCAGTGTATCTGTGTAATTACATAAAGAAGAATCCTGGCAAAGGGTTCTGAATGCACAACTCTCATTCTTCTTCAGTGTGTTGGGTTCAGAAATACTATTTAATTACTTCTTGTTTCTGTTTCAAAACTAAGACAGTTTACTGCTCCAGAAGGATTAAGATCTCCCGAAAGATAGCACTCACTCACCTGCACAGGCTATGTCTGTTTGAACCTTATTCTTCCTTCTAGAACTGCTGAATTTTATTTTGCATATTGGATGCACTTACATGGTGGTTCCCAAATTTTTCTAAAGATGGGAACCCATATATGCTGACAGCTGTCATGACCTAGATTTAGTCTCAAAATCAGAGAGGAAATGCTCTTGGGCCAGGCAGCTCCATATCCCTTCAGATATGCATATGCTGTAATATGCATCTCATATTAAAAAAACAACCCCCCTCACTAGATCCTGGAAAGGCTAGACCTTGAATTTTTTTCCCTGAAGGGGGTAGAAGTCACTGAACCAGAATCTAAACTTCAGTGTACATAGAATGCATTTGTAGCAGTTATGTGCTCAAAGATAAACTCCGTGCTAATGTGCAGTGAGTCAATGCTGTCTGTGAGATCACGGGCCGCTGCAGCTCTGCTCCTGACTTCTAGTCAGTAGCAGTCCCTGGAGAGAGCAAATGATGTTTAGAAGTCAACCTTGCAATCCAGTGGCTCACAGTGGAATTTGCAAGATAGTTTGCCACAGTATTTGCTGCTCTTTGGAGAAGTTGTGAGCAGCAACCAAGTCAGATATCACAGCTGTTTGGAGAAGAGGTAGGAAAAAAAAAGACAGCCAAAGGAACCTCGATGTTCAGTCCCACGCTACCCTTCGGCATGTTTGGGGAGGGATATAACTTCCTGCTTCTCTAAGCTCAGTTGGCTGCGTGGGGGGACTCCTCAGTTTCAAAATACCTGCTAACTAGAATGCTTGGACCCAGCTTCTGCTGCTCTGTGGGCAGTTGTGTACTTTGCTGTCTTAATCAATCTGGAGAACAAACATCTATGCAAAATAAATACAGTGTTGTGTGCCCTCAGTCATTTGTCAGTGAACTTCTGTGTGGGAATCTCACATTTAAAAACAATAAATAAGGAGCATCTTGATGAGAAACCACAGCTCTTTCTGGCAGCCTGGCTAAGAGGTGTGTATCCCTACTGTTTGTATAGTCACTTTCTGTGTAGGTACCTTTGTGGGTCCTTATTAGTAGACACTTCTGTGTTCTTGTTCTGTTCACTTCTGCTCTCTGTGACCAGCCTCTTGATACTGCTTTTTTCTGTGGGTGATTGGTGCTTGTTAATTTTTAGGCCTTGCTCGTGTTGAATCCCATGGTGCCACTGATAACGAACTTCCATACCAATTTGGTACATTTGGCAAGAAAAATACTCTCTTAAATTCAGTCTAGTATTGAGGTAAGGAAAAGGTGTTTCTCCTTCTTTGAGTATCAGCTGTAATTAAGATTCTGCAGGCCAGCTCATGCCTGCAGTGCCAGTTCTACAGTTCTTTGTAATAATTTTCTGCCCTGACACACTTGTCCAATCTTATTTCCTTTATGTGGATGACAAAAAGCAGAATTTGCTAGTACAACTAGAAGGCAGTTAAGGTTTGTGACCATCACTTAACATTAGAAATGCATTGTGGTTGTACAGTCAACCAGCAGTGCATAGATGGCAGTTGCTTAACCCATGTTTGTTATCCATGCTTGCTGCTGTCATCCCTCAGGGATGAAGAGGAATGTTTGATCCTATTCTAATGCCGTAAGTACTACTGAGCTTGTTAAGATGTGAGAAGAGGGGAATAGTCGGGTACTTGTGGTTTATCCAGTAAGTGAGGTTTTCGGTGTTGGTAATTAGAGCAAAAATACCTATAATTTAAGCTGCTGTAGCCTACATTTATTGTCTTCATTTTCACTGAACTACTGAAAACTCCTGTCTTTTGTAGTATCGGTGGTAGAGAATGTTGGGGGCTTTTTTGGGAGCTTGGTAATCCTGTGCTGCTGCCAGGATTTCTAGTCATGTATTGAATTGCTGTTGTGAAGGTTGTTCAAAAGAGTATAGTTAAATGCTGTTCATACATATTTTCCTTTCCAAGACCTGTATAATCTTTCGGGAAACCTGTCTCATAGTTGGAGAAAAAAATAAAGTGCCCTTTTCAACAAATCTAGCTGCAGGCATAAATTCCATGACCTGCAGGACCCATTTTGGTTGGAAGTTTTCTAATAAAACAACAGCTTCATTCCATGTAATCAGTTTTTTTTCCCTGCATAAGTGACACTGCCTGACTTTGTCCATCTTGCCCAGATGACACTTCTTAGCAACAACTGTACCAAGTCTATGTACACAGAATTGGCAGGAAAAGAAGGATGGATGGACAACTAACAGTACAACTTAATTGCTCAAGCAAATAGTCAGGAACATGCACAGATTTGTCTGGTCTCTAGGGAACAGTTATAAAACATAAGAATACAAGCTTGTACCAACACCTGTGGGAGTACTAGAGAACTGCTGGATACGGTCTTGGTCCCACAACAGAAGATGGTGAGTGCTGTCGAGAGGAAATTATTTGGGATCCAGAAGCATCTGTCAGACAGACAATTGATGAATTGACCTGTGCATCAGAGCTGCTTGCTGGAAGAGAGAAAGAATTTATTTCTGAATTTGGGTCCTTGAAAGCCTTTGGGATTTGCAGTGTGGGTAGAGGTGGGCTTCAGATCTTGCCTGGGAAGCTGCAAGCAAGGAAACCATTCCTTTGCCAGGTTTCTCACAACATGAGAATGCTACATTAAAGGCATTTTGAGCATTCAGTTATTGTCCTACGTGGTGATGTTTGAATAAGTGACTGGTACAGGTTCCATCAGTTGAGCAAAGGCAGCCCATGACTGGGGCATTCAGTTGACGATCACTGGGGCTGGCTTCAATTTCTTGTTTCGTCAAACTCCTCAGAACTTTGGAGAAAGTTTTAAGGGCTTTTTGTGCTTCATCTTTTTTTCCCCCGCATGAAAGTAGTAACACTGCTTTGCAGAGTGCCAAGGTGATAAATGCAAAGAACCGCACAGAAATTGGATTTCATGTAGATCTCAGTGGTGAGAGAACATTCCCAAATCAGACTGAGAACTTAATGTAATTGTGATGGCTATGAACCCTAATTTCATTTTCTTCTTATTCAGGGAAGTACAGTCGTACAGGATAGGGATAATTTCATGCTGATTCATAAAGATGAATGCTATGTATTTAGGTGCTTAGCATTCTGAAGATTGCTTCCAGTTGTAAGTGGTTTATAAAAGGTTTTATTCGAATTTAGAACTTTAAAGTCTTGAGATTTCTCCAAGTGCATTCAGGAGCGGTATCCTTGCTGTGAGGAGAAAAAAGCAAACAAACAAAAAAACCACCCAAACCATGTGCATATACAGCATATTTTTTTCAGTTTCTTATGTAGAGTGTTCCATTCTCTGCATATTTCTTCATGTGTTAAAATTGCAAAATATAAATTTGGCTTCCGTGCTTCAATTCAGATGAAACTATTTTGCAAATAATGGCTTGCAAGGGTCATAACTCCAATGGTGAGAGCCCAGAGATGCTGTCACTTACCCTATCCCTATCTGTGCGTAGTCTTAAAATGTGACTGGAATTAAGGACTGCTGCTTCTTCATACACTTGTGTTTTTCAAAAAGAAAACGGGAATATGTAGAGTACTGATATGCTATAATTAATTGTCAGTTCTTAAAGGTGATAAGAGAGTAAAGAAGGGTTACTATGAGTTACTGTGAGATGAATGGGAGAAATAATCTAGATTAGTCATAATAGTAGGGGTATCAAAAGCTGCTGGTTGTCTTTAAATTTGATTAAATAGTTGGAGATGCTTGCAGCGCTCTTGTGAAAGGACACCCTGACAAATAAAATTCTGAGCATGCAATTTTAATGACTTCTGTGAATATGACTTATCAGATTACTTGTGTTACTTTAAAATTCAACTGGGACTGCAAATTTCTTGTCTGCCACAAATAAATTAGTGCCATTTAGCTCCCATTTATCTTACGACCAGCTTAATCTTAATTGGTGCTATGATTTCGGTGTGTTTGCATATGCCTGTCCACTAATCAAAACCTTTCTAGATGCTGGTGATTAAATTTTTGGAGTGTGGGGTTCCTGGAAGAAAAAAGTGTTGCTCAGAATTGTTTTTGTTTGAAAGAGACAAAAACCTCTGCTGTGCTGCATAATGCCTGTGCATAAAGGGACACAAGCCTTTGCTTTTAAGGAAGGCTGATGTAGTTGCTTGACATTTGTTTTCATCTAAATTATTTTTATATTTCAGTCAGTTTGGAACTTCTGCTTTCTAGGTGGAGGATCCCCAGCTGATGTTGCCTTTGAAGAAAACAGTTACCACTGGCCATGCTCAGAATACCTGTCTCTTTTCTCATGGTGTTTCTTGCCTTCATAATTCACAGGGAACTTCTAAAATACTCTTTTTTGAGTACTTAACTGACTCTTAATTTAGAGACACTCTCTGTTGTTCAAATGCACTGACCTGAATCTTGGGAGGGAGCATAGATATTGTTGTGGCTTGTTCTCTGGGCAAGTGTTTCAAAGCTTCCAAGTGTTAAAATTCCTCTCCCAAGTTCAAGAGAGGTTGGCTACCAGAATATGGAAATACTGTAGGGATCTTTATACTTAAGGAAGATAATTTAATAGAACACATTTATTAATTTCAAACCTTATCCTCTGTTTAGTTCTGCCAGGAGGACTTCTTAGAGGAGCATTTTGCAGCGCAGAGTTTATCAATAATATGTATGTTGTGTTCTGGACATTAAAACCAAGGACACTCATCACCAGACCAGATCAGTGAATGTCACCTTACTCACTTTCAGACTTCTTTGAAAGACTTTCTGCCACTGGGTAATGAATTTAGAGAAAAAAATTAGTCTCTTTATTTGTCTCTTTAGCTCTTTTTTCCTGCTTGCTTTTTTTTACACCCATTTGCCACTTTTCACTTATCCTTCAAGCTCTTTGGGGCAGGGACTGATTCATGGTTACTTTGCTGGGGTCTTACATTGCATGTAGTGGAATGTCCCAGAGTGTTCATTTTTTAGTTAGCTGTGTGAACAGTACGACTTTAAGAAAATTTGCAGTTTATATCCTTTTACATTTTGCACACCCCTGTTCTGCTTCAGGCAGAGGTTTTGCTGCATTAAACACACTGTGGACCTGTCAGTGTCCTGCAGCACTTTTCTGTATTGAGTGATTTGATTTGAGACTGGCCTGTTGAGGGTAAATGCCAACACCAGTCTCTCTTCTTCTGAAGCATAGACAGTGTTTGAAGGAGCTCTGAATTTTCCATGAGAAATTCATCAAGTGTAAAAGGCAAAACAAGTAGTTTTCACTGCTGTCTTGTAAAGCAACTGCTGTCCTTCCACCTCAAGAAAGCTCAAAATGGTGTTTTCACAGGGTTTGTCTCAAGTCCGTTGTGACTGCTAGGCTGTGTTCTGGGCTGGCATTGTTTGGGCTGGGTGAATTGAACAATAGCCACAGCCTGCAAACAAGAGGACAAAAGCGTTTTCAAGGCCGTGCTTCTAGCAAGTGAAAAAAACCAGACTGTTCAGGAAAGAGGGAAGTCGTGGAGAGAAGTTAGCCATTGCCAGTGTTACGGATAGTGAGCTGTAACAGAAAGAAACAATACAATGAAAAAAACAGATGTGAAATAAGAGACGAGAGAAGGAGTTTGTCTTTAAGTTACTTTCTGCCATGGCTGTGCAGGAGTGTGAGGAGGAGTCAGTGTTAGGCAGCCTCCAGAGTTGGAGGAGTAAAGCAGACAGCTGATTTCTGTCTGTAGCTTTTGCCTGTGCTTGAGATGGAATTCCAGTGGGAACTGAGCTGTGCAAAGGAGGTTAAAGTGGGATTGCTCTGGCATCTGTGAAGCCAGTTTAGCACTGAGGGACAACATATGTACTCCTGAGGCACTGGACAGTGCCATTAAAGAGAGAAGATTATCTGTACAGCAGACTAGTTACTGATAATTTTCCACTCTGTGTTTAAAACTCCACCATTTTACCTTTTGGGTCCTTCTGCAGCTGTTACACCTGTGTCTAATTCTGTCCAGCTGGGAGGTTAAATCTGTATACACCTATATATAAGTATTTATGTCACATACCTAGTAAATTTCACAATGAATTCACTTGAAATTATATAAGGGCATGTTCATTGCATAGACTGCTTTCATTTTAGTCCAGTGTATTAGGATACTTTGGAATTTCCAGTATGCAGAAACAGGTAAATATTTCTGCTAAATTTGAGAAGGTTCATAAGGATCTTTGTGAGAGTAGAGTTTCTGCTATCATTCCATTTAATTTCTTTCTAGAGATGAATAATAATACACCTCACCAATAAAGAACCCCAAACTGTGGAGGCCAGGTGTCTTTTCCAGAGAAGGGGATAGGTTTTGCTTGTCAGCCCTGTGTGCACAGTACAGACAGTGCTTCTTACTAACCTTATGATGGCTTCTGCAAGAATTGGTGACATGTCTTTGTCCTTTCTGAGCATTGTGCTGGCAGTTGCTTTTCCCATGAAGTAGCAAGAAGCATAACTCGTGGCTGAGCAGAGTAAGTGAGGTTAAAATAAGAGAATACCGTGACAGTGGGAGTCAGAGAGGCTCCACAGATGTGGTTTCAGTAATGTTCAGACTCCTGAAGGTAGTAATGATGGTACTTGTCTGATGTGGCTCTTGGGCAATGGTGTAGCACCTCTGACTGTAGAAAGTTTCTGTAGATGGCTGCCAATTCTGTTAAGGACAAATTTCAATGCCTTGGTCTGTGCTTGTATTACATTCAAGTTTAGTTTAGATTATGTGCTTCTCCTAGGGCAAAGCATGTAGAGATCAATGCAAAAATTAACTAGCAACCTTCCGGATGCCTTTCTGGTCATGCTTGTGTTGGGTTTTCCAGTGGAATCAAAACTTGTGATGAACTGAAGAAATCACCCTGAACTGCCTTGCACTTTGGGAGCAAAACCAGATTGTTGTACAGAATTAGCTGCAGAAATGGTCTTAAAGGGAGGAAAGCACATAAAGGTAGTAAAATAGGTATCCCATGTAGGGAATAAATATAGGGCAAGGTTTGCAAATAGAGTCTGGGATAGGGATAAGACAACAGGAAGCTCTTGTAGCCTGCTGCAGCTGAGAGTGTGGACTGCTTTCTGGAGATGTGTGTGCTTCCCATCTGGTGGCTGCCCAGACAAAACAGGAGAACCATCTGCCTTCCAGCTGGTTCATCAGAAGGTGCCTACCAGGAAGCTCATGTGTTTGCTTGTGGAGCCTGTCAGTCCTTGCAGCCCAAAGGTGGGATGTGAGTATCAACAAGGAAAGACAGAAAAGGAGAAAACGGGGAAAAGAGGAATGCACACAGAGAGGGGTGCATCCTTCCTCTGGTGTTGTCTGAACAAGGAGTAGTGATGGTAAAACTAATACTTTATTTTTCTTAAAGCTTCAAACATATGATCTTGCATCTGTTTGTCTTAACTTGTGTTAATTAATGAGTGGAAATCAGCTTAAAAGGCAGTGCATGGAAATCTCAAACTTAAATGCTGACTTTCTTCATCTTTCCTGAAAATATGTACAAAACTTATTAAAAGGATCTGAACACTTATTGACAAACAGTAGCTCCCTATAGTAGAGCAAGACAAAAACGGCGTCTTGCAGGTTTGGCACAGTTTGCTGTAACATCAGAGATACGTTGCTGGAAAGTTCACTTTTGGTTCATGGATTGCCTGTTGTCTTGTTGTTACCTGCTTTAAACTTTAATGGAAACACTTAGATTCATAGCAATGCTTAACATGCAGGAGACCTCATAACACTCTCTGTTTCAGAGGCTTAGTCTGGGATTTTTTTGTTTGTTTGCTTTGCATAATGAGTCATTAAATCATAAGAGGCAGAAGGATTGCTGTGAAAGCACATTCTGCTCTCCTGTGTAGTTCTGCAAGAGAAGGGAAGAGCAAGTGAGGCAGCATCCGGCCCAGTCATGGACCCTGGGCAGGAGGTGGAATGAACCTGAACCTCGCTGGGTAAAGGGACAGAGCCGCTTCAGTCCCTAGTGAGGTTTACTAAGAACAGCAGTGGGTTCTTTGCCAGTCTTGGCAGGAGCCAAGGGTATTAGCTGTGTGCAGGGGTTGAAATAGAAATCAAGGTTTATTTTTAGCGCTAGTCTCTTCAAGGCATATTGGAAACCTGATCAGAGAAGGGAGGTACCTCAGCACCTGCACTGTCAGTGGATCGTGAGCTGGAGGTGAAGTTGGGAGAGTTGGATTTATCTAGAATGTCACCTCCTGGTGCTTCTGTCGGTTTGATTTATCTCTGATTTGCTTGGCCAGACCTGGGGTGCTAAATGGTGATGAGAGCACAGAAGGAAAACTGCTTCCCAAATTACCTAATCATTTAATGTTTCAAATACCTCTTATTTTATTATGCATGAATGCAGATATTATTATTGGCCTCATGCATGACTTTTATTAATTTTATCCAGAGCACTTAAAGATAGACTCCTGTAAAATAAACACATTATGGTGATCACAAAGTATTGTTGTGAAAGACTACTGTGGGAGGGGAAGCTCAGAGTAGAAATGAGATTCGATTTGACTCTTAAGAGAATTTTTCTCCTCCAAGGAGTTTGCTGAATATGTCCATGGAGGCACCCCCCAAGTAATGCAACATGTGACATGGGTTCTAGTGAAATGGTTGTTAACTGGTTTCCTGTTCTGGGGTATCCTGATTCCTTACAGAAGTATTAGGCTTATTTTACAGAGATACATTTTGTGGAAAATTGTTTTCCATGAAGCTTCGCTCCATAGCAGACTGCTACATTCATTATGGAGAACTAGGCAAAGAAATTATAGGTATCTGTGCCAAAAAACATTTAAGTGTATTAATTACTAAGGTTTCTTTTGTCATATTAAAGCAAAATAATGTAGGTATTTTTTAAAGATTGCTTAGTGCAACAATATGCAATGCATTTTCTTTTACTGTAGTAAAATGTGGACTTTGAAAATCATCGTTTTGTATTGTAAATTTACTATGAAATTGTCAAGGGCCATAAAACCTGTCTGTTGACCAGAGACTTGGTGAAATTGAGCTCACATATCTCAGGGATGTGTCTAATGTGATGTCTATTCTCCTTTTATATTTGTTCAGATCCCCAGTTCATTTGATTCTGGCTTTCTGTTGGTTAAATGGATCACATCATGTGACATGAAGGCGCAGGCCTTGTGCCTTAAATCTGCTACTTTCAAATGTGTAAGCACATTGTTTCTATGCAAGTAATGAAGCATTGAAGGAGTGAACATAAAATAGTTTATCTGACGTACAAAAAACCTTGATGTGCAAAGTTCTCTAGCTGGGTATTTCTAGACTTTTTCACCTCTGTGTCCTCTGCAAGCTGAACTGTTTCTGTAACCCACTTTCCTGTTTTATAGAACCTGAAGTAACCTTTTGCAACCTTAATTAATTAAGATAAACTGACTAATTGCTTTGCAGATGTGACACATTTTTAAATCCATGCCTTCTAATCATGAACATTATTCCAACTGTATGTTTATTTTTTATTGAGTAAATAAATACATAATCCCCCATATCCATTATGGCTGGTTTGTTCAGCAAGATTTCTAAAAGTAAAATACTTTTGCAAGTAAAATAAAATTAATATTGTACCTGTTTAATTGCAGGTTGGTTCTTACTATAACTTCGTTATGGAAATTTGGATATTTAAACTTTGAGAGTTGAGGCAAAATTCCAGTGTTGGTCTTAACTGAAGCTGGTGTAGGTGCAGAGTGAATTTGTTCTTTTGGGATAATTTCCTGCCCGGGTTGAGTTTGTTCAGGCTGCCTGGGCACCTCTTTCTCCTCCCTTGAGAAAAGATGTACCTGGATTTCTGTTTTTGTCTGAAATCTCAGTGGTATTTGAAGAAGCTTATGTTCCTTCAGCTTTTGTGATGTATGAAGGTGTCATTGGATATGAATGCCCTGGCTGTATGTTTCTGCTCTCAGAACACCTGCTGTGGGCTGCCTTTCCTCTGGCTGTTTTCACTTCTATTTGTGTTAGAATAGATAATTCTGTTGTTCTCCACTTGGTGTTTTTTTGGGCTGGATTCCCATCCATGTGACATGCAACAGTGTACAAAAATCAGATTTTTGTCCGACTTTTGATCTATATAGTGAAATTACAATGAGCCCTTTTAAAGCTGTTTTTTTTGCCGTAGTATATCATCGTGTTGTAGTATATCTGGTCTCTGACTTTTTTGAAAGAGCCTCAGAGATGTATAGGACGGGGTTGAGGAAGACTTTTGTTTGCTGCTGCAGTGAAAAATTAATTCATGACATGGCAACAGCTGCGGGTGACAATTTAGAGTTGCTGAATAAGTATTGTAATCAGCATTTATCACTGAAATCACATGGGATTAAACACTTTGAGGTGATTGTTCTTGGGCACAGCCTTAGGGAGGGTTATTACCATGACACAACTAGTTGTCATGGCAATGCATGGAGAAGAAGAAGACTCTTCCTTCCTCTTTTGCATTCTGCAGTACTCTTATTAAAGGGAAGTCAGATCATTGGCAAAGTTGTAGTCTTCTTTTTTTAAAATACAACAGCAAATTGTACTATTGGTCCTTCACGTTCTGGTTGAGATCACAGCACGTTACGTGTTCCTTTTGTGGATTTGCCTTTTCTGTGTAAAACTGGCCTCAACTTTCTCATGTTTGGGTGGTTGTATGGTGTTTTTCCTTGCTTCCCCTGAAGCTGGGCTTTTCTATGGAACCCAGTTGACCTCCCAGTGTCTGTCAGCCAAGGTGAGAACAAGGTGGCAGTGTGTGAGGACACTTCTGTTTGAGCTGTGCAGGGCACTGGGGTAATGCTGGCTTTCAGGTTGCTCTGCCTGCTTTCCCTGTAATGCTTCACTTTCATGCCCTGCAAGGTGATTAGTGAAGGTTGATACCAAAACAAAAAAAATCTGGGGAAAGTCATACAGTAAATTAGTCTCCCAGACTTGTTAATGGATTTTGTTATTTAGCGAAATTAATATTGGTAGCATTTCCTTTCTGTGTGATTATATGCGAGTCGTAGCCCTGCATTTTGCTGAAGTCACCTTGGTGAAACTCAGATAAAGTGAATAGGTCTCTGCACAAATGCTCAAATTACTGTTTTGGAGTCTAATTTATAATTAAAATTTATTTTTGAAGATCCAGTTTCAGAAGTATGTTGTAAGCGTCCCTTAATGGTTTAGTTTAGGCAGCTAATCTCATTTCTCTTTCATGTCATGAAGTAATGACAGGTCTTCATAGAACTCTCCCTTTTTGGGTCTCATCAGAATATGATTCTAGCAGTGCTAATGAACTATTACATACATGTGTCCAGCCCACAAATGCTCATATGGTAGCAAAGAGTTTTTATTATTAAATGTAAGTCAGACAGATAACTTTTGTTAGTTGTGGAGTTATTAAATATGTTTGCTCTTTGAAACTCTGTGGTATTAAAACATAAAGTTTGGTAAATGTTTTTACAATGAAAAGCTATGCCAGGTCTCAAATCTCATTTGACAAGTTTTTGCTTACAAATTGAGCAGCCCCCAGTTGGTTATGTAATAAAAGCATCAGCAACCTCAAATAGAATTTTATGTATTTCTTTTAGATGCTTATTTCATGAATTTCAGTTGTAGAGCTTTTCTTAATGTGGAATGATTCTTTCTCACAGTTGCTGCAGCCCAAGCCATAGCAGAAGAAAGAAGAAGCCAAAGTGGCATTAGCCCTCTTGCAGTCCAGACCTCAATAAAGACAGCAACTAAACCAGGTATAGTTAGAGGTCATTGCTCTTAATGAAGTGCTGGGTTCACAAGGGAGAGTTAGTAGGGATTGCAGAGCACATATTTAAAGAGAAGTTTGGTGCTCTTTCTTCAGGAGGCATCAGAACACAGAGCACCTGGTAGATGGTTTGTATGTCTGGTTTTGATGACAGATTTCTGCTTTTGACTGGCTCAGAGTTCAGTTGAAGTTGCCTGTCTTGTATGCAGGGCATGACAGCAAAGATAAATGACTGTTTTATGATCTGGGCAAGTTACCAGCTCACTTCTTGCTGAAATTCAAGTTTTTATAGCTGCAAAGACTTCTTAAGTCTTGGTTCTGCTTAGTCTGCAAATGAGCTGTCCTACAGTGCTCTGAGTTTGCCATGACAGGTGAACTATCTGTTCCTAGTTGACATTTTCCTAAATTCCTGTCATTCTTCTTCATGGGAGTTAGTATGTACAAGAATGAGCATCAGAGCTGAATTTGGAATAGGGTATGTTCTCACACATCTGACTTCTTCGGCTTTCTTTTGACTATACCTATTGAGCTTTTAATATGGTGTTTGCTTTCTCTTGTACCTATTAAAAGCAGTATTATGAGGGAATGGAAAGGGGGGAAAAGAAGGATGTTTAGCTTTCTATAAATTTTTCAGATTATATCTTTAATCACTGTATAGACTGTGCCGTGATGTCATGGTGTGTTCATCTCTCAGTAAGTTTCATTCTCCTTTTGATGGTAAAGACTTTTGACTTTTTATGTAAATTTGAATTTTCAAAATCATTGACAATTATATGTCTTCAATTTATGTTTTGACAGTGATAGATGGTTCCATGCTAAGAACAGAAGAAAGGCAAAGATTGGCCAGGGAACGTAGAGAAGAGCGGGAAAAGCAACATGGTATTTTCATGTGTCACTTAAAATATAATTTTCTAAAATGTTTGTGTTAAAGGAATTGCTATCCCCCTTACTCCATGTTTGTCGCTTTTTGTCACCTTGCTTGGGACAAGAGACAAGGCCTGCTCTTAGTCTTGCATCAGTGTCCATCTGTGAACCTGAATGAAGAAGTTCTTGATTTGAGAGGAAAACCCTGTAGAGAGTTTTAGCTTGTTGCAGCTCTGTGTCATTTCTGACCTTCCATTTCTTAGTGACCAAACAGCAAATTTAGCCAGTTCCTTATTGAAAGCCGTAACAAAAACACTTTGGAAAATAAAACCTTTAGTTTAGAACTCCTTCCTATAGGCCTGAAGACTGAGGTTTGGAGAATGCTGATTCAGAGAAAACGAGAAAAGATTTAGCTACTTGAATGGCTTGTTTGCCTTGAACACTGCTTCTCTTGTTTCCCAGCACACTGAAATGACTCCTGGATTGAAGTGTCAGCAGTATACACTTTATCTTAGCAGGGAATCTGAGACTAGAGAACAGCAGAAAACTCGTGCCCAGCTTTATGCTGTCTGTGATGTGAATCAGTGCATGTGTGTTTAGCAGGAGATGAAAAGGTCACAGTGTGCCGTGCAGTCCTGGGTCTTGGGCTCCCAGCTTGTGAGGAGAGATGTCTCTCTGAACTGTTTGTTTGTTTCTTAACATAAAAGCAAAGACCCACAATAACAGGAATTATTGTGTTATGCTAATATGAGAACAGGGTAGTATTACGATGCATATAAAATTCAGAAATATTTTGGGAACCCTATGTGTAGTTGCTGCCTGTGCATTGTTGGTGTGATTATCTGGTCTCTTGGTTCATTTCGTCTGTCTGGCCATGGAAAATACCCCCTGCATTCACCCACTAGCTTTGTGTCACAGGACCTGAGGCTTCTTGTTGAAATGTACACAGCTGTTCCTTGGTGGAAGCTGCAGAGAATAGTGATACAATGATTTTGAACTCCGATGCAGAAACTGTAGGCTCTTCCCATCTTGCCACTCAGTGCCTTAAATATTTTTATTATATTTTGTTCTAAGAAAAAAAAGAAAAACACAACATAGAAAATTCTGCTTTTTGATTCTTAATTTACTCCTTCCTTACAGAGACATCACTATTATGTTGATAACAAAAGTGTATGCTTAACATAGGGACTATACATATCCTGATATTCCTGTCTAGACAGTAAAGCCTAGTGGCAGGCAAAGTTCTAATTCCACTTCCAACCTGGGGACAGAATTAAAGATGAGTCTGTTGTCATATGTGATGTCATCCACCTCTGCAAGCTCATCTTCCTGTACATTTTCACTTCAAGTGGTAAGAATTCTGCTTGGATAGTCTCTTGCCTGTACGTTGCATTGCAATATCAGTGAATGGCTACGTTTGATTTTAATTTTTTCTTAAAAATATTCTTACAGCTGCCAAAGAGACACAAATCCTGGAAAAGGAGAGAAAAGCAAAGCTCCAATA
>WEKY01002711.1:1774-18461 GCA_013390045.1 Picathartes gymnocephalus
TAGGGCTAAAGAGGCCTGCCCAACAAGGCAGTCCAATAGGTCAAGTAATTAAAATACAAATATTATTCTAGTGCCAGGTTCCTTCTGCAGAAGTGCCAGTACGAAGTTTAGTAACCTACTGAGAATGCATTGCAGCAGCAGCAGCAGAGGAGAAGAGTGCTGAGTGTGGGTACATAATGTACCCTCTCTCTGCCCAGCACTGCTGCCAGTCACGCAGGCCAGCTTCGATCACTTAGGTGTTCTTGCTGAAAATAACACTGGCACAAGACCCTGCCTAGAAACTTGCAGAAGTGAATTACACACGTGGGTGCCCCTGAGCAGCAGTGCTTAACTGCTTACTAGCACTGGCTCCAAGATCTTAAAGCAAATACAGCCTTGTTTGTTGGGGGGCTAAATGCCCTGGAGAAGCCCATTATGAATAAGCCAACAGTACTAGGTAAGTCTCCTCTTCTTTTGGCTTGCCTTTGCAATGCTCTTAAGTCAGTCCTCCTTCTCAGTCCTGGGAGAGTAACTGCCTTTATGGTCTTCACCATAGGCTCCTCATACCTGCTTGGCGCAGAGCCAAATCTGAGCCAGTCAGTCTTCAGCCAGCACAGCTGAGGTGGCTGTAGCTGCAGTTCTGGAGAGAGAGGCTCTAACCAGCCTTTCTCAGCTAACCTGCCGTTCGGAAGAGGTCTCCCTTCTCTCACCCAGCTTCCTGTGCCCACCTAGCCCACCATGCCGGCTCCCATTCCTGCACTGCAGCCTAATGCACTTGAGGTGGGTCTTTGGTCTTTCCCTTAGCAATGGGATTATCCTTAGTGCTTCATCCCAGTGGAAAATATCACTGCTATGGAGTTCAAGTGTTCTTAATTAAATGTGCATTTTCCCATTCTCAACAGACATCATTCCCCAGTATAAGGTCAATCAGATAGTCTCAGACAGCTTGGGATCACAGTTAGTTCTTCGATTACACATTTTTAATGATCTTCCTTGTTTATAGGGGTTTACTATGCAATTGCACTTAAGTACTGCAACAGAACAATGTTATAGCTAACATTATGAAATACATCTAGTGACTGGCCAGTCAAAGGCATTTCCATAATCTTCTGCTTCAAACACACATTCTCACACCATTAATGTGACCATTAACAATGCGGCAAACATGTAGAACTGGGGCTTTTCTGTCATCTTTCTGCTCCCCAGTTAAAAAATGGTGAGTTACATTTCTATTAAGAAAATACTGAGTCTTCAAGAGAGAGAATACTCAAGAGACACTTCAGAAGGGCAGAGGGCAGAAATACTGCAGGTCAGGTTGGTTCATCTCTCCTTTCTTTTCTGCTCTTACCCAAGAACCAAGGGTGTGGTATCAAAGACGACGTACAGAATGCAGCAACTTCTCACAGGCCCAGTGTTGGCCAGGGAGTGGTGATGGACAAGAGACACTGAGGCCTGACAAGACTGGATATAAAGGCCAGTGACTATAACAGCCAGGCCAATAGGGTCATAGTATCAAAGGGTCGCTCAGGTGGGAAGATACCCATGGAGATTGTTTTGTCCAAACCCCCTGCTCAAGCACAGTCACCTGGAGCCAGTGGCCTCAGATAGTGTCCAGTCAGGATGGAGAGTCCACAACCTCTCTGGGCAACCACTTTATGTGTTTGATCTCCTTCACAGTCAAAAGAAGGTGTTTCTTACGTTTAAAGAAAAATTGTCATGTACCATTTGCATGTGATGGTGACCTCTGTCCCAGTGCTGGCATCCATCCCACGGCACAGAAGAGCTCAGACCAAACTTCACAGAAGACTGATTGCACAGCTTTATGAGCAGGTGCTGCAAAGGAAGTTCTGTCTGGAATCCCTGTGGCAATAGGGGAATACAGATAAAATTTCTAGTACCAAAAAAATGCATTATGATACTACAACTATCACCAAAGTAGTGAATTTCTTAGGCCACATTTATCAGGTTCATGGGAAGGAAGCCAAAGGGTACTTCACTTTAACTACCTTGGACTTCATCTGGGAGGCTGGAGCAGAGGTTCTTGAGGACTTTATGCCATGGTAGGGGCTGTGATACCAAGCAGAGTAAGAAGTCCTTCCTTCAGCGTTCCCCCAAGTACAAGACATGAAACCACTCATCCCATTGCAACCCTGCTGTGCACACACTGCTCTCCCAGCAACAACTGACCTTATACATGGTGACTGCTGCTGTTCTGCTGCTCTGCTTGCTAGGAAAAATGCTAAGTGTGGTAAGAAGAATCACTTTTTTTTTCCAGTTCTCCTTCCTTTTTCATATTTAAAATAGAAAAGCCATGCACACTGACAGCTCAGTGAGATCATCCTGGCTGGGAACAGAGATGTAAGTGAGGGAAGCAGAGACAGGCATACCAACATTAAACTGAAGAAATCAGGCCAGAGCCTGCAGGAGAACCCAGAGAAACCCATACCTTTAATACTATGGATGTCACAGCTCCACTGCAACCTGATCATCTTGGAGCCCTTTGATACTATATATGTTCAATATCAGTGTCCTCTCATGATGCTTATATATTGCCCATCACTGTAATCCTCAAAAAGGTATTTGACAGCAAGAAAGGCCATTTCCCACTGAAAGGTTGCTTTGGTTTTTCTTATTCAAGCTCTGCATTATCTGTTTTAAAGCAAGATTACTTTCGTTTGCAGAGTTCAGAGTCTAAAAAAGTAATGAAATGTGAAAGATAAACTCTTTACAGCAGTGTTAATGTCAGTTTTATTTGCATCTTCTGTTTTAAAGTATTCAGGAAGTATGTACAGAATACATTTGCAGATTACAATATCAATGTCCACATTTTCTGAGAAAAAACAGATAAATAGAAATGTGTTCTGTGTAAGGAACCTGGTTGAATTTTGCTCTAAAAGAAAACATCACTTGTAATTTATTATTTGACACTATAACAGTATAACCTTTAGTTACCTGATGTATATTGTTTTCAGCTCTCATCTCTTGGCAGGGATGGTTCACAGAAGATATGAATGCCTTAATGCAGGCATGGGTGAAAGGCAGAGCACCTGTCAGTCTCTAAATATGTTCATCTTCTCCTGCCCTTCTCCCCAAAAGTGTACCTTTTCATGCTTGTCTAAACTGCACTTCAGCCAAGCACTGTATTTGGATTTTAGAAAGAAGAGACATTATCAGGATTCATACATATTTAAGAACAAGGACAAACACTTTCTTGCATACTGTACTGGTTAGCACTGAGATCTTTCTTAGTCCAAGCATTTATACGCGTGATTTAATGTGATTCCATTTGTAAAAAGCATGCCACCCTCTTGAGACCCTTGTATTTATCTGCTTTCAATTACATTTGAAGTATTCTGAAAGTCTCCTATACTAATCCCATCCTAGTTGGAAGCCACATAGCTCATGCATGAGACTGTCAAACATGAGTAGTTGCAGATGTCAGTGCACCAGTGGCAGGAATCCAGGAAGATAGATCAAGGCTTAGTCACTGAAAAATACATGCCAGCACATCTCAGATACATAGCATTGTAGCACCTCATGAGGAAAACGTGTCGTGACAGGAAATCAATAATGTCTTGGAGGCGATCTGTTTTTGAAATATTCTTGATTAATTATGCCAGGGTGTGTTTGGCAACTTAGCCTGATCCAGCCTTAACCTAATGCTTTTTGCACGAAGCACTATTGTTACTAGTCTCATAAGTCAAATCTGACGGTTCAAGTTGGGTTTTAAAGGGTCAGGCTATAGATTTTGTAATGTCTTTGTGCCCGACATTACTGTCTGTACTATGGTGTGTAGGATTTTACTATCAATCAAAATAACAATTGTTTTAAGATGAACAATAGCATTTAGAGCTAATTGCATTTGAAGCAAAATGACTCTCCTGAATAGTGTGTCATACAGTGGGTAAAACAAGTAGGGAATATCAGTGTGTTTTCATGGCAGAAGGCCTTCATTCAGGATGTTTCCCAGACTTGTTTGCTCATGTGCCTTCTTTGCAGAGGAGAAGCAGCTCTAAGAGACCCACAAGCAGAACTGCATCTCTGTCCTTCTTCCCCCACAAACTCATTTTCACCCTCAACAACTTTTTCAACCATACCTGCTACTCCATCTGCCTTTCAACAAATGCGAGAACCCAGCCCATGCCTCTTGGCTTCCCTATGCCCCCACGACAGACCCCCTCTGCTCTGTGCCTCAACACCTGCTAGTGCCTTAGTCACTCCTGGTCTTACTAATCTTGTGATGCCTCTAGACCCAGCCTTGGCCTTCTGCATCCTGAGCACAGAGCTCAAGACCAGCAGCTGCCTTGGTGCCTGGCCATGGCTTGTCACCATCTGTTGGGTCACTGAGCAGTAGCTGCTCATGTGCAGCTGCTGTCACATTGCTTAGCCCTGCACTGTTGCACAGGCATGCACCTCAGCCTTGCAGTGGAGTATGTGCTGTTTAGAAGACTCAGGACAATGCACATTCGACAGACAGAGTGTTGGGTGCAGCAGTGAAGCTATTCTCACCTTAGTCTGCTAGTGCTTTCTGTAATACAACAAAAAACCTTAGGAGGTTACGTCCTCTAGAGCTATTTGTTAAAGGAGTTTACATGTACAATGTAAAGAAATAAAGATAATAACAATATCTGTGAGATAAATTATTGTTTGAACCACATTGCAGATAGTTACAATCACATGTGATAGACCAAAGTTTGACCTTTGGCTACCTCACCTACACAACACCCAATAAATCCAGTCCTTCAGTAACCACTTCCAAGATTTTAGATTTCTGAATAGCATCAAAGAGTCACCACTTGAAAAAGAAACTGACAAATAATGGGTTTTTTTATTTTCCCAAATGTGGAATTTCTTTCCCCAAATTACACTGGCCCAGAGCCCAGGACAAGCAATATTTGGTCCTGGACCAGTGACAGATTCAGAGTCCAATGTTTTCAGGTTAGAAAGAGGATACTTTGGCTATCCTGAAGCCAAAAATATCCCTCTCTGAAAGCCTTAGTACTAGTCCTGGGAGATTGCCAGATGCTGGAATTTAATACAGAATATTTTATGTACTGATAAACTTTTAAAGTTAGTTAAAGAGATTTAGAAAACATACTGATACAAATTATTTTCCCCCTTTTGAGGCCTTAGAGTCATGGTATGGAAAGAGTTTGCTTTTCAGGGAGAGAAATACTATTTTCCGTATGAGTCAACTCATTTAAACCATTGCTAAAATACATCTTCAAGCTCTCCTTAGTGATCTTTTTGCTAGGAATACATGAGGCTCAATGACTTTACAAGCACTTTTTCTGCATGACCTGCAAGAAAAGTCAAATATTCATTCATGCAAATTAAATCTTGGTAACATATGTAAAAGTCTCTGTGTGTGTGTCTGTGTGTGTGTGTGTGTGTGTGTGTGTGTATAAACATTGATTTTAAGGATAATTGTGAGAGACAACAATATATTTCTTTGCCTACATAAACCTTTTTGCAAATAGTAGTTTGAGAAATTCTGGGGCAGGTGGTTCAACTGGCAAATAAACTGAGCAAAATATGTAAAAAAATTTCTTTGCATAACACTGTGATTATTGAGTGCTCCTCGCACAGGATATATCTGTGTGTATATTCCATATTGTTAGTAGCATGTTTTTTCTAAGAATTTCATGGCAAAAATAAGGAGTTGAGGTTGAAAGTAAATTAAGGTCTGCAGGGTTTGCTCAGCTGTGGCTGAGTGCACAGAACCAAGACTTTGTTGATTGTCTTGTATTTTAAAAGTCTGCTAAGGGTCAAGCAGTGCCTGCTGGCAGGAGCTGACTGGAGAGTTTGGGCATGGCACAGAATGAACAAAAAAGCCTGGCTAAGGGATCCCAGCAAAAGGAGAGAGTTGATTTATGTGACATTGCACTTGGCATGTATTTAATGATATCTGCATACATGACAAGCATTAAAAGTAGTTATATTGAATTAAACAAAGTTAAAAAAAATGAAACACCTAGCAATGCTGTTCCATTTGGCAACATGGCACTGGTTGTACACAGTTTTGCTATACTATATGTGCTGTGTCTGGTCCCTACCCTCATCTTGTTTCAAGTCCAAGTGACCAAGGTTTTGTGTGTCATGTTAAGGTATTAAGGATGGGAGCTGCAAGAAAGCAGCTTGGAGCAGCAGGACCTGAGATGAAAGAGAGACAGACAGCTCAGAGGGAGGCAATTGAAGAAGCCTCCAAAAGCAGAGGGTAACCAGGACAGGGGGTCAATCAGGGTAACAACTGATAGATGCTGAAAGGGCCAAGATGTCTCAGAGCTATAAACTTGAAGGATTAGATTTGCTTTCATACCAAATTTTTGTTATTTCTCTATACATGCTTGCTCATCTTAGGCTAACACCCAGGAATGGAACGGAGGAATGTGATGTGGTTCTTCATTCCTCCATAGCTACCCTACGTGACCTTGAGTGAGGCATGCTGTTTCCATCTTTCCCTTCTTCAAAATGAGGATAGGATATCCTGCTCCTACAGATCAGGGCTGCTGTGAGGGTATGTTTAGTAACGCTTTTGAGGCGCTGAAGTGCTTTAGTGATTGGCACTGTGGAAATTCTATAGATAAATGCCTATATATAACCTCCCTGACACTAGTACAGTCATAGGGTGAGATCAGATTGACATTGCTATTTCAATATATAGTATATACTGCATGTGTCAGAAGAAACAAGAACAAAGCTGTCAACATCAGGTATGGGTGGAGAAAGTGATACAAATCCTCTGAAGTCAGGAATGCCATGTCCACTGTGTTTACAGAAAAGAGGAAAAGAGGGGTAACATTAAAGAGGAAGTGTTAGTTTTCTTTTCGAAGAACTCTACACTCTCATATTGATTGGAAATGGTTATCTTTGGTTCTTGTGTGTTTTGTGGCTTTATAAGGTATTGGTCTTTGTTTAGATCATGTAATACTTCTTCCTCCCTCCAACCTACCATAACAATTAGTGAGCCGTCTGTGGCTGCCTTGGAGTGCATCCTGTGCATCAGCACGTCTCATTTAATAGTCATAATTTCTCATTTGTAAGAGGAAAAGTGCTACCAGCGCTTTCAGTCTCATAAGGGCTCAGACTCACTCAAGGATTCCAATTTATTATGCACCCAGCTCTGATATCCTGCTGCTCTCTTTATGGATTAGGCTGCCTTGGTAGAAGGTATCATCCTTCAGACAACACATAAATACTCTCTTGCCAGCTGTTCCTTTCTCAAAAGTTTCTCAAGGAGTAAATCATAACCATGCATTTTACTAGTTCCTGATCTGGTTTTCCATGGTACTCTGCTAGGAACATGCAGAAAACTGAGGTTTGTTGCTGCTGTTACTCTACAAATGGCACTGACTACAACTGTAGGGATTTTTAGGCCTATTAGTATTGGTTTCTAGGGTGAACACACTAGTACTGGTTTTAAATTTAGAGGAATGGGCATAGGTCAGTTTGCTGGTGGTTTCTGTAAAACCTTTATCTCAAGGTGCTGCACAAACCCCTGAGGGGGAAGAAAGAGTGGCAGACAATTTCAGTCATTGTGACATGGAGCAGCTGTTTGACAACATAATCTTGTTCTGAGTTCAGAAGAGAAAGGGGAAGAGTGACATGCTGCTGATGGAAACTATATTCTATAGGCAAATTTTAAAAGGCAGAAAGCAGAGGCAGCCAGAAGACACAGCAGTTGACACAGAAGGATACAAAGAAGGGGGCACTGCCAAATTTGTACCAGCATGAGTCTCAGGCACAGTGGCAGTGTGCTGCAGGGTACTTTCCCCAGCAGATGTTGAAGCAGCTGCCCTTGCCAGGGCAGAGGCTTTGATGGGGACACAGCTTTGGGTGGCAGATGTAGCCCTCCAGGTCCCGGGCTGCACAAGTTCTGTGGGTGAAAACCTATCTGCAGCCACCTTGTTGCAGGATGCATCAGCACTCCCAGGAGGCTCCCAGTCCATCAGTTAAGATGTTGGTGTACATCAAAACTGCACGGCCTCCTTTCTTGTCACTGGGCTTTCACTGTCTCTTGAGAACATGGGCTGAATGTCATGATGCCTATAGGCCTCAGAGGTGCACAGTATTTCCATTGAACTGAAATGCCCTATACCTTGTAGTTTTTAGTCTGATCAAATTGCGTAACAAGTCAGTCTGTTGGTGGAAGTGAATTATAATCACAATTTTTGTGATCCTCAAATAGTTTAACCATTCCTATAGAACTTCTGTGAGCTACCTGGGCATCTGAGATGACTCCATAGATTGTGTTCCTTGTCATAAAGGTAGTTCTGGACAGTCAGTGCACATCAGGAGGATGACTTGGGAAGATATCACTACCATGTTTGTGTTGACGATACAATACATAAAACAGTCAATTTAGCACCTTTTCAAAAGTTTGAACATTCCATTTAAAACACAGTTAAGGGAGGGAGAAAAGGCCAATTAAAGTACTGTTGAAACCAGTGTTAAAAAAAGCAGCACTTACTGGTTGGAAGATAAAATATATAATCAGGCTTTCAGGAATGAGCACTTAATTGCCTAAAGACTATTACAGAACTCATTGTTAATGTACTTAATTTGCATAAAATCTTTTTTTCCAACTAACTGTTGCGGAACACACCTAAAATGGGGAAGCACAGTCTTCCATCAAAGCTCAACTTCCCAAGCCAGCACTGCAGTTGTGGTGCACATTTATAATGTGATTTTCTGGTCTCAAATGTCATTAGGCACATATATACCATGTGAAGGGTGGTACATATTTTAGTAATATATTTTAAAGGGTTATTAATGAGCAGAGTTTCTCTCAGGAAGCCATGACAGTGGCTTTAGAAATTAATCCACCTGTGAGATCCCAGGATGGCTTTTTTTACAGTGTGTGCTAATTCAGCTTCACTCAGAGATTGCTTCTTTGGAGCCAATCTCCAGACTGTCTTGTGGATCAGATTCTCCATATGATAACCTTTCTGCACATTTCATCCAGGCTCTGTGCAGTGTGCTGGTTTCTCTGTTTTCATGCATCATTACTAGCAGTTGAAGATTTGGCAAGCTGTATTTCTTCACCACTTGTAGGTGCTGGGTCTTTGGAAAGCAATGCCATGTGGTAGACACAGAACGGGAGGAAGTTGCAGCTTTCGTCTCTGCTGAGACCAGCACTTCCTAGCAAGAACATCTATCAAAGCTGCCTTGCCAGCAGCAGGGGCAGGCAGTGAGGGAGTCTGAGCAGGGCAATGCTGTGGCTGGGTAATGGGGGCTTATGGTCACCTGATTCAGCTCACAAAATGGTCTTGACATATGAATCCTTCAGAGAGGGGTAAAAAATGAGTCTGAGGGCTGTTGCCTTGGCACTTCAGAGAAAAGAAGGATTTGTGGCTGGGAGGACACCTTGCAGGTAGCACCACAGTCACAGCTGGAGAAGCTGACAGGGTGCATTTTCTTGCAAGTACATGCAGTTTACTGAGCCCTGGAAAAACTCAGTCTAAGAGCTCCTGCTAATGATACAGGGTTTGTTATCTCCCCCACTGCTGCCTGGGCCGAGCTGGGGAATACCCCGAGCCTGCGGTCACCACAGGGAATATGTGCAGCAAGGGTTGTCCTCCTGGACAGTGGGAATGGTGCTCCCTGGTGTGGCCACAGCAGTGCTCAGCACAATTCTCTTGTGTTAGCACAGTCACACAGGCAAAATTATCTCACAGGGGCAGTTGGTCTCAGTGGGAGGAGAATAGGATGTCCAGGTAAAAATACAGTTTTGCTTGTAACTACTTAGTCCATAATAAAAGTGCCGTATCAATATAGCATTAATTAGTAGTGCTAGCATAGTTTGCTACTATTATAATATTATACTAGTCATTATACTCTAATTATATATTTGTTCTTTTCTTAAAAACTCTCAATGGTGCAAAATGGCAACTACTGGAAAGCTGTTAGAGCAGCTAATCATCCTTACTGTTTAAGTCTCCTTGTTATTTGAACTTCCTCATTCCTTAGTCTTCTCTGAACAAAGCAAGCCCCAGGAGATACTTCGACAAACAAGGTGAGAATTGTGGTTTTGTCCCCCCACATGCCAGTAAGTAAAAGGGATCAGTCCCAGAGGTACCAGCCGGGTATGTTTGATCGGCACAGCGTGATCTTTAGGCAGGTCAAGGAAATATCAATGCTATTTTCTCTCTAAGCCTCTGATTCCCACTGGCCTGTTTATTCAGAAATCAGTTGGCAAAAACATTAGAGGATATGAAATCTTAGGCCCCCTGCAGAATACCCAGCCCTAATGGATCCCACTGCAAGCACATTTGACCCCTGATCATCCTCACTATGCTTCAGTCTAGAGTTTTAATTGGCACTGTTGCATAGAAGGTATCCCAGACTACAAAATTTAATGTTTTTTAAATCAAGGTTTTTGGAGGAGCTAAAATGTAGAGAAAGGAAATTTTATCTTGGTTGTGGTTTGGTAAAGGATCTGAAGCAGCTTTTAAGAATGGCTTTCATGAAAACATTTTAAACCAAAGCTCATACTCCGAATTTGTAGAACTGCAGTGTTTTGCATGTAGCATTGACATTGGCTCTGACAGACTGAGATTAAAGATACACATCTCTGATTTTCTCCTTACAGTTCTAATTCCGCTGTACTTTTAACAGGATTTTGTACATAAACTCTTTAGTGGCACAGCTCATTATCCTCATTTCCCCCCCACCCTTTACCTTTAGAAAAGAGCAGAAGGGAGAATTTAGGAAAATAATAACCTATTTTATTATATAACCACAAGAATTGGGAGGAGGGAAAGGAGAAGAGTATTCTAGATTAAGGCTTGATTGCTGAAATTATTTTAACTGCTTTTTAATTGGCAAGCTGTTGAGTTGTTATCATCAATGAGGAACTCATCAACAAGCAGTATCGAAAGCGGTAAACATTTACATGGAGAAACCAAGAGCACAAGCTCTGTAAAAATCATCCACAGAGTGTAGAGTTAAAACTAAGTGACTGGATCACAAGAATACGTTGTACAAGGAATATTAAGAGTGGAGTCTGGAATTAATTGTTGTTGTCTGTTTTTTTCTCTAAGTTATGGGGGCAGGACAGGAGACATTTGCACAGCTTCCAGCTGCTCTGCCTTGGGGGCTCTGCAGAGTGAGGCACTGATCTCTCTCTGCCTAGAGACCTTTTCCATACAGACAGTAGATGTGCAGGTGAATCTCCAGGCCTTGCTTTGCTGTCAGTCCCTGATCATGGATTCTGAAGGTCCTCTGCAGTTTGTAGACCTCTCATCTAATGGTGGGCACCTTTATAGCAGACCACATGTAAAACATTTCTGCATTCCCTCGATGCTGATTTATACTATTTAAAGGGATGGGGGTAGAACAAGTTGTTAAAAGATGAAGAAATTGAAAGCTCCCCTAACTGCTGTATTATCCACCTGACATTCTCCAAATGCTAGTCATTAATTACTAATGCCTTGAAAATCAGAGCAGTTATCCAATTCAGTTATGTTTTATCTCTCAGTGAGAGCATTTCCATTATCTTACCATTTCCCATTCAAACCATTCTTCTTAGCAGTTTTAAGAGGCTTAGACCCCACTGTGTTTTCTCTCATTTGAACCTGTAATCCACACAAGGATATTCTGCTACATGCCTCTCATATCTGCACGCAGGTGAAAGTCAGTGTGGCTTTACATTGTAATTATTGCAAACTTAAAAATACGACCCTCCAGCTTCCCCCAGAACTACATGATGGCAGAATGTGGCCAATGTAGGCCATAACTTTCCTTTCCAGTTGGTGATGAAGTACTTGGGAAAGGACTGAACCTGGCTTAGGATTTAGGCTGCCCTTGCAATCCTTATACCTCCAGGCCTGCCTGTGGAGTGGGCAGAAGAGTTCTCAGTCAATCTTACCAAGTCCTAGAGCCAGGCTCTCAACTGAAGTAATTCCCTTTAGATGCCAGCAATAACTTGGCCCCATGAAGACAAGGCAAGGTATGTTTCTGGAGTCACCACTAATGCTGGTCTTAAGTGAGCTGTATATTCAGAAATTATGGGGTTTATTTCCTGGCACATTTGTTCTTTGCTTATGGATACTTTCATGCCTGCCAGCACTCTGAAATGTAGACGTTGAGTGTTGGGGGCAGGCTGGATGCAGTTTTTCATGCTGCTGACATTAATTGGATGAACAGGCCTTCTCAGAAGGGGCAGTGTAGGAAATGTGGATGGGAAAATAACAAAATAAGGAGTTTCACAGCTAAATAAAGACAAGTGGCTGAAAATGTTCTTTATGGCTTTGGCTTTCATATGATTCATTTGGGAATCTAAAACTATTTTGCACAACTAACAAATTAAGATTCACAACACCTTTCTGAATAGAATTGCTTCTGTCTTGCAGATGGAGGAACAGAGGTATTGATGCTGTCATTTGAAAATATGTCCTCTGTTTTCAAGTCCCCAGATTGAGATACATTTAAACCTAATTCCCAGAAGCATTAAATGCCTCCATTTATATTCATTCATTTGGCATTGTTTGTACTTAGTCTCTGAAAACCAGATGCATTGCCTTCCAACTAGAATGGTCAAAATAACTGAAGTGACATGGCAGAGATCACAGAGCAAGTGCAGGGCCAGGCAGGGCTGGGGTTGGGACCTTTGTCCCTTCATGACATATTTCCTTTTTACTCACTGAGTATCTGCCTTGGATTCCTAAACAAAAGGAAAAGCACATTCTGGATACTCAGTTTTCCTCTGCTTTGTCAAACAATTGGACCTTATAGAGATGATACTGGTTGGGTTACTGATCAGTTTTATAGTTACTTTACCTTGTCTTTCTAACCATCAAGAATTGTCTTCAGGCTTCTGCAATTAAGTTTCTTATTGTAGAATTGAAATGAAAATACAGAGAACCATTTGTATCACCTAGTTTTCCCCCATTGCTTTTTTTTTTTTTTCCCAGCACACAACAGTTTTGCCCTTTGTATTAATCGAGATGAGAACAACACATCATCAGTATCCCAGCAGGAGCTGTGGACTGGCTGCAGTGTGCACCTTCGCTGTTGGCTATATTTTATGGTAAGGGCTGTGCATGCTGTGTTTTCACGTTGTATTGGGGGTTTTGTACTGCTAAATTTGGGCATATATTTCATTATGGATATAATCACTAACAGATTCACACTCCATGCCTCGTTTGGTCCAAGACCTGGGCTTTGTCTCGTTTCCCCAGATGCTTATATTTTTAGGAGGTATATGCCAAACCTCACACAACAGGAATTTGTTGAACTATCCCATGTAAGCAGTGGTCTTTCCAAGGGTACATTTTTCAACCTTTTTTTAAGCTAAATGTTTTTCTTGGACCTTAGTTTTATTGCTTGGGGTTTTTGTTCTATCAAATAAAATTGAGAATAGGGAAATTATTTCCTGCATCAGTATTTAAGCAGCAACAGTAAAGGTAGAATACTGTCTTTTTTCTTTATTAGTTCATAAAGTCTTTCTGTAAAATGGATTACAGAATAAGTCAGTAATCCAAACGCTCTGAAGTTTGTTTTAAGAAATGCAAATGTTGGTGAGAAATTGAACTAAAACAGAAATAATCTTTCTTATACAACACTAAATTAAGTCTTTGGGCAGTTTCTAATCAAGCACCTGACTTGCATGACAGAGTTAATATACTTCAGTCACACTAGTATTTATTTTTCACTAAACCTTTGTTTTATTTATATTTCTCCTTTGATGCCATCTATCCTTTATCCTTTCTGCATTTCATGACCCCCTGTTTACTTTTCATATTCTTTCTTTTCACTTCACAGCATCCTTCTCTCAGCTAAGAAGGTATTTTCCAAAATTTCCAACAACGAGGAGAGATAAAACTAATGTGAGAGGAACATGGTCTCGAGGCAGTACTATCACACTGCTTCAACTATGTAATTTTTCCCTTTGGTCCAGTGAAAGAGAGGTCATTATTCATACATATCCATGCACACTGAGTGATCATAAAATGCTATTAATCTAGCTGAAATGGGATGTTGTGTCCCAAGACAACAGCCACATTCTGCCATTTGCTTTTATAAACATACATACCCTTCTTAAAAAAGAACAATATTGTAATTGTAAGATAAGGGCAGCTCATGCAAAAAGGTACATTATTATTCCTTCAGGAAAAAGTAATTATGTTTTTAACCCATATATAATAATGCTTAACTAACTGTGGTAGTTCTTGACCTTCCTCTGATGGTGCCTGGAGACAGATTGGCAGAGCTACCTGTGGCTTGACCTCCTCTGGCAACTCCTGCTTTCTCAAAATCGTCTAAGACACATGCAGTAGTATTTAATAAGAAATTAAAATTGAAACAACCCAATTTTACAAGTGAAATAAAACCAGATGTGTCTTTAAATCTTTTAAGAATCTGTTAAAGTATCAGTGTGATGCTCATCTAGCTTGATCCTGCCTACTACAGTGCATCTGTATCCTGCAGCTACAAGGTAAAAAAAAATTGTAGGACAAGTAAAGCAGGAGAGGAAGATTCTGCATTAAATAATTACTAAGCAGATCCCCAGGCACAGACTATGGTCATCTCCCTTTGCTTTTGCTGTTTGTTTTGCCTACACATATATTTTTTCCAAAATGGATAGGGCTACTCTCAAGTGATTCAGCTTCTTCCAAGCTGTGATTTCTCTTTAAATGAGATGAGACAATCTTAAAAGTTCATCCTACTAAATTATGCACATACAAACCATTTCTACTGTTATGGAAGAAGGTCTTTGTGGGTTAGTGGAGGCAGACAAAAGCTACACTGTGCCGTCACTTGCAAGTTCTGCATGTCTTCAGCCTGCAGGTGTTATTGAAGACTCTATCCAAGAGGTGCTTGAGGCTGCAAGCCAAATTTTCATTCCATTATATCAATATGATATATCACATTCACAGGTTGGAAAAATCTACCACAAAGTATGAAAAGTGAAGGGTTCGTCATCCCTCTCATTCAGGGTGTGCCTTCTTTTCACAGCTGAAATCCACTGTCTTCTTGCTGCCAAGTGACCACATTGCAGTAGAGACCTTAATCACTCAGAGGGCTTGAGATTGCTAAATTTGGATTTGTTGTCCTTGTTGGCAGAACTCTCAAACTTAGCACAGTGTGTTAAAATGAGACTATACCTGCAGGTGACCTAGTGACATACAGCCTGATGGAACTTCCTTCCTTCGTACCTAGGGTTGACCATGGGTCCCGGGCTGGGGCTTGGTTCTTGGTTTATGTATTTTTAACTAGAATTTAGGGATCTGCCACTTGAGAATTTGTCCTTTTGCCTATTCCATTTTTCCCTCAGCAGAAGTGTTTTCACTGCAACTCTCAGAATGAAATGAAGAAAGTTGCTAATCAGATGTTCTCTGTTTAATTCTTGAATTTTGAATTCTCTTCCCATCTCAGCTGAAACTTTCTTACCATTCTACATGTTTTATGTGTTGTGTTGCACTTCTTACTGAGAAGGAACATACAGGAGAATGTTGTTCAGGTTTGATTCTGTGAATGCTTTTTTTCAACTCCAAGTAGAGGAAAGCTTGTTTTATTTCTTATGTGACTGAATCTGTCATATATGAAAGAGATGGTGGAATAGCAAGTGCTTTTTTATGTATAATTGGTAAATTAGAAAACTGGCAAACAATTCTGAATAACATCACTGAAATTATAAGAACAGAGTTAAATAACTTGATATCTCCTGAGCATGATTCAGAGACTTGTTTTCTGAGAAACATCCTTCTTGAAGAGTAAAAGCTTTTTCTGTTTTTCTATTTTTTTGCATTCTCTCCCTTCAGTCAGAGAGTTTTTGAGTAGGCACACTTAGCTCATACACTCTCTGTGAGAGGGAGCTCTCCCATGCTCTTAAGGAACTGTGCTCAGGCAGAGCATTCACAGACTTGCATTGCCTGTTGCAGACCATACATGGACTTTCAGGCTTGAGGCCATGGGATAAGATGGGAAAAGCCTATTGGCTTTATTTAGCATGGCCTGAAAAGGTCACAGTTTGTATTGAACTGTTAAATCTAGACAGTGCAAAGAAAACCAAAGCATTTGCCAGTACTACCAGAAAATTCTGCCAATGAGTGTATGGAGTTGGTTGTCAAGGAACAGAAAAGAGCCAGAAATGTGTTGCTCCTTGTAACAAGAATGACCTCATGGTAACTAATATCAGAGCCTAATATGTCCCTAAAATAAACTGAGACAAATACGTTTATTTTAAATGGTTTTCTTTTCCCTCTACTTTTGAACACTTCAGGATGCCAAAGAAACAGACCCTAAAGAATCTGACTCCTCTGCCATAGTTGTGCTGGGCTGCATGTTTGGGAGGAAAATACTTGATCTGCTCTCTTATTGCTATCTCAAATCCACTAGGAGCTGCCTCCATATGTGCCAAGCTTGGACTTGATTCATTCTTTCATTCTTTTATACATCTATTTAAAGAGCTTTTAAACTTTCATTTGAAAATAACGTTTCTCTTGAAGTGACTTTAGGAGAGTTCCGTAGATTCACTGAGGGAGAGCATTTAGATGGAGTAATTTGCTGAATTCTTCTTGAACAAATTTAAGAAAGGAATGTACACTGAGGATTTGGAATGAATTTGAGATTGATTCTATCAGGCTTGCTGTGGGATTTCCACTAGCGATTCTCCATAGAAGGAGAGGAAGATCAGAAAGAGCAGATGTTGGCACAGACTGCTAGGACAAATCTTGACATTCAGAAGAGAGGGGTGGTGGGTTAG